>CM062812.1:95122970-95447970 GCA_031772625.1 Pinus tabuliformis
GCTACAGCATAACAAAGCCATAAAGACACATCATTCAACATTAACACAGAACGCTCAACCGACTCAGTGGCCTCCAAAGGTCAAAAAGACTTCTGAAAAAATTAAAGAGCATTCATTTTGTATTTAGAGCAGTAATAACTTCTTTGTCTGCTATTTTGTAAAGTTGGTGAGCGTATTTAATTGTCAAGTGACTCAGCGGTTCAGATATTTTGGTAGAACCGATTGTATATATTCCCCCTCGCATAAGCTTGCAGGGGTTGTTGTTACTTGTTCAAAAAGAGAACTCAGCTGTATTTTTGGAGAGATAATACAAAGAAGATTCGGGATTTCAGAGATTGTCTTTTCTGATGTATGATGTGTTGGAACCATTGAATGTTGCAGAATTCTAGTGCTATAGCTTGATACAATAAGTTTCTCTATCTCTGTCTGTGTTAAATTTTTGTGTATTTCATTCCTCTTGTGTGTGGTCTAATCTCAACAAGAAAGAAGAAGAATAACTCAGGATTTGTCCATGGAGACACCCTGAATTCAATCTTTCCTTGTTATAAATGTTTTCTTCAGGTTTATCTGTTAAATTGGAATTCTTAAATGCTCCAACTTACTATAAATCTTTAACAGTTTCTGTGCAGTAATTCTTAGATGCTACTGAATAGATTCGGCCCTTTTCAACTTACAGTCACACTATGTATAAGTTTCTATTTCACTCTGTTTCATTTATAAACCAAAAATTGTATCATGAATAAGCTGTCTAGCTCTGCAGTAAATCTCTCTCCATCACAGACATCAGGACCTACTCAATTTCTGACTCCATATGCCCAATGGACTAGAAAATCCCTCAAACATTTCATGCCCTTCTCAAACAATAGTTCACAACCAA
Organism: Pinus tabuliformis; assembly: GCA_031772625.1. NCBI lineage: Eukaryota > Viridiplantae > Streptophyta > Pinopsida > Pinales > Pinaceae > Pinus > Pinus tabuliformis. The sequence goes on from CM062812.1 coordinate 95,123,848, forward strand.
AACCTTAAACAAAAGGTGAATCCATAACTAGCCTAAAATTTTCACAAACAGAGCTAAAACTTAAAGAGAGAGCCCTCTCTGATTATAGGTAGGCTAGGACCTATAATCCAAAGCTTGGTTAGTGGTTACCCCGGCCGTATTCCCTTGGGAGTCAAAGGGAACAACCTGGGTGTTAACAATACACACATATTGGGATGGTAGTTTATCTGTGATAGTTTCGCAGTCAAGAATTGGTTACAACACTTTGGTTTTACTTGGACATCATTTAATTTGTCACAATCATAAAGTGGTTAAGCATGTGACGTGGAATTGTTTAGTTGTCTACACATTTTTGGCTTTGATTTCTATTGGATATAGTCATCAGAATTCGTTTTTTTGCTCTGCTTCATTGGAAGGGATTTTTGCTCACAAATAATTAATAAATGGATGGTCCAACATGCTGCTAGGAACATGTGGGATGTGGTCCCTTAAATACACTAAGTTTTCTCACATCAAACATGGTGTCATGCAAAATTTCATGAGGCATTATCCCCATTCGGTTTGAGAGAAGTTTCCACATTCCTATAAGATTTGGCTCTCCGTGTTCAACAAGGCTTGACATGTTCAAGAAGGATATAGATTGGCACTTGGAGCCATAGCAATAATGTTGGAGCTCATGCCAGGGATTTTGTTGTGCTAATTATTTTTTTACTAGATATGTTGATATTCATGCACATTATAACACCCTCCTCCCACATCTACCCAAGTAACCGACCAACTGGGGTAAACATGTGACGAGAGGCTACTTTGATAGGATTCAAGGCTGTGATCAAGGTTCATGTTTTCTTGGGGAGAAAGGTTGTGATCAAGCTTGTCAAGTATGAGTTGACTATAATCCAATTGGAGTTGTTGTGAAGTAAATATTGTCATCAACACCAATTTGACCGTATTGCTCAAACTAGTTTTTGAGGAGTTTTTTGTAATAGATTATTTCGAGTGCCTTTGAAGAAAACCTTTGAAGCATTGTTGAATAGACTTAAAGTTAGATCTAAAATAGAAGTAAAGTAATCCTTGCAGACTGAATGACATTCTTTAAAGCACACATGAAGAGACTAGGAGACACCTTCATCGAATGATAAAATGATAGCATACTTAAGGCATCTTTTGAGTTGACAGTAGAGTGCATTCATGATGACATTAATTGAGCATTCTTCAAGACTTTATTGAAACAACAGTCACTCTTGAAGCATAGTTGAAAACCAACACTTGAAGACTTGTTTTTTTGAAGTAGACATCCTTGGAGTATAGTTGAAGACCAACACCTAAAGACTTGTTTTGTTGGAGAAGTCATCCTTGGAGCATAGTTGAAGATCAACACTTGAAGACATGTTTTGTTGGTGCAACCATAAAAGTTTTTCTGAAGCAGACCTGAAGATTTTGTAGATGTATATTTCAGAGCACTTTGTATACCTATCTTGGATAAATTTTTTAGAAGTATTTGAAGTTTTTTAAGGCTCAAGTGTGAAGCAGTATTGAAGTCACCTTAAGGGATTGAAGGAAAATGAGAGGGTTGGATCCCTAGAGGATCGAAGTCGTCATACGAGGTTGGGGCCTGGATTAATATGTGAGGATTGGAGTCCTCATACAAGCTTGGACCCTTGTGAGAGACCAGGTTGGAGCTTGGATTTGTAGTTGAATATTAGAGTCCTCATTTAGGGTTGGAGCCTTGAAGGAGTTAAATACTTTGTTGTACAAGTTGAAGCTTGGGTTTTTAGAGTCCTCATCATTTTCATTAATAAAATTATTTTCTTGTTGCACATCTTGTGTTTTGCTGTAATTGGTGATTTTAACTGCCATAATAACAATTGTAAAGAAATATTGATTCAACCCCCCTCTCAATATTTCCAAGACTAGCACACCTTACATTTTTTTCACCTTGCATTATTTTTATTGACATGCTAGAAGGAACTTTCACAATGCAATGTTATTGTTGGTAATATGGTTGTTTATGATAGAAGTAGATATAACATGTGTTAGAGTTTCTTCACCATGGAATGTTCTTATTAGCAATGTGATTGTGTTTGTGTTAAAAAGAAACATAGCATGCACTAGATTTCTTTTGGCATGAAATGTTGTTGTTGGTAGTATGCTTGTATTTGTCCCACATGTAAAGCTAACATGCGTTAAATTTATTTCACCTTGCAATGTTTTTTCATTGGAAATGTGCTTGTGTTTGGGCTAGAAACTATGCTAGATTTCTTTTTCTCTGCAATATTGTTGTCATCAATTTGGTTGTTTATGATAAAAGGAGATATAGCAAGTGTTAGATTTCCTTCACCTTGGCAATGTTATTGGAAATGTGCTTGTGTTTGGGCTAGAAGTTGTGCTAGATTTCTTTTTCTATGCAATATTGTTGTTGTCAATTTGGTTGTTTATTATAGAAGGAAATCTAACACGTGTTATATTTCCTTCACCTTGGCAATGTGCTTGTGTTTGTGTTAGAAGGAAATATAGGATGCGCTAGATTTCTTCTGGTATGAAATGTTGTTTTTGGTAGTATGCTTGTATTTATGCTACATGTAAAGCTAGCATGCGTTAAATTTATTTTACCTTGCAACATTTTTCTTGGAAATGTGATTGTGTTTGTGATAGAAGTTGTTCTAGATTTCTTTTTCCATGCAATGTTGTTGTTGGCAATATGCCTTTGTTTATGCTGGAAGCAAATCTAACACGCTAGATTTTTTTCACCCTACAATGTTGTTGTGTTCTTGTGTTTGTGTTATGCGTAAATCTAACACGTGTTATATTTTATTCACCTTTCAATGTTGTTATTGGCGACATGCTTCTATTTTGGCTCGAAGAAATCTAGCATGCACTAGATTTCTTTTTCACTACAATGTGGTTGTTGGCACTATGTTTTTGTTTGTGGTAGAAGTAAATACTACCATGTGCTAGATTTCTTTTATCTAGAAATGTTATAATGTGTTTGTGTTTGTGCTAGAAGGAAATCTAGCATACATTAGATTTCTTTCACCCTTCTATGAGTTTATTGACAATATGGTTGTATATGCGTTAGAAGGAAATCTAGTGTGCACTAGATTTCTTTCGCATTGTAATGTTGTTGTTGACAATTCAATTGTTTGTGCTAGAAGGAAGTCTAGTATGCATCATATTTCCTTCACCTTACAATGATGTTATTGGCAATGTGCTTGTGATTGTGCTAAAAGGAAATCTAGTATGTGCTAGAAGGAAATCTAGTATGCATCATATTTCCTTCACCTTACAATGATGTTATTGACAATGTGCTTGTGATTGTGCTAAAAGGAAATCTAGTATGTGCTAGATTTCTTTTGCCCTAGAATTTTGTTGATAATATGTTTGTGTTTATGCTATAACAAAATCTAGCATGCGCTAGATTCTTTAGCCCCACAATGATATGTGTTTGTGTTTTTTCTAGAAGGAAATCTACCACACACCAGATTTATTTTGTCTTGCAATGGTGTTTTTGCAAATATGCTTGTTTGTGCTAGAAGTAAATCTAATATGTGGTATGTTTTTTTCACCCTACAATATTTTTATGTGCTTGTGTTTGCGAGAGAATAAAATCTAACATGTGTTAGATTTCATTCACCTTGCAATATTGTTATTAGTGACATGTTTGTGTTTGAGATATGAGTACAAATAGCATGTTAGATCTAGTTCACCTTGCAATATTGTTATTGGAGCTATGCTTATGTTTGTGATAGAAGAAAATATAGCATGAGATAGATTTCTTTTACCCTACAATATTGATGTTGGCAATATGTTTGTGTTTGGTCGAAGGAATTCTAACATGCACTAAATTTATTTTGCAATGAAATAATTTTTTTTTGTAAACTTGGTAGTACTTTCTCTATTTATATTAACTAACCATAATCAAGTTTTTTCAATAGTAACAGGTGGCCTCAACCTGCCCGTAGGAAACCAGGTTGGCCACCTGTCAGCGTTAAAAGCTGTCCAAAATTTAAATAAGTCTTTTTGTATCATCCTTACAACATTATCTATTTTGTCTATACTGAATATCAACTTTGAAAAGTAAAAGTTACTTGGCATAAAAACAAAAAATTTACCTGGATCTATGTTTACTCCTCGTCCGAGGACTCCATGGGGGCTAAGGCTTTAGCACTGGATCCCGACATCTCGCTTCTCCTCATGTCTTGCAAACTTTACTCGATCCTACTCAGTGCCAGGTTGTTTCGATATGTTTGAATCTGAATTGCTGCTACCTCTCTAAGGAGATCTACTATGCTAGGTTCCTTCACTTTGGTTTCCTCCTGTGCCTCCTGTCCTTTGTTTACTGCCTGTTCTTTGTTGAGAGTCATGGCTTGGGCCACTACATTCTTCATGACCCAGTATTGCTAGATCATTTGTTTGAATAGAGTGTGACGGCCGCGGGTGTTCCCCGGGTCTTGTACCATGTCTTCCCATTCTTCTGTGGGAATATCTTGGTTGGTGATACTGTCATTTAGTTCTCGCTCCCAACCCGCTATTTGCGCTCTGACCTCGGGTGTATTCCCTGCCATGTACGCATCGATAAGGGTCTTCATATGCTCTTGTTCCGTCTTTCTCCCTCTCTTGCGTTGCTCTCTACTGGAGGTCCCCCCGACAATCCTTTTCCCTACTTTGCCTGCACCTCTGTTGCTCTTCTTAGCCACTTATTTTCTGTCTCTCCCCATTCTTGCATTGTCTCGGTTGTCATTTTCTTCACCCAATTCGCTTTCCTTTATGTGCTTGTTTGCCTTCACACTGTACTGGACGCAAATTATGATTAAACCTAAAACAATACCATAAGAAGTATCAGTAGTCTGAAGGTATACTTCCCATTCTGTTTTGTATTTAAGTGTTCCATGTTTGGTCTCTCGCTCAAGTCCTGGCAGCTTGAGTTTGATTTTCATTTCCCTCAGATTTCCTGCTGACAACTCTTGGGTTAGCTTTTTGCAGCTTCTCAATTCTTCTTCTCTCAGAATCATCTCTCCTTGTCTACCCTCTCTCAGATGGTTTACCTTAGAAGACCTACTGAGGAGTCTACAAAGGGAGACCATGTCCCTGTTCTGAATTGTATGATGTTTTTTCATTCCGTTCTTGCACCTCTCTATATTCTTCGCTCTAATTGAGCCCCTAGTTTTCCTCTCAGTTTTACTCTGGATATTCCAGTTAGGTTTCTAAGTGGCCTAGATGTCCCTTGTCTTAGCTAATGAGGCCTCCAAGGTAGTTTCCTCTCTAAACCAACTACCCAAATTATCCCCTTTGTGCCTCAGGAGCCACCTGGATGGAGTTATATTCCTACGGCCTTCTCCCTTACCAGGTTCTCTCTTCTCTCCTCGGTCGCCCTCCTTCCCTCTTTGTGCTTTCTTCAGGGGCGTTTCTTTATCCTTTGCTTCTCTCTCCCTTTCATCCTCATTCCTGACTCAGATAGTGTTCCAGGAGACCCTGGTTTCCACTCTTTCTGAGTCTAGACTTTCCTAGGTCTCTTTCCCTAGTACCACTGAATTTGGCATTACTATAATTCTAATGTTAAGGAAATGGAAGAATACATACCGTCGACCTGAGTTGACGCAGCTGCATCCACCAGCCTGCGTCCTCGTCCTGCGTCCACCACCTTTCTCTGCTCTTACTCTCACTCTCTCTTTCTGCATGCCACTATCTTCTTTCTCTCTTACCTTTTGTTTTACGTCGCTGTCCCTACTGCCTTTCATCACACCTACCACCTGTCCTCCTAATTTTCTCACCGCCCTTTTCCTCATTCCTACTCCTTAGAATGATGGCCCTCTGTCCCTTCCAGCTCTTACCCTCATTAACTCCCTCGTGCCTCTAGCTTCTCCTACCGTGGGTTCTTCTCTATATTCCTGCCACTTGTTGGCATCTCTTTTCCCGCTCTCTCGATGGCTCCCATGCCTTCCTCTCTGCCTTCCCTTCGCAACCCCGCCTGTCTTCTTTCAGGGCTTTCTCCCTCCCTGCCTTGTCCTTCCACCTGCCCTTTTTGTTGTCCTCTTCCTCCACATCTTGATGTGTTCTCTGTCCTTGCGCTCGAGTGGATGGTCCCTAACATCTCCACTTCCCATCGCCACTGGCCCACCTCCTTTTCTCTGTCACACCTTCATTAGGGGTTTTGTAATGAAATATTGGTGTTAGAAACGTGCTTGTGTTTGTACTAGAATAAAATCTGGTATGCAATAGATCTTTTGCAATGTAATATTGTCATTGGCAACGTGGTTGTATTTGTCTAGAATGAAATATAACCTGCATTGGATTTCTTTTTCAATCCAATATTGTTGGAAATGTACTTGTGTTTGTGCTAGAATGAATTCTATCATGCGTTGGATTCCCCCCCCCCCCCCCCCCCCACAATGTTAGGGTTGCCAAAGTGTTTGTGTTTGTGCTAGAAGTAAATAAAGCGTATGCTAGATATCTTCCACCCTGCAATTTTATTTTTGGCAATGTGATTGTGTTTGTGCTAGAAGAAACTCTAGAATGTGTAATATTTTTTTTACTTCGCAATTTTTTCGAGAGTAATATGCTTCTATTTATGTTAGAAGGAAATTTAGCATGTGGTGGATTTTGTTCACCTTAGAATATTGTTATTGGCAATGTGCTTGTGTTTGTGCTAGAAGGAAATCTAGCATGTGCTAGATTTATTTGACCATGTAATGTTGCTTCTAGCAATATGCTTATGTTTGTAGTAGAAGGAATGATATTGATTGTTAGCTTTCATTTGAGGTGCAATGTTGTTGTTGGAAATGGGCTTCTACTTGTGATAGAAGGAAAGCTAACACACATTATATTTCCTTCATAATGCAATGTTGTTATTAGAAATATGTTTCTCATTATGCTAGAAGGAAGGTTAGAATGTGTTAAATTTCCTTCATCTTGAAATGTTATTGTTGAAAACGTGTTTGTATTTGTGATACAAGTAAATCTTTCATGCATTAAATTTTTTTCACAATGCAACATTATTGTTGGAAATGTGCTTGTATTTGTGTTAGAAGGAATTATAGAATGCACTAGATTTCTTTGTTCTTGTGCAAAAAGGAAAACTATCAAGATTTCACCCTCACAAAGGTTAGTGCTCTGATATTGTTATTGGCAGTGCATTTGTGATCATGCAAGAAGGATACCTAGTAATTACTAACTTTCTTCTAAACACCATTACACTTATGCAACCAATGCTCTAGGAGTGACATTGTATCAATAATCACAATGGTTAGAGTTATAGCTTTTGATGTGCCCTTTTATTGAATTTGGAACAATTTATGAATATCAATGATAGTGCAAAAGAAGTGTATATAAATATATGTTGTTGTTGGCACTACATTTGTGCTTGAGTTGGAAGGAAAGATAATTGTATAGCTTTCCTTTTCGCACAAACATAATAATCCAATCATAATTATTTGATCCATGGAGAATAATGTGATCTTTGTATAATTTTGAAGTTTATGAATAAATTTATTATTGAGGTATACTATATTTTTCTTCTAATGCAATTTCTTTGCTTTTAGAATAAAAATGAAAATTATCTAGTATTTACAGTACCAAAAATTTTATTTGGAAGAAAACCTCTAGTTTGGCTTTCGATTATCAAGTTCAAACATCAAACATCCTCACTAAGTGAAATATAAATATAATTTGTCCTTCTCATGGGGATTTTAGACATCTTATGTAGCATCGATCTTGGAATTTCTTATATTTTCCAAAGGACCATGTTTTGGTTCTTCAACTTCTACAAATTTCTTATGAGCATTATTCATACACGTGCATCAAAACTACAAGTGTCATTTCTAAAGTTAAATAGGAAGTTAGTGGTTTGATATGAGTTGATGTTTGTCATTCTATGATACTATCTACATCTCTAATTTCCTGTTCTTCATATATATTTTTTCTGTAAGTAATTTTTAGTAGTAGGCACTAAATGGTGGGAAATAATGTTTCATTACATACAATATGGCTACCATATTATTTAAATTATTGCATCTATATTGCTTTTTCGTAAGTTGTCTATTTTTGCGAAAATATAAAGTCACACTTTACATGGTTCAACCTGTTAATTACAAATTATGATTTAGTTGTTGTTATAGAATTTATACAAGCTACAATGAAAAATTATAATGTTGCTAAAAGGGGACTATGTTTATTTCCTTATTAATGATCAAGTCATTGGGCTAGGAAGGGTCAAATCTATAGAGTTTGGAACTTATTATATCGGAGAAAGGGTTAATGAAGGTTATGTTACAATTTTGATAATTGATGTCACTCAACCACATTTGATTGATGAGGATGTTAATGAAGAGGACATACATCCATGGAAGATCATAGATTTGAGACACAACATATGTAAATCAAAATATTGAAGTATGTGTTAAATATTATTGATAGTATAATAAGTGTTTTCTTGAGTAAATACTAACCTTATTTACATTCGTTTGTAGGTGCAAATGTTTCTTCTACATTTTCTATTGGAGATAAGGTAGATCTTCTGCAACATGGAGTGAAGGTGGGCGAGGGCTCCATATTCAATGCAGAGCTTGGGCATAAAGTGCATGGAAATATGGTAAAGAAAGGATTCATAGTGGTTAAAATTGAGAAGGTGTTAAAAGATGATGCTCCTCTACCACATCCAACAGTATTTGAGCATACACTAGGGGGTGCATTGGAATATTATGAGGTTTGGCCAGAATCAGATTTGGAGCCTCACTGTCATGATCATGCCATAAATATTCCCCAAGGTAGGGTTAGATTCATATTGACAAAGGTTTCTCTTACAAATGAATGCATGGGAACAAGCATGTGCATTGCCAAAGGAATTCTAGTTAATGTTTGCGAGGATGACATTGTTGAGGGTGAAACACTAGGCGAAATGGAATTTGGTGTTTTTTTGGAAGAGGTAGATGGAAATTGTGAGATATGTAGAATTGGGGATAAGTCTATATATTGTTTGGTTATATGGCCAATAAATAAGTTGGTGGACAAACAAGGTGTGGTATTAAGGGTCAAGGAAAAGTTCAAGGAGCCACCCAAGGAAATGGGGATATGGGATGTTATAGAGGACACAAATCCCTTAAACAAATGGGATGTGTATCTTTGTAATGAAAAATATAGAAAATCAATTGATATGCATGTAAAAACGTTGTATAAAAGGATTAAATGAGTTATGAATACAAAAAAAATTGAAAAATGTCAAACAAAAGTAGATGAAGAGAAAGAAATTCAACTATTGGCAGCAGATGCATGTTGTAGAAAAGATTGTGTTCAACATGTGGATAGGAAGGCCATTGCATGTGCTAGAACGGGTATGAGAAATAAATAAAAATGGTATTAGGGAATTTGTCTTGAATTCACTCATGTCAAACACAGTCATGTCAAATGGCCATGGCCATGGCCATGACCTGCCATCTATTGCTAGAAATGTAAAGGACATGATATTTAATGGGAATATTATTTGTAAGAAAACATGGTATAAGATACATAAGATTCCTCAAAGCACATTCTATAACTACCAACATTATTTCCAACATGGACATATCAAAGCTATTCATGGTAACACCAACACATGCAAAGCACAAGCTCACACAACCATAGAAATATTGCACAAAATTGTAATGGATAATTCAGACTTTTCACCAAACCAAACACGTTAAGTTGAAGAAGATGGAACATCTACTCCTTTAAGATTGCTTCCTTCGATTTACACACAAAATTCTTTGTTAAAAGAGATTAATGAGGCTCTTCACAATCTCAATTACCCATCAATATCACAGTCAACAATGAGCAAGATCTGGAATACTAAGTTTCGAGATGTGGAATTTTCAAAGAACACCAACTTCAGTAAATGCAGTGAATGTATTGTGTTGAAAGCACAAATGAAGTCAGCAACTACAAAGTAGTTGGAAGAAAAGGCACGAGGTAGGTTGAACGAACATAACAAGATTGTTATGTGTGGAAGATATTGCTACTATGCCCATAGAATTATGTCAGAGTGATTTCCAAAGGAGAATTTGAGCATTATGCATGATAAAATGGACAAAACAAAGACCTCAATCCCAAGGCTACATGTCAAATCAAAATCTATTGTAGGAGCAAATTTAGGTTTGTCATTGATAGGTATGCTTACACATGGGCATAAGACAGGAGGTTTTGGTCATTTCTCCCTACCATTTGTACAAATGGGATCACAATTTACTATTACATCCCTTGCAAAGTGCTTAAGGGGCCTTGAAGACCCACAAATGGATATGTATGGTGATCTACTTTATGAAAGTGGAAGTTAAAGAAGCCCACTTACAAATGCATTACTTGACATCTTTATTTACTCAAAATGTCAAGTGTACAAGGATGATTTTATATCTAATGGAAGATCAAAAAGTCAAAATGTTGATTTCAAACCTCTTCCTCCACATTTTTTGTTACAGTTGGACAATGCAACAAGTTATAATAGAATCGATATCTTTTCATGTTTCTATCACTTTTAACTACGCTTGTTGTCTTCATCACTATTGCAGTTGGGTTCTTGCGTGTGGGGCACACCCATGAAGACATAAATGGAACCTACGGAAGAATGTATTCCAACCTAAAAAGTAAAGATATTTATTCTTTATTTGAAATGATGGATACATATTGCATAATTGAAGAAAATCGAGTGTATCCACCCACACTTATTGACAAGGTATATTACTTCAAAAGTTTCCTTAATGGGTACATCAAGGAGGGAAAAATGCATTGGCTGGACATCTTAATGTCCAATACCTCCAATTTATCGGACTCAATGATGTTCCAGTACTAAGGTACAAAGAATTAATTAGAGATATTAAGTGGTCAGAACCACTTGAGTTATGGAATATAGATGATGAAGGTCAAACTATAATTCCCATAGGAAAGCTATATTTCTTAGCTTCCAAACAAAATGATGTCTATTTAAAAGAACTAAAGGAAGGGATAACATCATACATAAAAATGTGGAAAGACACTATTGGGAATGAGGATTCACCAATTGTTACAAAGGAATGGAAAAATAAAGTAGTGTATTGGGAAAGAGTTCTTGATACATTAGATGGAATCTATAATGATCATAGAATAATAAATGAAAGTGATTCATTTTCCGAGAATTTCTGGCCAAAGACAAGGCACATTGTTGATGTTGATCGTAATGCACTCCAAGTAATATCAAGTATTATGGATGGAGATTTTGATAATGTGATAGGTGAACGAGTATATGTTGGACCCAAATGAAACAAGCCAAATCCAACATTCAATATTATGATTGATGTTGATAAAGGAAAGATGTTGCTAGTTAGATAAGGAAATGAGGATGCAGGAGAGATGATTTGGATGGAAAAATCCTTCTAAGATATCTTTACGGATAATGAAAGTGAGAATCTTCATGTAAAGGTTGTTTGGTGGAAGCCTATGTCAGGGAAATACAATGAAATTTTTTTAGAGCAATATGGGGTACCAAATCCCAATGACACAAAACTTGGCTCTATTCCAATTAATACCATAATGTGGGCATGGATGCCAAAGAAAAAACATTGCAAGAAGACCAAGATAAATAAATATGGTGTAGAAGCCATTCTTGATCTACTTGAGCAAATATCTTGAGATTAGGTTTATATGATTCATGAATGTAATTTTTTTGAAGGATCTATTAATATACACTCAAACACACTTTTCAATATTTGTTGTATATAAAATATTATCTTCATATTATTTTTGGAGTTTTATATTATTTAATATTTCAATTTAATCATGTGTTGATACAAATTACATGACAGTGCCATAAAATATTTAAGTTTTCAAAGCTTTATTTGACCAACATGACTTTTCACCATATCAAATATGCATAATCATATTCAATAATGCACTTAAAAACATATTCTAAACTTGGTCTATTAAAACAATAGTGGAGTACCTAATTAGTATTCTATTTAATATAAACCATTTAAACACTTAATGAATAAATGCTAGACACTTGTAATAATGTTTGAAGTGAGTTTTCCTTAATATTCCTTATTATAATTGATATAAATCAAATTTGCTATTTTGTTGCACTCTAATTTATAAAAAAAATATTTTGATCATTGAACAACACAACTAGAATTATAAAATATTTCCTCTTATAGATTTGGAAGTGGTGCCAACATTGTACTAGTATAATAAATTTGTACTCAACATAGGAAAAGTAGTTAGTGTCAATTTAAAATGGTCAATAATAGTAAGAAAAACAATATTAATATATTGTTAAATAACTTTATAGGTAAGATTTTTTTTACAAAATCTATTATTCATGAGTCAAATTTAATACATAGATACAAATATTAATATTAATGATAATATAAATAATATAAGGAATCTAAGTTTTAGATTAATGTTAATATGTTCTTTTCAATATAATATCTTTAAACACTACACGAATAAAAACTAAACATTTGTAATAAATAGTTTAGTCAAGTTTCTCTCTTTCCTCTTGTATTTGAAAATAATCAAATTGCACTACTTTGTTACTATTCTAATTCATGATTGATTTTGTTCATTAAAACGATTAGTAATTGTTCTACAAATTGTATTTTGCACTCTAAAAATGTTTGCATGTGAAGAAATTTGATCCCTACATCCGCACTTAAGATGGATCTATGATGGTATATATTGGACACATTACTATGACCATTTGTCATTAAATAACTTTATACTTAATATATATCTTGCATATTAATCTATTATTCATTAAGTAAGCCTCAATCAACTTAGTTTTTAACATAAAAGTACGAATAATAAATAAAAATAAATTATGCTACTACTTGCATTCAACATTTAATTTGATCCTACAAAAATATTTTCTCCTCAACTCTAAAATGGTGCAAATTTCCTACAATAGTATGAAATGATGATGGTGATAATGATGATTATCATCCATTAAGACCAAATATGGTATATAAGAAGGCAAAAGGATATTACCCAAAATTATTTCGAATTTTGTTGTTATGCTAAAAAATCATTAAAAGAAGTGTTTCAAGCTCATCATAATTATGTTTAGTTAAAATATCAAGAAGGTTGGTACCGTCACAAATATTTTGAAATTTAAATCCAATATGAGTATAAAATCGATGATCTATGAGATTTTTTAAATCTTCAACAATATTACTAGTGTTGCAAAGGTGATAGACTTTTAAATTGTGCCAACATTGTCTTAGTAATAATTGTAACTTAACACATACATGATATTTACTATATCGGATTATAATTAAATGGGTTAATAATAGTAAAATACACATCATTCTTTTCATAAAATAACCTTAACAAACTTATATTTTAATACAAATCATAAAAATATTAAAATAGATAATGTAAGGAATCCAAGATTAAGATGTGAAAGATTTTCTTTTGCAAGTTTATATGAATTTGTTTAATAAAGTTTATCATGATAATTTTTTCACAAAAAATGATGAATATCTACATTAAAATTAGTTAACTAAGTGAATTTCTAATTCCCCATTTTGAAAATTGTAATCTAGTTAAAGTTACATATTCTAGATCCACTGAATACTTCCAAATTTAATGAAATATGTGTTTAATGTAATGTGGAAGTCCAAGAGACACACATGTAAATCTGAAGAGTCATGTAAAGTTGATGAGTCATGCAAGTCAAACAGTCATGAGGGAAGTCGAACAGTCACAAGGGCTAGTTTTACCCTTGGCTGTAAGTACCCGTCATTTGTACATGCAAAGGACTTTTCAACTTGGCTCCTCCCACATAGCCTTGAGAGTCTATAGTCTTTTCTTTGAGGATAGAGCAGTGGCTCCAACTCCCCGCTATCGGGTTTAGTGATGTATGGTGTACCAATGTGTCTTGGAACTTACGCTTAATTCAGAAGCTTGATAATAGGCAAACACATTTTCACACATGTATTGTATCTATTTTTAAGACTATTGTTTGGACACTTGTAATGCATGTTTCTTTAACCTGTGTTAAAATAGCTGAACTATTTCAGTTGTTCTAATACATATGCTTACAAATGTGTTGTATAAGTTGTTAATGTTGTCTTGCTCATGTGGGCTATCCCACCAGACACTCGACAGAACCATTCCCATAAACTTGTTATAATGATGTCACACTCATGTGGACTACTCCACTGGGTGTTGTACATGCTATCCGTTCACTGTGTGTTTGTGACTGCTGCATCCATGTGAACTACCTCCCCGGAAGCTGCGCATGTCCTGTGGTGTTGTGTGTCTCTGACAGAGTTGGGACTATTCCCTTTCGACTTGAGACTCACTTCCACCCTCTCCCTCTACGGTGAAAGAACCTTGACACAAGTAACACTAAGCACTCACTAGGCACACAGACCTCGTTGTTCAAAGACAAAGCAGACCACCCTCATGTTTTGACAAGCAAGAGCTAAGGAAAGCCTTTAAGATAATGGCAACCGGTCGATCATGCCAAATGGGACTCCTACACCAAACAATGTGAGGTCTAGTTGGGACTTCATACCGGAGAGATCCCTAGAATGTTGGCGGGTCCAACACCGTCAACATTTCTAAAACTAGAAGGAGGGCCACTAGTTGTTTATGGCTGAATGTCCTCTCACCCCCACTCATCAATCATTTGGTCAATGTAGTAACTCACACTCCCTCTCACTTATGCACGACTTTGAAGTTGGTTACTCCTCATCTCCTAGACATGAACATGAAATTTCGTATCAGCACCTCCGCTCTGTTCGTCCCATCACCCGTCAATTCGTGAAAGCAGTTAGACTGATCCCAGGAATACAAGATCTTCCATACACATCAAGAAAGCTGAAGACCACTTCCACAAGAGTTGTTGTACCATAATTGGAAGAAGCAGTTCTTGCCACACTCGAAGGTTTGGTAGAAGTTGTTGAGAACAAAGAGGAACCTATAGTCTTCTGATAGGAAGAACGAGACACCCTCATGATCTTGGGCTCAGATTCAGGTACACGAGGTGGAGGGGAAGGTAGTGGAGGAGGCAGAGATAGAGAGGAGCCAACAGACTCAGAGCTAGAACCGTCAAATTCTAAAGAAGAGGAGGAGGAAGAAGAAGAAGAAGACATGGCTAACCAAAACTTAGAATGGATGACTCAGGGACCATTGACTCTCTTAGGTGCTTTGCACAGGATGCCAAAGCGTTCAGAGAACACTCACAAAGTATGACCCTAATAGAGAAGTGAAGGAAAAATATCACTTGGACAACTTCTACCTAGAGTTGCAGACACTCGAGGTATGATATGTTGACGTTTCATGCAGACTATTCCCGTGTACCTTGGATGTCCGCGCAACAGTATGGTATCACAACCTTCCTATCAACTCCATCCATAACTGGGGTATATTCAAACGCATGTTTCCGGAAAAATTTGCTGATGACAAGACCCAAACCATGTTGCTCAAAGAGTTGGGAAACCTGAAGATGGAGGCAAAAGAAAAGGTAAAAGATTTTAATCGGAGGTTTTTGCGCATATTGAATAAGCTTGCACTGGATACAAAACCTCATGAATCCATCACTGTTGACTACTACACATCAGCATTGCCAACCAATATTGTGTAGTTCGTCAAGCGAGCTGCGAAACCAACATTACTAGAAAATTGTGAAGAGGAAATCGCTATAGGGAAGGACGTGTGTGCGATTGGAGTCATCAAGGTTGATGAACCAGTGAAAGATTCCAGAAGCGGAAGTAGGAAGCCCTAGGTTGCGGCGAGCAAGGGGAAAGACAAGGAAGCAAGTGATATTGAAACCCTTAATCGTCTTGTCAAGAACTTGACAATAGAAGTGTTTGAGCTCAAACAATGAATAGTTGACACATCTGCGAGCAATTGGTCGCTTAGACAACATAAAAGGAAGCATGTCATCAGGCAACAAACGCTTCCCTACTAAAACTGTGCAGAGCTCCTATTCAGTGTTCCAGTTAGAACAGCGCATGAACAATGAATTTTTCTCATTCCATGAAGACAGTCACCCTGAAGGGTCTTGCTTGGAATGGAAACAAGTTGTAGGCTCAATATGAAACGGCGCACTTAATGTAGTGAGTAGTCCACAGTGCCAGTCCAGAGGTCCCACCTTTCTATGATATGTCAAGCTCTGAGTCGCTGGCATAGGATAAGTCCAATGGTGATGAGTTTTCTCCTTAGGCTCTTGGTGGGATGTCTTCTTTGGCCACACATCCTCCAGGTTCTCCCTCTCTCCTTCTTATTGTTTATTCCCTTGATATTTCTTTATCAAGTCTAGGTTATGATTGGGATCTTGTATTTGGTGTGATTGGTTCTATTGTGTCACAATATGTTTTGAGGGTTTCCTCTACTCAAATTTTTTGTCCCCTTCCCTCTCCCCCAATGGCATTATTATTCCTAAGAGTTTCTATTTCCTCTATTGTTTCTAATTCCTTTGGGAATATATCTGTTGGAGGGATTCTCTATAACCTTTTTTCTAGATATATTTTCCCCTCTTTTGAAGGTCGCCCTAGTGGCTTTGGCCAATTAGTGCTCTCCTCTTAGAAGTCTCATTAGCGGAAATTGGCCTTGTCAAAGGCGAAAGAGAATACCAGGGAAGAGATGGTTATTGGTAGAAAATTATCTATTATTTAGATGCTTAGATAATTGAATGCATAGGGCATGGTATCCTAATGAAATTATTATTGTTGAATTGCAAAGGTTTGGCAAGTTCCTCTAAAACACGTGCATTGAAGAGGTTGCTTAAGGTTAATGGTTTGAATGCCATTTTCCTGTATAAAACTCTAGGGGCTATGGAGATGATCTATAAGTATCTTGGATTGATGTTTGGAGGGTAATGTTTTATTAATTTGATTTTCCATGGTCGTTATGGCAGTCTCGTTATTGGTTTGGATACTCACAATATTTTTGTTCTCAGTTTCCAAGGTACTAGTTTTGTGCCAGGGCTTGAAATTTTCTCTTCGGGGTTAGAGGTGTCTCCCATATGTATTAATATATATGAGCCTTGTGAAGGTTGAGTGGAGTTTTGGAATATTTTTTTTGATTTGAAGGTGTTGGAATCTGAAAATATGATCATTGGAGGGGATTTAAAGTTCTCCATGGGTGTTGTTGAAATATGGGGGCCAAGAGCTATACTGAATAAGCTCTCTGATTTATTTTCCAGTGAGCTTATGGATAAAATGTTATTGCATATAGAGAATGAAAAGCTAACAACCTTCTTAGAGAAACCACCATGCTGGGGATGATCAAGTCGCTAAAAGGATTGATATATTTTTAGTGGTAGAAGCGATGGTGGAGTGATTTAATAATATCTGTTAGTTGATTAGGTTTGGGGTAAGTCTGACTATTCACCCATAATGTTGGAGATTAAAAATCATGGTCACAAGCCTGGAATCACATTTGAACTAAATTCTTCATGGATAAATATGAAGAGTTTGTAAACTTGTTTAAGGATGGTTGGTCCTCTTATGTTCGTAACAATGGAATTTCAGCTGCCCAAAATTTTGAATAAAATCTCAAATGGGTCAAGAGTTTGGATGTGTACTGGGTTAGGAAGAAATGAATAAGAGAGGATTAGGAGCTTACTAATAACGAAAGGGAGATTCTTTATGTTTCTGATTCTAGGGATGGGGGTTTCTAAATGATGAATCTAGAGATACATTGATCCAATTAGAGTCTCGTAGGAAGGCCATCTTAGAAGCTCAAGAAGTTGCATGGAGGTTGGAAAACAGAGCCATATGGAACAAAGGAGGGGATGAGAACACAAAATTATTCCAAGCTTATGCAAGGGAAGGAAGATGTGTAATACAATATGGAATCTTTTGGACGAGGAGGGTGGGGTTGTGTCAAATTTTGACTGCCTTACTTCCCTTAGCTGAGCATATTTTTAGAAGCTATTCAAAGAACTTGAAAGGGCTAGTATTGCCCAAGTATTTGGGGTTGCCCAATTATTTCCCACGTTAGTGGATAATGAAGACAATAGGGCGTTGACGGAGGAGGTCTCAAAAGAGGACTTAAAGGGTATTCTTTCATAAAGAAAAAATTATTGGCCTTGATGGGTGGGGGATTTAGTTATTTGAAGGCTTTAACGAGATTATTGGCTTGGACTTGTTGAATGTTGCTAATGAATCTAAAAGTGAAGCTAGGGTTCTGGCGACCTTCAACACAACTTTCATTGCCCTTATCCCTAAAGTGGATAAGACTTCCTCATTTGAGGGCTTTTATTGTGTTTCACTTTGCAATTATATATATGGTTATCTCCAAAGTTATTTCTAGAATATTAAAGCCTATTTTGTCAAACTCTATTTCAAATGAACAATTTGGCTTCCTTGATAGGAGATAGATCCATGGAGCCACTAGGGGTTCCATAGCATAAAAAGTCTCATATTAAAAGGATTTTTTTATCAAATATTACCTTTCTAAGGCCTTCTATCATGTAAGTTGGATATAAATCAAACTTCTCTTTTTGTGAATTGGGTGATGGGTTGCATTCAATCGGTCTCTATTTCGATATCAGGCCCAAGGGAATTTCAATCCATCAGACATTTCAGGTAAAGCTCGTTCGCATTTAGTTTCTTCAACAGTTTTTGGTTGGTTTTGGCCTAGTTGATGATTTGGAATGAATCTGGATTTGTAATAGTTTATAAAGGATATTTCCTATTGAGAAAGGAGACGAGTCAATGCGATGTTTTTGTTTCAACTTAATTGCAAGGGACATTTGAGCGCGTTGGTCATTCCTGATATATTTCGTTCTTATAGTGGATAGGTTTTAGTTCTGAAGTAGTTAATGGTTTGAAACGAAATATGATTTGCAAGAATTAAATAAGGAGTTTTCCACATAGAGAAAAAAATTGAGGGAATGAGATAATAACAAGTGTTTCATTTCTTTTCCATAGGAAGGTTTGTATGGTTGGTAACCTTTATAAATAATCAGAATGACTGCAGAGGCAGATATTGAGATAAGATGCTGGATAGGACAGACTATGGATACTAATATTTCTAGAAGGAAATTGGGAAGCCGTTTGTTTTTTTAACTCTTTCACTGTTGTTGGCCATATTTTCTCTGGACTATTTACATTTTATTATAATATAATTTTTTGATATGATTCAAGAGTGCTATGTTTTGGGATATCAAGACTCTGGCTGTGTTTTGTAACTCTGGGATTGAATGCTCTTGAATCTCTATGATGTGTATTCTCAAACTTGTTTTTTGTAACTTGGACGCTACATATGTAGTTAGCAAGATAACATTGGTTCTAATTTATACTATTTTATTAAATTGTAACCTCCTCTTTCCTATTTATATGCATTGCAACGTAGCACAAATTTCTACCGAGTCACTTAGCAACTTATTCCTCTGTTGTGATTTTTGGTAAGTTCGTTTCATTGCTTGTGCATCTCTGTATCTTGGTTTGGGAACTATATGCTACAACTTTCTTTTTCTAGTGTCATGTTATGGGGAAGTTGCTTTCTCCCCACAAGCGCTATTTTTTAGCATATTATGAGTAATACATTGAATTCTTCTTGTTCTGTTCTGTTCTGGTTACCTTGCTGTATATATGCCAGTCAGAAACTTCTGTTATTTTACTATTCCAAAATCTTTGAGCATACATTGCAGAATAGATGGATATATCTTTCAACTAATATGTTTGAAGTCTTTGAACTTATTATGCACGTCTCACAGTTCATTTTAAGGCATTTGAACTATTCAGCTAGAGATTTCGTCACTATCTTTTTTGACATTTTAGCAAGGTCAACAGATTTGGTTGTTCAGCTGAATCCAGATCTGATACATCTCTAGATACTGGGATTTGGAAAGATCTTGATTCTTATCTGTACAACTTGCAAAATCAAATTTGATACTCTGCGTGCAGGTAGAAAGGGGAAACTTTTTAAAAGAATTAAAATCGTTAAATAAATTTCTTATCCATGGTATTTGAATCTGCAGGCATTTCCTGGGGTGTCATCATTTGTGTGTTTTTAAACCATTTATAAATTGATAAAAATTTATATGATGTAATACTACAATCTAATATACTCTGCCAAATAAATAGTGATAAATTGTGGAGTATAATAAATCTAATGAATGAGGTATCAAGTAACGGTAAAATTGTAGATTCTTAAATGTTTCTTTCATTATGATATTTATAATATTTATTTTAGAGATTAATTTTATTAATATCTTGTTTTATTTTGATTTGTGTTATTTAAACTTGTATTTTTTATTCTATATATGGATTCAACACGCTAAAAATATTTTTTAGGGCATTTGGATTGTGCAGGGATTACCCATCACATTTGTGATTTCAATAAATTTTTACCAAATTTTAGAGAAATTAGACCTAAAAATCCACCAGAAAAACTTCCAAAGAATGGTACTAAAAACAATTCAATCAGATATAACCATGCCCTCTTCTCAGGAAGGGCTAACGAGCTTGCTATCGGGCATTAAATGCCCGCTTAGCTGCAAGCTCGATAGCCATATAAAACAGACGCGCGCGGTGCTTTCCGAAGACTCCATCCTCACCAAAAGCTATATGGCTATCGAGCTTGCAGCTAAACAGACATTTAATGCCCAATAGCAAGTTCATTGGCCTTTGCCCTCTTCTCAGCCAAAACAAATTACTTCTTTACTTATAATTACTTCTTTAATTATAATGACACTACAATTATGGCCATTTTTGGCAGTCGTAACGGTCTTGTCTTCCCAATCCTATCTGATTTCTAACCCGTGTACTTAGGAAAACAACGTTTTGTTGACCTATGCCAGTCAATCCTTGCCTATGACTTCATACATAACATGGAAAACAACGTTTTGTTGACCTATGCCAGTCAATCCGTGCCTATGACTTCATACATAACATGGAAAACAACGTTTTGTTGACCTATCCCAGTCAACAACGTTTTGTTGACCTATGCCAGTCAATCCGTGCATATGACTTCATACATAACATGGAAAACAACGTTTTGTTGACCTATCCCAGTCAAGCCGTGCCTATGACTTCATACATGACTTGTATCGATGGCTGATTTGCCAGGCTTTCGGCAATCAGTCGGAAATGGTCGCGGTCAATGATTTAATCGCACTTATGTCTATTTGATTACTCAATATTTGGCAAATCAGCCATCAAGATAAACTCAAGGCACTTGGGCGAAGTTCGATGCTCAACAATCCGATGCTCAACAATCTAAGATCGCGTAGCTTAACTTAATCTAGAGAGTTCTTGCGTTTAATAATTCAAATTGATGCTTTCAGTAGGTCTCATTTGATTTGTATCGTTGTATGTTTCTACATTGGGTTCGACATACTCACAGTTATTGGAATATTTATCAGTGTTGATCCATTATATATATACACGTTTTTACGCTAATTAAATTTTGATCACCGGTTCCTGTTCTTCTTCATCATATATATATATATATTCCTTTGGTTATTTTTTTACAAGTAAATTTAAGATAATAATATTCTATATATAACAATTATAGATTTCTCTAACTTCTTCTTAGGAAAAACTAGTTTCAAGCAGTAAAATTATAACAGTGAAAATTCTAGGAAATATATCATATTCTTTAAAATCTACAATATTTCCATAAAAGATTTCTCAATTCGTGATAGTTACCCAAAGTTAACTATTTTACATGCTTTCTATAAATTATAGAGAAAAATATGGAAATTTGACCATATCCTTAACGTTCACAATATTTCTGGAAATTGAAAAAACTTTAAAAATTTTCTACGTTTATACGTTATAGTATGAAATTAGTTTATTTACTATAATTAGTTTATTTAAATGTTAAAACAGTGAAATGCTTTCAAATTTTGTTACTGAATCCTTTTGCTTAATATTTTCGAGAATTACAAGGATTCATCAAATTAATTTTGTTACTTAAAATAGTCAAGTATTTTTGTAAAATATACAGAGAATTTAAAAATCGAAATTTCTGCAGAGTTTTAACTAAATATTTGAAGTAGATATTCAACTAAATATATGAAGTTAATATTTATTGGGGATTATAGTGATTTGTCCATTTTTATTTTTTATATTTACGAACAGTAAAATTTTCTATGAAGAGTGAGAATACATAGAGATTTAGAAAATTGTGTGTTTTTTTAAACCAAATTTTTATAATTAGCATTTTAGAAATTTTAGAAGATATAAGGAGTATCAGTTTTCTACCTTTGGGAAAACGTTTATGGGAAACAGAGATTTCAAGTTGAATAGTCAAATATTTCTATAAACTTTAAAAGATTCTGCAATATTTTTGCTAAATCTTTACAGTTAACATTTTGAAGATTATAAATATCTACGATGGTCTCTGCAATTTATAATAAATATATCATTTCTTAATCTGGAAACAAATAACTAACTGTGAAGTCTATTACATGTTAGGATTTAGCGCATCTATCCGGGGTATTATGGTTAGTTGAAAGCTCCTTCGTTCTATTTGTTATTTTCAACTAAATGATTTGCAGTCATGCAATGCTTATTTTATTAAGCAAAATTATTGAATTTAAAACATTTAAAGTATAAATCATTCTATTCATTAAATTATATAATGTCAAATTTACATCACAGAAGAAACATGTGCATTTTATTTACATCTTAAAAGAAACATGCGCACACACATCGTTAAAGTTAACATAAAACTCCACAAATCAAATATTTTTGCGACTATCATGCTATAGAACACAAAATAATGCCACAGGATAACGGATAACCAAGGCACCTTGCCTTCAAACCGTCCCCCCAAAAAAGGAAAGAGGCTAAGCCTCATTTTGTACATTGGCTTCATTTGAGAGTATACGAAAGATGAATGAAGATGACCAACAAAAGTCAAGAAAAAATCAAAGGCCTTTTGGGAGAGTGAGAATGCCATGAATGAAATTTGAAGGCTTTGGACTATAGGTGTGAAGTTTTGAAAGAATATAGTTTTACATTGGATGCCACCCAATTAAGTGGTAGAAGACAGAATATGGGAACTCATGGGATTAAATTTACTCATTATAAATACTTTTCTTAAATATTATTAAAAAGATATTTAATAATTAAAATAATAATAAATATTTATTATTTTAATTTTAATTATTACATTTAATTTAAAAACATTAAAATTTAAATTTAGTATATTTTTTGTATATATTTTTTTGGTTTAGACATGTTATTTTTCATTATTAATTTTTTATTTAATTTTAGGAGTTATTCATTATAAGATATGTGTTGTTTATATATATATATATAATTTTTCATTTTAATATTTAATAAATTTTAAAAGGTTCATAATAGGGTTCAATCAGCAAGGGAGAAAGCTTGGCACGACAAACACATCAAGAAGAAGGCATTCGAGGAAGGAGAACTGGTACTATCATATGACAGCGAATCGACAAAGTTCCCAGGAAAGTTTAAAACACACTAGTTAGGACCATATATCATCAAACACATCTCTGATGGTGGTGTAGTGCAACTCACGAAGTTAAATGGACAACTGATTCTAGGACGAGTGAATGGTAGCAATTTGAAAGTATACAGGGACAATTCTGTCCCTGGAACTTCGAACTTAAAAATGAAGGGAAGAAAGTCTTAGTGCCACCCGTAGTTGAAAGTGGGCACCAGACTATAAACTACTCTGCAGAAAGGGAATTTGTTGAAGGGATATTACTACACGATACTCACGAGTATGATGAAGTCCGAAGGAACTACGATGAAGAAAGGATGACTGTGCCACAAGGGAAGGTTCATCGAAGTTGGCCGGAAATATGACCATTGGAAGGAAAAATATACCATTAAAGGGAAGTTGTCGTTAAAGGCTGTGGGAGAAACACAGTTATGAGGCACAACATTAAATGAGCAAGATTTTAGCCAATCATGGGGCTGAAATTCAAATTCATTATAAAAACCATATCTCGCGCCACATTTTACACTTTGCTGTCTAAAGAAGTCAGTTTGAGAACTTGCAACTATTTCTGAAAAAAGTAAGCTACAACATGTCTGAGAGAATCTTTGAAGAACTTGCTAGAGCATTTGCAAAGAAAATATTAGTAGATATTATGGAAGCAGAGATCGGTAAAACCGTAATGACGAATGTACCCATGTCCCCAAGGTGCGTAAGGTCATCGAGAAAGCAGGTACCCACAAAAGCACAGCCACACAAGAAACATGAAAAGAGGTCAGCTGAGGTCTTTGGGGTAGAGATGAGAACATCCCTGAGGAAGAAGACACAAAAGGAAGTGCGAACAAAGAACAAGGAGGAAAAGGGGCAGAAACCTGCACAGAAAGGGAAGAAACCAATCCAGTAGAAGGAACCACAGGAGATTCATGAAAGTGAGGAAGAGGCCGAAGTGTACTGGATGGAGACAGAGGGCACATAAGTTCCCTTTTTTCTCCCACCTTACATGGCAAAAAGAAAGCTGAAAGCCAAGCTGGTCAAGGACCCAAAAGATGTGAAGTTTGGCATGCTCACTCCATTGCTACCGGAGGAAGTTTTGTTTGACAATGAAGTGTTGGGGAATATCCCACAGCTGAAGATGGAGGACTGGGATTTCAATGATGAAAGAAAGTACCCACAGTTTGAGTCGAGCAGATACTTGTAGTAGGTATATTACCTAGAAAGTGGAGTTACGAGGATGGAGCCAAGCTAGTGGGCTACATGATTGTAGAGAGAAGGCCTGATAAATACGCTACTTGTGCCACACTTCAATAGAAGCACATGCAATACAACCTATGTGCGATAACTTCTCACATTAATACATAATTGATTCCTCTAGCTTGGGACGAGGATCCCGATCGATGAAATGTTGATAAAAAAGATTAGAGGACTACATCACCAAGAAAAATACCTCGCAGAAGAGTTTTTGGGCAAGAATTAAAACAAGGCGATGACATAGACGATGAAGGATAAATTTGGAATAGTGAAGAGATCGCGCGTGTAGATGACATTAACTCCATCGATGGCCAAGGGGTATGCTTCACCGCACACATCTTCACTGGGAAGACAATGCTGAAGTGCGAGCAAATGAGGTCCCCGCAGCTGTGGTTTCTTTGGTTGCACAGTGCAATGTCGGGGTCCAGTTTAACTGGGCCGCCTATTTGTGTAAGGAGTTTTTAGAAGACAGCAACAAAGCATAGGAGGAAGGGAAGACGTTTCATTATGCATGGTTAATCATCGTTAGCATGATAATTGCATGGAAGGAGCTGGAGGAATCAGAGTTTCCTCTTCTCGAAGCAGATGCTTGTGAATAAGCGAAGTATGCTTCCATCTAGAATACTACGGAGTGGTCGCGCGTGATGGAAAACAAGATTTTCTTCGTACTGTTGTTAATGGATTTACACATGCTGGTGAATTAGCACCCAAGGCTATCACCCAGTCTATATAGGAAATACTATAACATTGCAGACTTTAAAGAAGACTTCCATCGAGTCCATGTGAAGGTAAGGAGGGACCCAACAAGGACATGGTACCCATTTCCATATTTAGCGACCGAGGATGACTTACTCGCAGTAGTACAATGTTGGTCAACAAAGTGGATGAATCCACCCAGTGAAGAGTTTGGAACTAAGAAGGGTACTTTATAGGATGAAGGTTTCAGTAGAAAGGATACAAAAAAAGAACAAGGCACGGAAGAGACAGAGCTAGGACAGGAACATGGTACTTAGGAACCCCTCACCGATGAAGGAGTATTAGGGGAGTCGCCATTCATCGTTAAAAAGAGGGTACCTACAACAACCACCTCGGGCATGAGGAGAAAGAAGAAAGTGGACAAATCTAGGGGTGTTATACCACTTGTCCTCACTAATGGGTATATCGATGAGATCAGGGAGAAGGTTCAGGAGGTAACAACAGAGACCTGGGACAAAATTGACGATCACTATAGAGCGAGCTTGGCCGAGGTACAACAAGGTATCGTAGAATTGAAGGCACTTCCGCATGAAGCTAGATAACCAGAGCAAGCATCTCAACCATTGCAGGCAGAGCGACAAATAGAGACAACATTCAACGTTATGATTTTGAGGGTGCCAACTGGAGCACTACAGTTCGAAGCAGCAGAGGACAAAGAATGAGCTAAATCTTGGAGCAGCGTCAACATGAACATTGTCGTGCTACGAATTCAGGTATTGCATGAATTCCACTAGAACATAACAATTGAGCTATAGGAGTGGGAACATCGAACTTTTTTGTTGACTAGTCAGGTGGAAAAGGAGAAAGCTTCTCTGAAAAAGGAGCTTAAGTAGTTAGCTAAGAAAAGAGATGAGGTATGGTATCAACAACAACAACTAGAAAAATCCATTGCAGACACTTATAACACATTTCTGGACGTGAAGGTCCATGAAGAGGAGCCACTAGTAGAGAAGGTCGTGAAGCTCGCCCTCACAATAAAAGAATCAAAGAATAAGCTCATGAAGATGAAATTTGATTATGAAGTGTAGATTTATGAGCTGCAAATAAGGCTGCAACTAGCCACACCACCAGAAGTATGGGAGCAAAGGGAAAAAGGATTTAAAGTTTTCACTGGAAGGCATCTCCGACACGGTGGCAGACTATGGAAAATTACTAGATAACACTATGAGAATATGGACCTCATTGCAGCAGGATCCAAACATCCAGAAGATCGAGGAGGAGTTACAGGTGAAGCAAAAGTGGCGGGAAGAGATCTTGGTAACTCTGAAGACCCTACCAGTATTGTAGAGGCTTTCCAACATTACTAAAGTAAATAACCTCTAGAAACAGATATAATATCTTCAGAGGAAGGAGCATATCTTACAAGAGAGGACTCAACCGTGGCAGGATGAGGCCCTCAAACTTTCGCAGGTAGTGGATGGAAGGCTCAAGTATTTAAAGGAAAGGGAGAAAGAAATATTGCAGAAGACTGTTGGTCCATCTACATAGGCATTGTTGGAGGAGGTGTGTTGAGAGGAGAAACTAGTAGCATAAATCGTCCAACAATACAACGCAATCTACAATGGCATTACATCAAAGATCAAGGGCATTGTAGCTGAGTGACTTAGGCCAAGTCACATGTGAGTATTGGGGGTATGTTGGACGGAACCCAACTTGGTCTAGTTTTGGTCAAAGACTCCGCATTTTGAGGAGCAGAGCCCACGAATTTCCATTCAACATGCAGTGTCTAGGGGATTTGGTGTGGGTGAAAGCCCCTTATTTTGTAACGAGCATCAAGTGTTGGTTCATTGTTTTCTCGGATCCATAGTATGTGGACCATAATATTGTAGTAATGGAATCTATACAATGAGATGTAATACTTTGTCGAAAGTGGAAGTAATAGATGAATCATTGATCATACTTTCTATTTTTAGTATGTATTTTTGGGCCTTAAGGAAAGGCTCCATAGTTGAGTGCACAGAGCCCTAGGAAGAGTTTGTAGTTGAGTGCGTAGACCACCTCCAACTAGGTGCGTAGGTAAAACGTTGTATGTATTGAAAGATCCATATTAATAAAATAAGAATAAGTTTTGGCGAAGTATTATGTATTTGTACTCTAAATATGTGTTTATACATACTGTTATGCATGCTTTATACTGAATTATGTGAAAGAACATGTGATATTATTTTTTGATATGTTTATGCAATAAGTACAAGTCTATGAAGTAAATCATCAACGCAAATTTATTTATGTATGTGAAGTTGTAGATAGGTATAAAATATAAGTAAACACATGGATGCCACAATGCACATATTCCTCTCGCTACACAAACCTGGTTCTACAACCTCCCATAACCACTTCGGGTGAGAATGTGATCTGCTTGTGGATCATTGTCGAAAGGGCTAGTGGTTGAGGGTTTTGTTGGTTCACAGTATACTCTGAACCTGTGTCAAGCCTCCTTAAGCCAACAAAAGGAAATGGGGTAGGTGTGTTTTTGATGTCCCTAGAAGGTAGCTTGATCCCTTTCTCCTTCAAGTTGGAGTTTGAAGCTACATACAATGTTGCTGAATATGAAGCCTTGTTGCGAGGTTTACAAGATACTAGAAATCTTAATATTGGGTGCTTGGTTGTGTTTGGAGATTCAGATCTAGTAGTGAAATAGATAAGGAATCAATACCAAACTAAACATCCAATATTAAAGGCTTACAGAAATGAGGTTTGGGATTTGATTGATAATTTTTTTTAGCCTTCAATATACAGTTCTTGCATAGAGAAAGAAATCAGATCGTTGATTCTTTGGCTATAGTTGCCAGAAACTTTAAGCCTCCACAAAGTCCATTGCTCAGGTATGAAGTTGAGGTCATATAAAAATAATCAGCACTAGATAATGTCAGGTATTGGCAGGTGTTTGAAGACGAGGAGCAGATCAAATGCTTCATGGAAATTATAGGAGAATTCTCGAATTCAGTAATTGACCAAGAGGAAGAGAGAATGATAGATGAACAACAGGCCAATTGGGAATAAACCATTGTAGGACACAAGATTTTACAGCTAAAGGGTAACACTATTCCTAGGGGTTTGATTCCCTTAGAGATATTATTCAACTCAAATGATGTGGCTACCAAGCCGACTGAGAAACAAATTGATGAGTAGGTGGAAGACTCAAACATTGGTTCAGATAAGGACCCTTAGATAATTAAGTTGGCAAAAGGAGTTCCCCATAAATACAAGCAAAGGTACTTGGACCTTTTCAAATATTATATGGATGTCTTTGCTTGGTCATATGATGACTTAAAAACATTTGATAATACTATTATTCAACATAAAATCCCTTTGAAGGGCAGGGTGAAACCATATAAACATAATATTAGGCAGATTAACTCTCTATTACTCCCTTCTATTGAAAAGGAGGTAAGGAAGTCACTCCAGACCAAAATCATTGTACCTTTGAGATATTCAGACTGGGTAGAAAACCTAGTCCATGTCAGAAAAAGGAATGGAGAAATAAGGCTATGTGTGGACTTCAAGAATCTCAACAAAGCCTCATAAAAGGATAATTACCCTCTACCTAAAATGGATTACATTCTGTAGAAGGTGGTAGGATATGCCCGGATGTTTATGACAGATGGTTTTCTTGGGTACAATGAGGTAGTTGTGCATCCTAAAGATCAAAAGAAAACTGATTTCACTACCCCTTGGGGAACATTTACGTATGCTAGAATTCCTTTTGGCCTCATAATTGTAGGTGCCACCTTCCAGAGAGCCATAGATATAGCTTTTGTGGGAGTTCAAGACAAATTTGTAGTAATTTACTTGGCTGACATCAATGTCTTTTCAAAAATAAATGAGGAACACATCGAACATCTATGTCTCACTTTTGAGAAATGAAAAAAATATGGTCTATCCTTGAATCCTAAAAAATCGAAGTTCTCTTTAAGTGAAGGAAACTTATTAGGCCACATTGTGTAAAAGGAGGGGGTGAACATTGATCCAAAGAGGGTAGAAGCCATCAACAACATCCCATTCCCAAGAAACAAGAAGGAGATTCAAATTTTCCTAGGTAGAATCAACTTTTTAAGGAGATTCATACCTAACTATGGTGAAATAGTCGAAGAAATCATAGAGATGCTAAAGAAAGAAAAAGAAGTGAAATGGACTGTTGAGTCTCATGAATCATTCTCCAGAATAATTAAAAGGGATTTTGTAGAAACTCATGTGTTAGTTAGTCCATATTATCAAAAACCATTTTTCATTTTTTATTTTGCTTCTCCTCATATAGTGGTTGTTGGCGTATTGCAGAAAAATAGTGAGGGGCATGAGAAACCAATAGCCTTCTTCAGTCAGGTGTTGCAAGATGTTGAGATAAAGTATAATATTCTGGAGAATCAAGATTATGCCTTGGTCAAATCACTTAAGGATTTCAGAATTTATGTCCTGCAATCAAACGTAACTAATGCTCCTACACCTATAGTAAAAGACATTCTAGTTCAGGGTGACAGGATATCAAGCCTACCAAGCTCATCAAGGGGTAGGGGCTAGCTAAAATTCTATATGAAGCAAAATACCAAGCATTGGGCATAAATTTATTGGCAGGAGGAGATGGAGAAAGTGGAAATTCAGAGAAACAACAAAAGCTTGAAACATCAGCAAAGAGAATTCAAATGAAGTATGTTGGGTCTCCTTGGTATAAAAATATTGTGCTTTATCTGTTATTTTTGAGGTTCCCAGTGAATTTTGATAAAATTAAATATCAAGCTCTCAAGCTACAAGCCCAATTTTTTTTTAATCTCAAATGGCCAATTGTACTAGAAGGATCCTTTAGGGATTTAGATTTTGTGTTTGTTTGAGGAAGAAATCCACAAAGTAATGGATGAAATTCATAATTGTGTTTGTGGAGAACATTATATTTGGAGGGCTACAACACACGATCCTTAAAGTCGGGTTTAACTAGCCCATGTTGGACATTGGATAAACCAATGCTCCCTGTGTGTTTGGGACATGGACTAACTGTCTCTCATGGATCCTTATCTCTGGCGATGTGATCATTGACTAACACCTATGGTGTTTGATCTAACGACAATCATGATTCCCAAAAATTGGTATCAGAGCCTAGGTCATGAGTTCAATACACACCTGGCTCGTGTTTGGGGGGATATTGTTGGAGATTAGATAAACTAATGCTCTTCATGTGTTTCATGACATGGACTAACCACCTATCATGGATCCTTATCTCTAGGGATGTGATCATTTACTAACACTTGCAGGTTTTGGTTTAAACAAAAATCGTGATTCCCAACAATGGAAATTGTTTGGTGAGGTACATACTTATGTTCGGGCCTACGAGAAGTGCCAAAAGTTTGCTAAAAAATACAAATTAGCATATTTTCCCCTAATCCATGTTTTTGTTGAGGAATCTTTCAGACAGTGGGGGTTATACTTCATTAGGGAGATACACCCACCCTCCAATGGTCAACACAAGTGGATACTCACAACCAATGATTACTTCACTAAGTGGGTGGAAGTTTCTCCAACTAGGAATGAAACCGATATGGTAGTTATTAAGTTCATGGAGGAAAACATCCTTGCCAGATTTGGCTACCCCAAAAAAGTTGTCACCGACAATTCTTAGTTGTTTAAGTCTACCTAATTTATAGATTTCTATATATCATCGTGGTAGGCCACTCCACTACCTATTACCCAAAGGGAAATGGATTGGTTGAATCCTCAAATAAAACCTTGGTGAGGATTCTAAAGAAAATAGTATCAGAAAATCAGAGTAACTGAGACTCACAACTAATTTTTTTTTCTTATGCATCAACAGGGTTACCACTAAGATAGCTACTAGAAAATCCCCTTTTGTGTTGGTTTATGGAAAGGAAACAATTTTTCCCATACATCTAGCCATTCTAGTGGCTAAAATCTTGCAAGATATTAAGGAAGAGCCAAATGATTTGACTACAAGGATAAATAAATTGGTGGAACTTCAAGAGAACAAGGAACAAGTTAATTAGAATCTAATATGTTATCAAGAAAAAATGAATTCCTTGTTGAAAGGAAAGAGACAGATATCTGTAGCCAGGAGACTTAATACTGAAATAGGATTTCAGGAGGGAAGACAAAGGAAAGCATGGAAAATTTGATCCCCTTTGGTTTGGGCCTTTCAGGATTACTGAGGCAAAAGGGAATAACACCTTCTTGCTGGAGAACTTAGAAGGAGAAGTGCTTGGGCTACCTGTGAATATGAATTTTCTCAAGCTTTACTTCTAGCACTGAAAGGGTCCACTTCTATTCATTGTAAATATCAATGAGCCATTTGTAAATAACCATTACTACTCTTTGTTTTCTATTTATGTTTTTGTTTTTTGAAAGTATGAATAAAATGGCTCTATGCCAAGGGAGTAATGCACTAATCTGCTGGTTCTAAGTGAATTGTATCCAATACACTATCCCCAGTTGGAGCCAATCTTGCTTCTATTCATCATCACTTTCAAAGAGTTGATAGAGTAGAGTCAGAGTTTAGAGCTAAAATTCCTTTTAAAGCACCTCCTGAGTCATTTGTAGAGCCTCCTAAAGTTAGAAAACAACTAAAAAAATGTGGGGGCCACTATTCGGGACTAGAGATGCATTGGAAGGTTTAATAGCACATAAGCCACTTATCAAACCCATATCAGGAAAGTACAACAAAGCATAAGGGGAATATTTATACAGGTGTGAACCATCGGTTAAAGGTCAAGCATCTCCTGGGCGGATCGTCATCCATCTCCAGTGGAACACCCCCCAAAATAATTTTGAGGGGCTAACCTACATAGGTGTTAAACAAGCATCCCACAGAACCGATCTTCAGATTTGGATCTGATAGTCCAGATTCATTCCGGGGAGGGAGCACACGGTTTGACATCCTGCTATCTAACCCACCGGAGGATGGTGGGAGTGAGGAACACGCGCCACCTAGACAAATTGGTAGACATCACCCCCACCATGAAATCACCCCCATGTCAATCAATGGTTGCCACTGTGCCATTTATAAAACCTTCCCGCCTCACCATTTTCAAACATTGTTCATCATTGTGTCACTCTCTTTTCAATTGTCTGTCTTGAATTTCGTTCAAGATCTGCCAACCAAGTACCTCCTCCTAGCATCATTTTCTACCCTCTCCACGACAACCAGGTAATCCAATCGCTCCTATACACATGTAATTTTGTTTAGGAAATTCTAAAATGAAGAAAGCACCACCCCATACCCCAAAGGCTCAAAAGGCCAAAACCTCTTCTAGCGTGGAATCCCTCATGGATATAGAGGCTCAAGTAGTTAACACGGCTTGTGCATATCACCTGGATGACCTTCATTTTGACCTATATCAAAACCATGTCAGGGGGAGGACCCATTTCGATTAGTTAACTCTAACCTGTACTACCAAATTGCACCCACTATGCAACATTTTCCAAAATTCGTCTCTTGGTTGGATGCAGCATACATCAACAAGAAAAACTTCTTTGTTTCCCCCTTTGGTGTCAAAATTCTCAAAGTAACCCCAGAGCTAATCCAAAAATACCTGGTTTACACAGTTCTTGAGAACCCCAACAATTTACTGATGTCACCCTAGTGTATCATTATACTCAACTATCCCCGCCAATGAGCAATAGTCTTTCCTATAGATGGTTTTGGCCCCTAACCTACAAGCCCCGCCCATAGCTTATAGATTCCCAATCACCATATTTCCTGAGCCTATACAACCCATCCTATCCCAAATTTCCCATCTGTTGGGGGATGATGATGTCAGCAGAGTGTTGCCATTATGATGCATGTGTTGTCCTTGATGGAAACTCACTTGTAACAAAGCAGGTATATGGTACCTAGATGAATCTAGAAGTCAGTTTAGAGGTGATAGAATGATGGAAAATAATAATAGAATGATGGGACAACGGTTTACAGATCAGAATCAAAAGTTTTATAAAGGTGAATATTTGAAGATCTATACGCGGGTTCGTCAAGGCAAAGTCATGTATAAATGCAGGTACAAAGAAGAAAAGTCGTGTACATGCTAACACATTAATTTAAATAATACCAAGGGTCCTTACCATGGTATTAACCCACAATATTGAGCGCAGTAATGGTTACTTGATCTCGTCCAAGATTACCACTGACACTAGTGTATTTTTGACCCATGGTATTAGCGAAGGCTCTAACTATATAAGGAGGTGAAGATCAAAGTGCTAAGTGTGCATGCAAAAGGGTTTTTGATGAATACTTCAATATGAAATATATTTGAATTGTAAGGGCCATAGTTGACACATAGATATGAAATAATTATGCACCGACGAATATAATGATGGATTAGGATCATGAGATCTGAAATGAATTTCCATTGTATGGCCTACTCATGGATTGACTAGATCTAAGTATTGACACATGAATATTATGATCTCGGTTTTTCTAAAGTTACGAAGAGCTGCACAATTTTAGGTCAAAATTTGGAGATCTATACATAGGTTTGTCTCGGTTAAGTTGCGTATAGATGCGAGTTCGTCTCTTCAAAGTCACTTATACAAAGGAAGGGTTTGTGTTCATAAATTAATGATCAACCTGGTTAGTGCTGCTATATCTCTATTGTCTATCAATGATGTCCACATGTTGATATAGGTTGAGTAATAATGTCTGAAGTAGAACTGATTGAATGATGAAGTTGAATTTGGTTACATGTTGATTGGTTGAAAAGATTATTGATGCTGCTAACTGTATGAGGGTTTTGTAAGCTAACAAAATATTTCATAATAACTCTGTTCAACTCTGTGTTTGATTCAGAATTACAATTTTTTAGTATATTGAGATCTGTACGTAGGTTTCTCTACAGAAAAGTGCGTATACATGCGGGTTGCCTTAAGTGAAGTAGCGTATACATGTTGGCATATGAATGATCAGGGTTGTAGTTGATTATGTGTGTTGATGTAGTATTCTGAGTTCAGTTCTATGTTCTAGTTACAATGATCTCATTGTTTTGTTTGAATTGAGTTGGTGTTTTCTTCAGTTAATCTACAAGTTGTGATGTATTAAAGCAGGTGGATCTAGTGGGAAAATTTATGAAATGTGGTCCATGGATGTTGTTGAGGGTTGGATCCTTCAGTGAGGGAGTCAAATCTTCCCGCCAATAGTATTTAGTAATCATATTAGGGGGTTGGAGCTCCCTTCTAGTAAGAGATGGAGACCCGAGTGAAGGTTGTAGCCTTCAATAGCTGGGTGCCTGCGTACTGGCATGAGTATGCACTATTACAAGAGTGTAAGAGGTTTTTAATATTAATAATTTTGAAGACTGAGACGACAAAAATGGTGGTTTTCCCCCACATTGGGTTTCCATCATAAATCCTGGTGTTCATGTCTATTTCTTATGTGTGATACTTTATTATGTTCTTACTGCACTTTCTTACTACCTTATCAAACTCCTGATAAATCTTTTACATTATGTTTTAAGTTTAACAGATAAAGAATTAGTTGTTTTACAAGTTTACTAAGCATACACTAGTTTCTTTTACAACTGTCATGTACATACACGAGTTGGGTTCAGTAAAGTCGCGTACATATTTTAGAAAAGGAAATTATTATTGTGAGTTATTAAAATACTGATTCACGCCCCCTCTCAGTATTTTTCCCAATAATTGGTATCAGAGCAGGTCCTTCAAAAGAAGCTTGGTCGCTTAAAGGAAGATCTTCCAAGATGAGAAATCAAGATAGAATGACATCTATCAGACCAACACTCTTCAATGGAAATAATTTAATATATTGGAAGACAAGAACCAAATCCTATCTTCAGTCCCTTAGAGTAGATGTTTGGGAAATTGTGGAAGGATGTTACCAATCTCTAGCCGTAGTTCCCAAAGATGCAGCAGAAAAGAAGACGTATGAAACCAATGCTAAAGTTGTCAATGCATTATTGGGAAGTCTGACAGAATCAAAATTTTCCAAAGTTATGAATTTAAACACAACAAAAGAAATATGGGACAGGATCATTCAAAGTTATGAAGGCGATACTAAGGTAAAAAGTGTTAAACTCCAAACTCTCATAATTCAATTTGAAACTCTCAGAATTCATAATGATGAAAGTATTTCTAGTTTCTTTCTACACATAGATGAGATTGTAAATCATATGAAAAATCTAGGTGAAGGAATAAAGGACACCACTTTAGTAGAGAAAATATTAAGATCTCTAACTCCTAAATTCGAGTCAAAAGTGTCTTCCATTGAAGAGAGACGGGATCTATAAACTCTTACTGTTGTTCAACTTCACAGGATCCTGACTGCTTTTGAAATGAGGAAAGGAGGTCCCTCAGAAGTCAGAGAAACCACATTTAAATCATCTGCAAAAGGAAAAGAAAAGGGATAACAAAAGGAATTAGGATATATGTCAAAAGAAGATGAGGTAAACTTTGTAAAGAAACTTCAATTGGGAACCATAAGGTTTAGAGGTAAGCTTCCCTTCAAATGTTTTGCTTGTGGTAGAGTTGGTCATTATGCTACTAAATGTCCTCATAAAGACAACCATGAGAAAGGGAAGGATACTGCAAAACGTAATAGGATAATGATGGCTTGTCAAATAGTGAAGAAGGAGAATCTAATCAAGATCTTAAATTACTCATGGATTTTGAGAAAAATATTACTGAGTCTAATGATAAATTTGTGGATTCTTTAGAGGAAAAATATTTCTTTGAAGAAATTACTCAACTCAAAATTTTCTTGGAAGGAAACAAAGTAGCCATATATACATTGAAGCATCAACTCATAGAAAAATAAAAGCATAGTGAGAAGTTAGAATGTGAAGTAGTAAGTCTACGAAAGGAACTTGAGAAAATAAAAACTTTGAATCTTAGATTTGCTAAAGGATCTGAAACCTTAGATGAAATTATCAAGGTACAATGCTCTCCTCTTATGAAGACGGGTGTTGGATACACTAGAGAAACATCTCAAATAGAAAAGTCTTCAACCACCACAAAAATCTATCTAAATGCAGCAAAAACCAGTAAGCAAAGCTCCAGTCCTCAGCAAAAGAATAAAGGCATTCCACAAGTAAATCATGTTCACTCTAATCCCAGGATGAACAACAACAAAAGAACTAGTCAAAAGGTAAACAACGCCAGAAGATTCTATGATCACATAAAATTCTTCTTTAATGGGTGATGTTTCTCATGTCATAATTTTGGTCATAAGGCTACTCAATGTGTTGCATACAAAACTATTATGACTAGAGAATCAATAAAACAAAGGAACGAGACAGGAGTCAGGAAGAACACTTATAATAGCTTATCACCTCTTATAGATGAAATTGAATGTTCATTTTGCAATAACTTTGGACATGAAGAATCTGAATGCAAGAGAAAGTTATAGCCAACATCTCAAAAAGAGAAAATATCAACAAATTCTAAGGTATGGAAAAGGAAGGATTTACAGTCTGAAAGCTGTGGCATAGCATTGTTTGCATAAGGGTAAGAAAATCAATGGTACATTGATAGTGGATTCTCAAAACACATGACAGGTGATAAAGATAAAGTTATTTCATACAATGATTTAGAGGAAGAAAAGATTGTCACTTTTGGAAATGACTCACCTACTGTCATTACAGGTAAAGGTTATGTTTTTCTAAAATAAAAGGTTAAAGCTAGTAAAGTTATGCATGTTGATGGATTAAAGCATAACTTGTTGAGTGTTAGCCAAATGTGTGACCAAGGAAATGAGGTGGTATTTTGATCAAAAGAATGTGTGGTTCATGAACTTAACACAAGAAAGACAATAATAAAAGGAACAAGAACCCTGAGAAATTTGTATATATTGAAAGATGGCCAAGAACAATGTTACCTAGGCAAGGCAGAGGAAAACTGGTTATGGCACAGAAGGTTGGCACATCTAATCTAATCTCAAGTAAGAAAATCAAGTAGGCTCAAAGTTGTGTGTGATCTACCCAACATCACCCTACCAGAAAGTACCATATGTAAGTCATGTCAATTCGGTAAGAAAACCAAAGTTCAATTCATTGCTAAAGAAGGATCAACAAGTAAACCTTTTGAACTTATACATACTGATTAGTGTAGACCAGTAAGGAAAAAATCACCTCGTGGAGAACAATACTATATCTTATTCATTGATGACTTTTCTAGAATGTGCTAGATTGGTATATTGAAACACAAAGATGAAGCATTTGGTAAATTTAAAGTCTTGAAAGCATTAGTTGAAAATGAATTAGATCTAAAAATCAAATGTCTCACATCTAACCAAGGAGGAGAATACATATCAGAGGAATTTTTTGATTTCTGTGAACAACATGGCATAAAAAGACAATTTTTTGTAGCTAAGACTTAATAAAATAGTGTGGCAGAAATAATGAATAGAATTGTTCAACAAATGGCTTGTGCTATGCTTGATGAGTCTAGAACTCCTGACACCTTCTCGGGTGAAGTTGCACATGCCACAGTAAATATTATCAACAAGGCTCATGTTCGTGCGAATAGTGATAAAACTTCGTATGAACTTTGGTATGGTAAGCCTCCCACTGTAAAGAATTTCAAAGTTTTTGGAAGCAAATGTTTCATAGAAAATAATGATGAAAAACTTGGTAAGTTTGAAGCTAGAGAAGACGAAGGAGTACTTCTTGGTTACTCATCTAGAAGCAAAGGATACAAATGTTACAATAAGAGACTTTAGAAATTTTTTGAATGCATTGATGTTGTGATTGATGAAGCATGCATAGATCCCAAAAAGGTAACATCAGAAAAAGATGATGATGATGATGAATGATTTCCCACGTCAAATCACAATGATATAGAATAAGAAACTAATGAAGCAACAAAAGAAGATACATCAGACAAAGAAAATTCTCCATCCAGGTATGTTAAAAAGAATCATCCAGAAACTCAAATTCTAGTTGAAAAGGAAACTGGGGTACAAACAAGAAAAACCCTTGTAGGATCTTCTAGGTTATCTAGCTTTATTATCCACCATTGAACCACAAAATGTAAATCAAGCTAGTAAAGATGAATGTTGGGTTAAGGCCATGAATGAAGAACTTGATCCAATTGAAAATAATGATACTTGGGAATTGGTTCCAAGGCCTCATGATAAAAATGTTATTGGGACAAAATGGATATTCAAAAATATGTTGAATGAAAATGGAGAGGTCATGAGGAACAAATCTATAATAGTTTGTAAAGGTTATGCTCAACAAGAAGGTATGGACTTTGAAGAAACACTTGTACCAGTAGCTAGACTTGAAGTCATAAGAATGTTTCTTGCACTTTCAAGTTTTCGTAATTTCAAATTTTATCAAATGGATGTAAAATTTTCTTTCCTTAATGGAGATCTAGAAGAAAAGTATATATTGAACAACTAGAAGGATTCATTTTAGGGAATGATGAAAAAATTGTATGAAAAATCAAAAGGGCTTTATATGGACTAAAACAAGCTTTGTGGGCATGGTATTTTCTTCTTGAAAAATATCTTCAACAACAAGGTTTCACAAAAGGATCCACAGACAACAACTTGTACACAAAAATTGAGGATGATAAAATGCTAATTATTGGGTTTTATGTTGATGATATCATCTTTGGAAATAATGAAGAATCTATGAGTCAAAGCTTTTCTTTTGTTATGCAGCAAGAATTTGAAATGTATTTACTTGAGGAACTAACCTATTTTATTGGTCTACAAGTGAAATAATCAAAATATGGCATATTTCTCTCACAAACAAAATATCTCAAGCAGATTCTAAAGAAATATGGGATGGAAGATTGCAAACCTGTATGTACTCCCATGATGAAAGAATGTAGCATCAATTCTAATGATGATTCTCCCATAGTAAACCAACCAGCATACAAGTCTATGATTGGAAGTCTTCTTTATCTAACATGTACCAGACTAGATATCATGCATGTAGTTGGGATTCTTGGATGTTTCGAAGCCAATCCAAAGGAATCACATCTTTAAGCAGTAAAGAGAATATTCAAATATCTACAAGGAACCCAAGAATTTGGTCTATGGTATCCTAAAGATTCAGATCTTATCCTTCATGCATACACATATGCGAATTGGGCTGGAAATGTTGATGACTGGAAAAGAAATAGTGGAGGTGCGTTATACAAGGGGCCCCGATTGGTATCTTGGTTGAGCAAGAAACAAAGTTCCATTTCCTTATCTACAGTGGAAGCAGAGTATGTGGCTGTTGCATCTTGTTGCACACAACTTCTCTAGATGATGCAAACATTACAAGATATACAAATCAAATGTTCTCCACCTATCTCCATCCTATGTGATAATACAATTGCTATTAATATTTCAAAAAATCATGTTATGTATTCCAAGACCAAGAATATTCCTATTAAGTATCACCTTTTATGAGAAAAAGTGCTTGAGCAAAAGGTTAAATTGGAGTATGTTCCCTCCAAAGAACAAGCTACTGATATACTTACTAAACCTCTTCCCAGAGAAGCATTTGACTATCTCGGACAAAAACTGGGAGTTGTCTCTGCCTCATTTTGTTGTTAATCTAAGTCTGCTTAGTCTACATGTGAAAATTCAAAAGGTTTATTTCTATATGTGGTTTCATGAAGTATAGTCATGTATATACGTGAGTTTCTTTGAAGAGAGTTGTGTATGTTTTTTCTCTGATAGAAAAATAATGGGACAGACTCAAGATCAACCTCTGACATGCTACTAACAACTATGTTTTGATTTTTCTTGGTCTAGTGTTGATGGTTATAGTCTGCTAATATAGTATTGAGATATGTTTTTTCTCATTGATATTTATCTGATTGATGAAGATGCTTTGATGAATGAGTTGTTGACAATGAACAAGTAGCATAGGTTTAGGGGGAGCATTGGCTTTGCAGAATATAATGCATTTTTGGAATTATGGTTGCTGAATTATGCTACTATTAAGATGTTTTGGTCTCAGTTATTAATGTCATATCTGTAATTTGATGTAAAGGTCATGTGGAGACCTATGATGCAATAATTTTCATATTCATTCATGTATGGACTTTTGAGGTCATGTCAAATATGTAATCCCACTTGGTTGGGTGGTAGTGTAAAAAATGTAATCCCACTTGGTTGGTTGGTTGAGTCAAATATATATCCCCACTGGGTTGGGTGATTGATGTAAGTATGAGTCCTTGGTGATAGGAAGGTCATGCTCAGTTGAATTATAGAGTCATGTTCTTCATTTGAAAATATTTCTGAAAATTCAACATGTTCTCAGGGGAGCATGAACAATATAGTGCAAATCATATTCAAAGGGGGAGCTTTGGTCCACCCTTTGCCCTTGATTTCAAAGGAAAAGAGTATCTTGGTGTTTGAATAAAGATTATTTGATGTATATAACAGGTTTCTATAGGTTGAGATGATCAACACCAACATGGTTGCCATCAAGTCCAAAGGGGGAGATTGTTGGAGTTATGATGCATGTGTTGTCCTTGATGGAAAATCACTTGTAACAAAACAATTATATGGTAACTAGATGAATCCACGGGTCAGTTCAGAGGTGATAGAGTGATGGAACAAAATAACAGAATGACGGGACAAAGGTTTACATATCAGAATTAAAAGTTTGATAAAGGTGAATATTTGAAGATGTATACATGGGTTCATTAAGGCCAAGTTGCGTATACACACAGGTACAAAGAAGCAAAGTCACGTACATAATAGCACACTAATTTAAAGAATACCAAGGGTCCTTACCATGGTATTAGCCCACATTACTAAGCGCAATAATGGTTACTTGATCCCGTCCAAGCTTACCACCAACACTAGTGTAGTTTTGACCCATCGTATTGGCTAAGGCTCTAACTATATAAGGAGGTGAATATCTTTGTGCTAAGTGTGCATGTTAAAGTGTTTGTGATGAATACTTCAATATGAAGTATATTTGCATTATAATGGCCATTTTTGACACTTAGATATGAAATAATTATGCACCGATGAATCAATGATGGATCAGGATCATGAGACTTGAAATGACTTTCCATTGTATGATCTACTCATTGATTGACTAGATCTAAGTATTGATGCATGAATATTATGATCTGGGTCCTTATCAAGTTCTGAAGAGCTACACACTTTTAGGTCAAAATTTGAAGATCTATACGCAAGTTGGTCTTGGTTAAAACACATATATACACAGGTTTATCTCTTCAAAGTTGTGTATACAAAGGATGGGTTTATGTTCATAAATGACTGATCAACCTGATTAGTGTTGTTGTATCTCTGTTGTCTATCAATGATGTCCTCATGTTGATCTGGGTTGAGTAATAATGTCTGAAGTAGAATTGATTAAATGATGAAGTTGAATTTGGTTACATGTTGATTGGTTGAAAAGATTATTGATGCTACTAACTATATGAGGGTTTTGTAAGCTATCATAACATTTCAGAATATATCTGGTCAACTCTGTGTCTGATTCATAATTACAAGTTTATAGTATATTGAGATGTGTATGTAGGTTTCTCTATAGAAAAGTGCATATACACGTAGGTTACCTTAAGTGAAGTAGCGTATACATTTTGGCATATGAATGATTGGGGTTGCAGTTGATTCTGTGTGTTGATGCAGTATTCTGAGTTCAGTTCTGTGTTCTGGTTATAGTGATCTCACTATTATGTTTGAATTAAGTTGGTGTCTTCTTCAGTTGATCTACAAGTTGTGATGTATTAAAGCAAGTGGATCTAGTGTGAAAATTTATGAAAAATGGTCCACGGATGTTGTTGAGAGTTGGAGTCTTCAGTGAGGAGTCAAAGCCTCCTACCAATAGTAGTTGGTAATCAGATTAGGGGGTTGGAGCTCCCTTTCAGTAAGAGCTGGAGAAGGAGTGAAGGTTCTAGACTTCAGTAGGTGGGTGCTTGCGTACTATCATGAGTTTGCACCAGTACAAGAATGTAAGAATTTTTTGATATTAATAAGTTTGAAGAATAAGACGACAACGGTGGTGGTTTTCTACCACATTGGGTTTCCACCTTAAATCATGGTGTTATGTGTGTTGCTTATGTGCGAAGCTTTATTCTGTTCTTATTGCACTTGCTTACTGCGTATCAAATGCCTCATAAATCTCTTACATTTTGGTTTAAGTTTAGCAGATAAAGAATTAGTTGTTTTACAAGTTTGCTAAGCATACACTAGTTTCTTTTACAACAGTCGCTTACATACACGAGTTGGGTTTAGTAAAGTCACATACATATTTCAGAAAAGAAAATTATTATTGTGAGTTTTTAAAATATTGATTCACCCCCTCTCTCAGTAATTTTCCTAACAAGTAGCCAACAAGTCCACCTTGGGGTTTTTAAGACAAATGATGCATCCTAGCCACCTATTTGATATTCGAGTCTACCAATCTGAGGCCATAAGTTTTCAGCTGCACCAATTTTCCACCACATCTTATTTAAGGTATTATTCTTTATTATTCTACCTATTTGTTTATACCCATGTGCATGTGTTTCAATTTCTGGGCGTCAGCTTGGTGGTGGAAACTATTGGCATTATGGCACAGGTTTGGCACTATGGCACAAGCGTTGTCCTTGATGGAAACTCACTCAAAGGGCAGATCACAGTTCAGGCTCTCAAAATAGAAGAAAATGAGGTATACACAGGTTCATCTCAACAAAGTTGCGTATACACGCAGGTGTACTGATCAGAAGGCGCGTATACGGATGCACACACTTTCATGCAAAGAAAAGCGCATACATGTGGGAAATATTATGGTTGGTCCATGGTATTTAGTCCGACATATTTGAACCTATGGTTTTGGTCCGTGGTATTGCATTCTAAGTGTTAAACCCAGGTATTGGGTCCTTAGTATTGGATCTCTATGGTTTTGGACCATGTTTTTTGTAAGGCCTAGACTATAAAAAGGGAAGGAGATCATTTGGCAAGGGGATTGACTTATGTGTTGAATATCTTGAGAGGAGCAAGATCTGGAATACTGGTGATTGGTTAATGGTGCATAGTTGAATCTGAATCAAGGAGGAACCTGAGCGCAAGGAGATGGATAAGTCTTATTGATGGGTCAAAAACTCAAGGCTTGAATAGTAGTATCATTGTGTGATTTTGATCTATTATATTTGGCGCATGATTAGATCTATAAATCTGATAATCTAGGTATAACTGATGTCTGATTAAGTAAAAGGATAAATTATCTTTTATAGATCTGTATGCAGGTTCGACACAACGGAGGCGCGTATACATGCAGGTTAAGCAAGTGAAGACTGTGTATACGCTGGTTGGCTTTGGTATATCTGCGTATGTAGGCAGGTTTTTATTAGTGAAGTCGCGTACGTCTCTTGAAATATGTTTTAGCTGCTTCTGTTTATTGCTGCAGTATTCTAGGTTCAGAATTGGTTTCTGGTTACTGGTACTGTTTTCTGGTTACATCATTCTGAGAATTTATTGGTTGATTCAGTATTTGTACAAGGGAGATTGGTTGTTGCAAATATACTTGATGTGTGATTGATATTCATGGATCCAGTTTGAAAATTTATGAAACGTGGTCCTTGGAAGTAAAGAGAAGGTTGAAGCCTTTTGTAGGTTAGCACCTACGTACTAGTACCTCAGCTAGTATAAGAGCTAAGGGGGTTGTAGCTCCCTTCCAGGAGAAGCTGGAGAACGAGAGAAGGTTGTAGCCTTTTGCAGGTTGAAGCCTACGTGCTGGTATAAGTCTGCACCAATACAGAAACATTGTAAAAAGAAGTTTCTAATTGAAAGAAGATAGAGACGCATTGCAGCAGGTGGTTTTCACCCACATTGGGTTTCCACCTTATATCTGGTGTTCTTATGTGTGATTGCCTGTTCTGTTTTACTGTTCCTTGTTACTGTTCATATGTTTTGATACACAGATTAATGATCAACATCTGAAGAATAATCTAAATTACAAGTCTGCTCATATACGCGTGTTTCCTTAACTGAAGTTGCGTACATACGCGGTATTTTCTAACTGAAGTAGCGTATACAATTTGATTGTGAAATGAAAAATAATTGACCTGATAATACTGATTCACCCCCCCCTTAGTATTATTTCCAACGATTGGTATTAGAGCAGGTCCTTCAGAAGAAGCTTGATTGCTTTAAGGAAGATCTACCATCATGAGCAACTACGAAAGAGAAGGATCAATCAGGGCACCGATTTTTGATGGAAGCAACTTCGTCTATTGGAAGGTAAGAATCACTGCCTATCTCCAATCTCTTGGTACAGAAGTTTGGGATATTGTGGAAACAGGATACACTTTTCCATCAACAACTCCTACAGACAGGGCTGGTAAGAAGTAGTATGAAACAAATGCAAAGGCTGTCAATACTCTATTAGGGAGCCTATCACAATCAGAATTCGTCAAGGTTATGCAACTCAAAACTGCAAAATAAATATGGGACAAGAT
The DNA here is from genome assembly GCA_031772625.1 of Pinus tabuliformis. Classification (NCBI taxonomy): domain Eukaryota; kingdom Viridiplantae; phylum Streptophyta; class Pinopsida; order Pinales; family Pinaceae; genus Pinus; species Pinus tabuliformis. Next base: position 95,168,578 of record CM062812.1, read on the forward strand.
TGTTCTGAGCTATGATGGAGATGAATAGGTAAAACGAGCAAAACTACAAACCCTCAGAATTCAATATGAAAATCTCAGAATGTACAATGGTGAAAGTGTGGCTAACTATTTCCTGCGTATAGATGAGATTGTCAATTGTATGAAAAATTTGGGTGAAGAAATAAAAGAAGTTGTTTTGGTTGAAAAAGTTCTAAGATCTTTGTCTTCTAAGTTTGAATCAAAAGTTTTCGTCATAGAAGAAAAACAGAATCTACAGAGCCTTACCATGTCACAACTACACGGAATCCTGACCGCTTACGAAATGAGAAAAGGGGGACCATCAAACAAGAGAGAAGCCACATTCAAAGCCTCAGGAAAAGGAGATTACAATGACTCACGACATATGTCGGAAGAAGAGGAAGAATCAAATTTTGTCAAGAACCTTCAACGGGGTTCTGGAAGATTTAGAGGTAAGCTACCTTTCCAATGTTTTGCTTGTGGAAGAGTCGGTCACTATGCTGCAAAATGTCCTCATAAAGATAAGATTGAAAAAGGTAAGGAACCAGTTAGATGGAAGATAAAATAGAATGTAAGTAAGAAGAGCTATTATACTCATGAAGACAGTGATGGACTTTCAAATAGCGAAGAAGATGAACAAGGTAATGAGTATAGAATTTTGATGGCTTTTGAAGATGATGATTTCTTGGATGCTATAGATGAAGAAAGTCTTTATGAAGAAATTTATAGACTCAAAATTTTCTTAGAAGAGAAAAATATGATTATAGATACTCTGACATCACAGCGTGCTGAAATGGAGAAACACAATGAAAAGTTGGAATGTGAAATTGTGGGACTTAGAAAGGACATTGAGAAAACGAAAACTCTTAATCTTAGATTTGCTAAAGGATCTGAAAATTTAGATGAGATTATCAAAGTGCAGCGTTCTCCTCTAATCAAGATAGGTCTTGGGTACACCAAAGAAACATCTCAATCATAGAAGCCATCTACCTCCAAAAGTTATCTTGAGGTTGCAAGGAGAAGTGAATAGGTTGAAAATCGACAGTAAAGGCCCAATGAAGATCACCAGGAAAATCAGGGACAATTTACTTTAAGAATAAACATAAATCACCAAGTGAATCGAGGGCAACCTACTTCAAAGATGAACAAAAGCTACAACTATCCACGGGTAATCATTCTCAATCTACCTCAAGAATGAATGGCTATTACAATGGAAGGTTTGATGATCGCAAGAATTTCTTCAATGGACAATGTTTCTCTTATCATAACTTTGGACATAAAGCAGCTTAATGCGTGGCATACAAGACCATCATGACCAGAGAAGCACAAAAGCAAAGGAGTGTGACTGGAATCATGAAAAGAACCTACAACAACTTCTTTGCTCTTGAAAATGAAATAGAATGTTCTATCTATAACAACTTTGGTCATGAAGATTCTGAATGCAGGAGTAGGTTTCGGTAGACAACTCAAAAGGAGCAAGCTTCATTGAGCCCCAAAACATGGAGGAAGAAAGAACCGCAACCAGAAAGATGTGGTATATCCTTATATGTGGAAGGACAGGAAAATCAGTGGTACATCGACAGTGGATGCTCGAAACATAAGACAGGTGATAAAGAAAAGCTTCAATCATATAGTGCCTTAGAAAAGGAAAAGAAGGTCTCATTTGGAAATGATACCCCTGCATTCATAAAAGGTAAAGGTTCAGTTCTTTTGAAAGAAAAGGTCAAGGCTGGAAATGTTATGTATGATGATGGCTTAAATCACAATTTATTAAGTGTCAGTCAAATATGTGATCAAGGAAATGAAGTAATATTTCGATCAAATGGATGCATTGTTCGTGAGCTTGATACAGGAGAAACAATGATCAAAGGAATTAGAACTCCAAATAATTTGTATATACTCAAGGGAGGACAAAAAAATGCTATCTAAGCAAGAATGATGAACACTGGCTATGGAACAGAAGATTGGGGCACCTAAGTTTCTCATAGATAAGGAAAGCATGAAAATATCAGGCGGTTTGTGATCTACCCGACATCAGAATTCCAGACAATAGAATATGCAAATCATGTCAATTTGGTAAGCAAACCAGAACTAATTTCCCAGAGAAGGAAGGATCAGCTAGCAGGGCACTTGAACTTGTCCATACTGATGTATGTGGTCCATCTATGAAAAGGTCACCTTGAGGAGAAGAATAGTTTATATTGTTCATATATGACTTTTCTAGGATGTGTTGGATAGGACTTATAAAGCATAAATATGATGCTTTCAAAAAGTTCAAATCATTCAAAGCCTTGGTTGAAAACGAATTAGATCACAGAATCAAATGCCTCAGGTCTAATCGAGGAGGGGAATTTACCTCGAATGAGTTTTTTGAATTTTGTGAAGAACATGGAATAAGTAGGGAATTATCTACTGCAAGGACTCCTCAACAAAATGGAGTAGTGGAAAGGATGAACAGAATGGTTCAACAAATGGCTCGTGTTACGCTTGATGAGTTTGGAACTCCCGCAACCTTTTGGGGTGAAGCCGCATTTGCTGCAGTTACTATTCTCAACAAGACAAACGTCTGGGTAAACAACACTCAGACTCCTCACAAACTATGGTATGGTAAGACTCCCACGGTAAAATACTTCAAAATTTTTGGGAGCAAATGCTACATCAAAAAGACTGATGAAAACCTTGGCAAATTTGAACCTAGAGGAGATGAAGGCATTCTCCTTGGTTACTCTCCCCACAGCAAAGGATACAAGTGTTACAATAAAAGACTTGGAAAATTTGTTGAAAGTATTGATGTGGTGGTTGATGAAGAAGGAAACACTCCTAGGCAGGTAAAATCTGAAGATTTTAAAGATGATGATGACTATCCATCAACATCAAATCAGATTCATGATGAAGAAGAAACCCATGAGGCACCAGAAGAACAGATAAGGATAGAATAAAAGACTCCATCTAGGTACGTTCAGAAGAATCATCCAAAAACTCAAATTCTGGGGAAAACGGAGGCAGGTGTACAAACAAGAAGAACCATTTCAGAAGCCTCAAGTTATCTAGAATTACTCTCCTCTACTGAACCAAAAAATGTAAGACAGGCATGCAAAGATGAATGCTGGGTAAAGGCGATGGAGGAAGAACTTGAGCAGATTGAAAAGAATAACACTTGGGAGTTGGTTCCTAGACCAAAAGATAAGAATGTCATAGGAACAAAATGGATTTTCAAAAATAAGCTAAATGAAAATGGAGATGTGATTAGGAACAAGGCCAGACTTGTTTGTAAAGGGTATGCTCAATAGGAAGGCATAGAATTTGAAGAAAATTTTGCACCAGTTTCCAGACTAGAGGCCATAAGGATGTTCCTTGCTCTTTCTAGCTTTCAGAAGTTCAAAGTATTTCAAATGGACGTGAAGTCTACCTTTCTAAATGGAGACTTGGATGAAGAAGTGTATATTGAGCAACCAGATGGGTTCATCCTTGGAAATGATCCAAAGCTTGTATGCAGAATCAAAAAGGCTCTCTATGGTCTTAAACAGGCTCCAAGGGCTTGGTATTATCGCTTGGATAAGTACCTCCACCAACAAGGTTTTACAAAAGGTTCCACAGATAGCAATCTATATATAAAGGTTGATAATGAAAAGTTACTAATACTTGTTGTGTATGTCGATGACATCATCTTTGGTAGAAATGAAGAAGACATGAGTCAAAATTCTGCCTTGGTGATGCAAAAGGAGTTTGAAATGTCCATGCTTGGTGAACTCACATATTTTCTTGGTTTACAAGTCCAAAAAAACAAAGACGGTATTTTTCTGTCACAAACCAAGTATCTCAAGCAGATCTTGAAGAAATATGGGATAGAGGATTCGAAACCAGTATGTACCCCTATGGTAACAGGATGCAGCCTCAGTGCAAATGATGAATCAACAACAGTACACCAACCAACCTATAGATCCATGATTGGTAGTTTGCTCTATCTAACAGGTACCTGACCAGAAATTATGCATGCAGTGGGAATAGTTGGGAGATTTCAGACAAACCCAAAGGAAACTCATCTTCAAGCGGTCAAGAGAATTTTCAAGTATCTTCAAGGAACTCAAAACTATGGGTTATGGTATCCTAGAGGTACAGATCTCACACTTCATGCATATACAGATGCAGATTGGGCTAGTAGCGTGGATGACAGAAAAGCACTAGTGGAGGTGCATTCTTCATGGGTCCTAGATTAGTATCTTGGTTTAGAAAGAAACAGAGTTTAATTGCATTATCTATAGCTGAAGAAGAATATGTAGCTGCTACATCTTGCTGCACACAACTCCTTTGGATGATGCAAACATTGCAAGACATGCAAATCACTTGTACTCCACCTATCTCCATTTTATGTGATAATACAAGTGCAATCAGCATTTCAAAGAATCCTATCATGCATTCAAAGACTAAGCACATACCTATCAAGTATCATTTTCTCCGGGAACAAGTGCTTGAACAAAAGGTTAAATTGGAGTATGTTCCCTCTAAGGAACAAGTTGCTGATATACTCACCAAACCACTGCCCAGGGAAACATTTGAATATCTCAGACAGAAGCTGGGGGTAGTTGATGCAGCATCCTGCTGTTGAATCTTGTCTGTTTCAGAGAAAAGTGGTTGTACACGAGTTTAACGAGGAAGATCCGTGTACATACGCCGATTTATTAAGGTGCAATCGCGTATATGTTGGGTTGAAGAAAAGCAGTGGGGCTAGGCTTAGGATGAAAAGAGTCTGATATGGATCTGACAGAGACCATCTGGTATAGGTTCAAGGGGAGCATATATTCTTCTAATAATGCATTGTTGGCATTATCTTGGTTCAAATTAACAGTTGATTTGATTTCAGGTGGAACAGGTGCAGAAGGAGAACATGGGTGCCAGTCTGAATAATGATTGACAAATGCTGCTGACGTTTGTTGTTGATAACTGTCAGAGTCTTGTTGTAGATATTTTGTCTTTATGCCTTTTATCAAGGTCATGTAACAACCTGTTTTGGTTTCCCCACTATGCCTGGGATGAATAATGTAATGTACTTATTTTTCATATGTAAACTTCTAGTGTATCCCCACTTGGTTGGGTGAATGAGTCAATTCTGGTATATCCCCACTTAGTTGGGAGATGGATGTATGTATGAGTCTTTGGTGATAGGAAGGTCTTTTATAATGTGTAAAGTCATGTTTCTTGTGTAGATCATCTTCTTGTAGACCTTGCCTACAGTCAGGGGGAGCTTGGAAAGCTCAGCAGAGCAGAGAATTCACCATGTATTCAGGGGGAGAATAACCCTTTGCCCTTGATGTCAAAGGGGAAGAATGTTTTTGAGTGACTTGGGGTTGCCATCAAGTCCAAAGTGGGAGATTGTTGGCATTATGGCACAGGTTTGGCACTATGGCACAGGTTTTGTCCTTGATGGCAACTCACTCAAAGGCTAGATCACAGTTCAAGCTCTCAGAATAGAATAAAATGAGGTATACACAGGTTCATCTTAACAAAGTCACGTATACACATAGGTGTACCGATTAGAAGGCGCGTATATGGATGCATGCACTTTCATGCAAAGAAAAGCGCGTACATGTGGGAAATATTATGGTTGGTCCATGGTATTTAGTCCGACATATTTGAACCTATGATTTTGGTCCATGGTATTGCATTCTAAGTGTTAAACCCAGGTATTGGGTCCCTAGTATTGGATCTCTATGGTTTTGGACCATGGTTTGTGTAAGGCCTAGACTATAAAAAGGGAAAGATCATTTGGCAAGGTGATTGACTTATGTTTTGAATATCTTGAGAGGAGAAAGATCTGGAATACTGGTGATTGGCTAATGGTGCATAGCTAAATCTGAATCAAGGAGGAATCTGAGCACAAGAAGATGGATAAGTCTTATTGATGGGTCAAAAACTCAAGGCTTGAATAGTAGTATCATTGTGTGATTTTGATCTATTATATTTGGTGCATGATTAGATCTATAAATATGATAATCTAGGTATAAATGATGTCTGATTAAGCAAAAGGATAAATTATCTTTTATAGATCTGTACGCAGGTTCGACACAGCGGAGGCACGTATACACTCACGTTAAGAAAGTGAAGACTGCATATACGCTGGTTGGATTTGGTATATGTACGCAGGTTTTTATTGGTGAAGTAGCGTACGTATCTTGAAATATGTTTTAGTTGCTTCTGTTTATTGCTGCAGTATTCTAGGTTCAGAATTGGTTTTTGGTTACTGGTATTGTTTTCTGGTTACATCATTCTGAGAATTTATTGGTTGATTCAGTATTTGTACAAGGGAGATTGGTTGTTGCAAATCTACTTGATGTGTGATTGATATTCATGGATCCAGTTTGAAAATTTATGAAACATGGTCCTTGGAAGTAAAGAGAAGGTTGAAGCCTTCTGTAGGTTAGCACCTACGTGCTAGTACCTCAGCTAGTATAAGAGCTAAGGGGGTTGTAGCTCCCTTCCAGGAGAAGCTGGAGAACGAGAGAAGGTTGTAGCCTTCTGCAGGTTGAAGCCTGCGTACTGGTATAAGTCTGCACAAGTACAGAAACATTGTAAAAAGAAGTTTCTAATTGAAAGAAGATAAATACGCATTGCGGCAGGTGGTTTTCACCCACATTGGGTTTCCACCTTATATCTGGTGTTCTTATGTGTGATTGCTTGTTCTTTTTTACTGTTCCTAGTTATTGTTCATATTTTTTGATACACAGATTAATGATCAACATCTGAAGAATAATCTAACTTACAAGTTTTCTCATATACGCATGTTTCCTTAACTGAAGTTGCATACATACACACTATTTTCTAACTGAAGTAGCGTATACAATTTGATTGTGAAATGAAAAATAATTGACCTGATAATACTGATTCACACCCCTCTCAGTATTATTTCCAACATAAACAAGTAGAGAAATCTGTGTTTGATTTGGACAATGTTGTTAGAAAGAGGCCAAATGTTGATGGCTACTCTCAATTCATATCAACTTATATGGCCATCTCATTCAGTTCCATACCAGACTAGATTGTTGGCTACCATGGATTTAGAAAGAAATCAGATGAAGTTTTCACTTCAGCATCCATTGACATAGTCTTTGCTTTCAAGTTCTTAGTTTAAAGTCTTGGATGTTTCACTGGACTTAACAAGAATTGACCCGCTAGACAAGATAAATTTCCACAGGTAGGTTGGAGAGATGTTGTATAGCAAGCTCAACAAAAACAAAATGACCATACACAAGGCCGAGAAACTGTTGGAAAAGACTGCATCAAGAGAGAACCAACTCAAGGGATCTTCACATGGAGAATGAGAGCTTCATGGAGCTAGTCGTGAAGCTAGGATTGAATCTAGAAGATAAAACTGATTTTGGGGCTCTCCTTCAAAGCTCCCAAACAGAAATCTAGGAGCGGAGGCATAAGTTGAAGATGCCAGGTAGTAAGTATGTCCAATCTAAGGAGCTTGCACAAGTAGAAGAAAAGAAGGAGATGTTGGCCAAAGAGCTCATTGAGAGGAACAAGTGGCCCTGACGCAACAGGAAACAGAGCTGCGAAAGAGGATAAATTCACATATATGTGCAGTAATAGTGCCTCAATATCCTCAAAACCCAACTGAACAGCTCATTAAGACCCTCACTGAGCTCCAGCTTTCATAGGGGGAGCTTATTAGGGTGCAGAACGATCTAGATGCTGCCCGTAAAAGCCTAACACAGAAAGAGAAGAAACTGGAGACTGTCAGGACAAATGAAGAAATCATTGATAAGAATCTACAGGCAATAAATGAGAATATCTCTGATCTAAACGAAAAGATGAAAGGAAACATGTCTCATTTGCAAGTCGAGCAACTAGTCTTGGATGAGATCATTGAAGAGGTAATGAACCACTAAGGGTATATAACCTTAATGGAGGAGAAGAGGATTGTTTTCAAGGATTATGAAGGCTTCATCCTGTTAGCCAAAGAAGAGGGAGAAAATAACTCCCATATTTCCAAAAGGTTCATCTAGTTTGTGAATGAGAGGACACTTAGTGAGTTGAGGCCCATACATGTGGTGGAAAAAGTAGCTACTATCATGGATATTTCCAAGGTTGTCCAGATGGAGGAAGCTAGGGTCAAAGATGAGGAGTACCTACAGGTGCTATCAAAGAATGTGGCTGCCTTCAACACCGATTTTGATGGGATTTTTAGAGCAGGTTTTCCTAGCTGTTGGGACTTTGGGGGAGTGTTGATCTAGTGGGAACAATACAACCAAAGAGTAGCGGAGCCCAAAATCAAAGTAGATTCTTCTCATTAGAAGACTGCTACTCTAAAGAGTAAGACTATGGTAAACTACTTGAAGAGAGACTTTCAGTTGTTGGGGATGGTAAAAACCTTGCTTTTCCCTAGACTAAAGTACACAGGTCTCACCAACCTCAATATTTCATATCAACATTTCTTTCGAACTCCTTTGCCAGCACCAGGACTGTGGCATAGATGTGAGAAGTTTCTCAAAACTTTGGTGCTCCAAATCATTGAACCATCTATGAAGCCTTTGTAGCCGACCTATCCTTACCACTGATATTGAAGATCATGTCGATTATGACAATTTTTACTTCCTGTTTATGTAAATATTTTATTTTTAGCCAGTTATTTATGGTTTTGGTTAGTACAGTTGTTCCAAGACCACGATGAAGTTTTTGTTATGATTGTCCATTATAATCAAATCAAGAAGGAATATTTTGTAATGGGCTCTCCCTCTAAGGCCCTATAAAAATAAATCTATGAGACTAAACCAAGGGTTCAAAATTTTGGGTTTTCCAAGAGAGAAGTTTTGTTTACCGTCAAATGCAATGTATCCTCTATGGAATATTAATACAATTTTATTTGATTTCGGCTCATTTGAATTTGTAGTATGTGCTTCTTATGTCTTTGTTCCATATGTCTTCATTATTCTTCTCTGATTACATGTAATAGTAACTGTTGGAAGTGTTTTCATGGATTTATGGATTCATCTTAGCCTAATGTTGATGAAAGGTGCCTATAATAATATGAAAGCTAATCCTTAAAATGCGCTCCATGTGTCTTTGCATTCCATTCAATTCCTTGTTCCAATTATTTCACTCTAAATTTTGATGCATCAGATTCTTAAAATTAAGAAGGAAAATTAAGCTCACGTTCATCAATGTTGGAAGAATGATCAATAAATAATTCTTCATCCTAATAAAAACTAATAGGGAATTTATTTGAATCAGTCTCACTGCTTTCTAGAATATTATTCATGCAATGAGAAGGTAAATTACTGACAACAAAAATATTGGGATAAAGGGAAAAATGTGAATATGAAGAGATGAATCTACAATATTCTTTGTTTGTATTTTCTTCATTACAAATTTTAGATTTTTTATCATTCAATTGATTAACTGTGATTTCTTGAAGAATATTTTTTGGCTGCCCTGAATTTGACATTTGATCATCATGAAAGAATTTAGCAATTTGTATAGCAGGTTGCATATTATTGGAATTTTGTATTTTTTATTGTACTTGCTTTTTTATGATCTGATTCTAAGAATTTAACTTAGAGTGATTATCTGATTTCAAGGCAACGTTTTCTCCAAGACTGTTTCCAGTATCTTATTGTATTTGAATAGTAAAATTTTCCAAGCTTTTTGATTGATATTCATTGACATGTGAAGGTGCATCCTGATCATTATTAACACTTTCATAAGTGTGCAATAAATGAAGGAATTGGTCGTACATATTAGAGGCCACTTCACCATCATTACTTTGCACCTCCATATTGGAATTCTCAATTATAATAATAAAATTGAAACAAGCTTGAGAAAATCTTGCAATAATTTCACATGGATTGTGATGGGAGGAAGATAGTAAATATATTCAAACCAATCTAATAATTCATCTTTCCAAGGTTTATCTTCAATTTTAAATATCAAACAATTTAAACAAATGTAATGGTAAAATCAATAAAAGACTCATTTTCAAACCTTTGTAGATCTTCAATTTCATCACATACTTGTTCATAGTCATAGCCGTCAAATTTACATAGGAACATTGTAATAAATTGATCCCAACTGTGAATTGAGGCAACTAGAAGTGATTGACACCAAATTCTGGCTTTTGCCAAGATTGTAAGAGTAAAAATGTTGCCTGAAGTACCTTTATCAATATCATTAAAAGTATAATTTGAAAAGTTTTGAATGAATTGTAAAGCATGAAAAAATGCAGAAACATTTCTCTTACTGTTAAACTTTACCTTTGACAAGTGTCTTACTATTTATGGTGGAGTATTGATAGATGCACACCTAGAAATACAACTCAAAATGGGAAGTTTAAGAGGAGCCATTGTAATAAAAATAAAACGTTAAAATACAAAAAATCCAATAGACAACAAGTTTCAGGCCCTCCTTCTAGTGCCAAAAATGTTGAAGGCTCGAAATTATTAGCCTACAACACTATAAGGGAGACCACCCAGTCTGAACCTTAAAGCAGAGCTACTTTAAGGTCCAGACCGAGTGGTCTCCCTTATAGTGTTGTAGGATGAGAATTTAGAGCCTTCAATAGGACCTTGCTTGAAATGGAAAAATACAAAGGTTTAAAGAAGCTCCAAGATTTTGGTAATTCCAAACTAGTAATAAAATCTGCAAATAAAAATATATTGATGGAAATAATTCGATTAGGCACTTTGTTTCATATTATCCATGAATCCCTTCAACTTCCTTAAAAAAATGTATAGATAATTAAATGAAAAATTTGATAGATTGATGCAGTAGCATCATAAAAGTCAATTGACTGAGAAGGTCAACCCTTTTTACCAGAGTGGTTAGTTCCTAAAAGTGTGGATTTGGTTAGATAAGGAGAATTATTTGTTTGCCATGTAAACTATTTATTATTAGAAATTTATTAAGAGAGGTTCAAGAGGTTGTGTTTGAAGCCAAATTGGGTTATCCAATCCACTCTTCATGGATGTGGAAGGATGCCCACTCATGTATCTATTTATGCTTTGAATTTAATAAAATAATAAGTGTATGGAGCAAGTTTTATTGAATTAATTTCATCCCAAAGTAGTCCTTCTTGAATCACATATATTTATGGTTTGAATGAATGCTTGTATATTATTAACATTGTAGGGTATTTTGTTGTGTTCGATCTTTATTTAATCACCATAAGAGAGATAGAGGCATTCACACCCATATAATAAACCTTGTATAATATAATGGTGGAACCCTTGAGGTTCTCATATTCAAGGTAGAGGTGCTCACATCGATATCAATTTTTTCACAAAATCCTGCATTAAGAGCTTTAATAGGACCAAGATCAGAATACACAGGCAGAGAATTTTACACTTGGCTATTTTTAATATCAGTGAGAGTACATTAATTTATAGGAGCCAGGAGACGAAATCGACTTTCCATTAACAAATATTTGTCAAAACACAAACCTAGTATGACATGTTCTAATAGTCCTTTCCTTGTAAGGATAAAAGAGTTACATGTGAGGGAAGCATTGGGATGACAAGGATCAGGATGATGTGGAAGATTCAATGACATGGAGAGCATCGAGATGAGGTGGATCCAATGTATTGGACAATAAGAATTTAAGTGGAAAAGGTAATGTGTGCCATTGAAAGGACTAAAGTCAGGGACCATTTATATAGAACTTGAGGGTAGTGATTGACGAAAATATTCACATCACATAATCCATCTCCCAGAAGAAAATAATATGTGCATCGTTTGGAAGAGCCAGGGTGACGTGGGCTCGAGATCATGCGTAAAGGTGATGACATGTGAGGTTTTCCAACATGGAACACATGAGGGAGTGTTGATTCCTCTCGGAAGAAAAATGAATTGCATGCTTGGAAATAAATATGAGGTCAGTACTTGACAGAGGCTACAACTAACAAGAATTTTTTCATCCCAGAGTTTGTCTCCCAGAAGTATTTCCCTTTGCACATTATTTCAAAGTGAAAGGTGACAAGGACAGAGTAGACATGGAAGCTAGCCAATAAGGAGAGCATCGGGGGTGATGTGTGCATAGGAGACGAGTTAAAGTGTGGAGCCACTCCTTCCTTGGGGTTAATCACTACGGTCACAAGACGTGATCATATTACATGGAGAAGGAGGTAAACTTCAAGAGTTGGGGCTGAATGCTTGTGGGTTGCACATATGACGTATATTTTTTAAAGTCATACCCTCTTTTTTACATGGGGGGATCAAACCTTAGACTTGATGGCTATTAATAGAAGGGCTTACGCTCATGGTGTTAAGCCCCTCCTCCCTCTAACTATATATATTTAACAATTTTCTCTAACGACTATTTTAAATAAATATTGGCTACGATGCTTCTAAAGTAGACTTGAGGGTTTGAATTCAAAATTTGATTGTTTAGGCATGCATCATAGATTATCTAAATAATCCCTTAAACTAATAATATGCACTTTTAGTATATGGGAATATTTTTATAGTGAGGTGACAAAATCCATGGATATTAGTATATAATTCCTTTAGTTTATTTTATTTTTGTCTTAGAAAGAGTATCAGTGGCAATTGCAGAAAATGTTGCAATGGAAACGTCGTAAGTGGATAGCATATGGAAGAAGAAAATAGATGAATACAGATTTGATATGTTACAGTTTGAGTGAAATAGAAATCTTAATTTTGTTGTTGTTGGGTGACCTTTTATAATTGGGACCTCTCCCTTTCCTTTATCACATGAAGGTTCAAATAAAGAATACAATTTTATATATTTGAATGATGGGAAATTGGAAGTGCAAATGTAAATTTTTGTTAATATTAAATTAATCTATAGACTTGAATTCATAAAAGTTTCTTATTTTAATATACAAACACAACTCCAATCCTAAAAACATTAGGACAAATCATGAAGGGTTTGTTCCTTTGGATCAACACAACGAAAGCCGAGAGAAAATTGATTTCATGGAACCATGACATATATAATATAATTGAATATTTATACGTTGGGATATATATATATATATATATATATATATATATATATATATATATATATATATATATATATATATATATAGAGAGAGAGAGAGAGAGAGAGAGAGAGAGAGAGAGAGAGAGAGAGAGAGAGAGAGAGAGAGAGATGAAACAAAAATAATGTTATGAGTCATAAATACAAGGAGAATCATGGCATATACAATAATCATTGAAGATCTATACATTGGAGAAAGATACATATGTCTACATTTCCAATCAGCATGAATTGCTCGCATGGTGTCACGTTCATGCTTATGGATTATACAATTGAGAAGGAATTTTATTTTAAATAATGCAATGGAATGTTTGGATTTGGTGTAGGTAAAATCCTTCTTTGTATGCCATGTAGTGTAATTTCTTCTGATTCTATTTCAACACAATATCTATATTGTGTCGATATGTATGAGGAGTTTATAGGTCTAACTCCAAGAAGGAGAGAACGTCGTAAGTAAGTAAATTAAAATTTAATAATAATGGAAGATATGTAGATATTTATTATTAGTGAGACAAGGAAAGGACAATTAATAAACATATAAAATATGGTATTCATTATGTGAAACATGTTAGATATTTAATGTAGTCATTAAACTAGATCGTCTTGCAAAGGCATTGAACGAACAATTTATTCTCTGAGCTTCAAAAAAATACAATAATAATGGAAGATATGTAATGATTTATTAATAGTGAAATAAGGAAAGAGCAATTAATAAATAGGCAAAATATGGTGTAAAAATAGAGAGATATTATTGATTGTGTGAAACTTGTTGGAGATGTTAATTTATCATTAAAGTAGATCATTTGGAGGAGGCACTAAATGAAGGAGTTCTTTCACAAGCTTTCTCTGTGTGACATGATTGTTGTCTTGCATTCTATTGTAACAATCAAAAGTAAATGTGGGAAAAATGCAGAGATATTGTAAGGAAGGAACTCTTGATATTGTTGTGAATGTAAGGACTTGACGTTCAGTTTGTCCAATGTTTATAGTAGCTTTTGATAATTTCATGCATTGGGATTTATGTATAGGTAATCTGCAAGCCATTTTTAGGAGAGTTTGTGTATGTTTGTTTCTTTTTTTGGTGGAATAGGAAAATGAGTAGGGTTATATTGATCCCAAAGACGTATAATGTATTTAGAAAAGTCTACAACGATGAAGGATAGAAGATTTGGAGGTGTAGTTGGTTCTTTGTAGAATACATTTATAATTTTTCCAAGCTAATCATTAACAAGTCCAAAATAAACCCATAAAGAAGAGCATATATGAAGACATATGTGATATGTTATGTGATCTAAATGTAGCCCCATTTGAGTGAAAGAGAAATCATAATATTGTTGTTGTTGGGTATCATTTTATAATTGGGACTTTTGTCTTTCCTTTATCACATGAAATTTTAAACAAAAAAATAAAATTTTTAGATATCTGAATGACGAAAAACTAGAACTGCGAATGTAAACTCTTGTTATTCTTAAATTAATCTACATACTTGAGTTCATAAAATTTCCTTATATTAATCTACAAACACAACTCTAATCTAAAAAACATCAAGACAAATCATTAAGGATTTATTTCTCTAGAATAACACAACGGAAGTCGAGAGAAAATTGATTGCATGGTTTGTATTATTGTTGAATTAAGGAGTAATGGAAGATGTGAGATAGTTGAAACAAATAAATATATAGATATGCATATAAAAAAATAATAATGATATTAAACATAAATACAAGGATAACCATAACATATACAACAACATTGAAGATTTTTATGTTGGGTACATATATATATATATATATATATATATATATATATATATATATATAGAGAGAGAGAGAGAGAGAGAGAGAGAGAGAGAGAGAGAGCTTATGTTGGGAAGATATATTATAGAAATTAGTAATAAATACAAGGAAAACCATGGCAATATATATATATATATAGAGAGAGAGAGAGAGAGAGAGAGAGAGAGAGATTATGTTGGGAAGATATATAGAAATTAGTAATAAATACAAGGAAAACCATGGCATTGTTGTGCTAAACAACAACCCCCAATTTCCTATAAAATCTTTATATAAAATTTTAAATAAGAAATGGGTCCCTTTAAATCAACTTAGGTAAGATTTGAGTGTTAATAAATAAAATCGTATTAATCCATCATAAGGGGAAACCCTTAGGGAAAGGCTTAATGAAAATAAATTATTATAAAAGCCTTTTGAATGAGAATAAAGCATGACTTTTAAAAATATTACAAGACTCTTTGTTATTGCGATAAAGCAATCAAAAGATTGCATATCGCAAAGACAAAGGAAACATACACAAAAGGCCACAAAGACCCTTATCCATTTTCTCCAATCCGAAAAGACAATTGCAATCGAGAATCAGAGAAGTCAAAAGCCAAGCACAATATAATCAAGCCCCTTGAAACCTCTGATGCGATAAAGCATATCGCAATCGGCAAATCGGCGATGTCAACAAGCCAGCACATAACAAGGAATGTTCGAAACCTCTGATGCGATAAAGCATATCGCAATCGGAAATCGGCGAAATCACAGTGCCTAAACAAGAAAGCCTGAGCCCATTCCCAATTGCAATGTATTAATTAGGCACACATCTCGAAAATGTATTTAAAATGGTTTTCATGCATTATATCACCTTTTCGGCAATCGGAGATATTTAAAGAAAATATTAAGGCTTGCACCTTGACATTCCTGATCACCGATTAATGATTTATCATTGATCATCCATCAAAGAAATCTAAGGCACGCTTGAATTAATCATTCAACATATAAACGACATGATGGGCATTTAAAACAGTCTTTACCAGGATTGACAGGTTAAACGACTATTCAATGAAGCAGATAAGGATAGATCTTTTCGTTATATTTCATCCGCGACAAACTTTAACTATATTCCATTATCACATGCCAATCGACGGAGCTCTGTTTCATTATCATATTGGTTTATAGAAGCATTTCTCTGTATCACGGTTTTTAATCATTTGTGCAGAATTCTGTTGAGACCAGAAATCTCGAGAAAATGGGAAAGAAATCCAAGAAGTCTGCAACAGCAGCTCCTCCAACAAAAGACCTGGGACTAAGTAAAAATGGATTGATATCAGACACAACCTGTCTTGGACTGGGAAATACAGGATGGGAGAGTATCTATAATTTGATTGAAGTTGAAGAGCCTGAGGAGTTATCTGAGGAAGCCATGGCTGATTCAACTAATAAGTCTAAAGGAACTCTCAAAGATTTGGCATGCTCCTTTCTTCATAGAATAGTAGCACGAGCTAAAGTCCTCCCTTATACTGATGTTGTGAGATGGGTGGTGGAGAAAATTCCGGTTACAAATAGAACCTTTTGCACAACTGACGGGAGGATATTCAGCTCGTTTCAGCCTGATAATCTAAGGAAAATGTATCACTTGCATGAGCCTGACAAGAGGTACAACAAAGCATTCTTAGAAGCTTTTGCGAAGGAAAACAAGTCAGAATCAGCCCCGATTAAGCAGTGGAGACACTTCCCTAAGAACCACAAGCATGAATCATTGGGTAAGTACTCCGTAGACTCATTGGCTTCTCCTTATTATTACGCCGTGGCTATGATGTGTAGAATGTGGGGAATACATGACTCTGCTAAGTTTACTATAGAAATGGTTCGTCTAATGGAGGCTGCGATTAATGGCTATGTGATGGATTGGGCCAATATTTTATCTAATAAACTAGCCACAACAATCCAAGAATACAGAGAAAATGTATATCATACTACTAGGACCATTCCCCCATTCTATTATAGTGCATTCATTATGGACAATATTTGTTTTAATTCTAAATTTCCATTGCTCGGGTGGAGATGGACCCCCACAGACCTATTGTGACCAGCAACAACCCCCCCTTCTCATTGAAGTGTCATCCGAAATACTAAATGTGTGGGGACCCTTAGTTAAAATTTAGGAAAAGCGAGAGTAGTGCTTAAATTCCTTTTTCACAAATAAAGTTACCATTGTAAGCTTAGGAAACTTCTTGGAATACTTAAAACCTAAGTTTATGATAAGGAAAAAATCTTTAAAAAATCGCATCGTAAAACGGTAGTAGGATGCCACCATTCAAGTGCAATCCCGGCATGTGTGAGATTGTGGTATTGAACAACTATCGCGTCACAATAAGTAAAAGTTATAAGAAATACTTCAGAATTTACCGATTTGCGATGACGCCGATCCCAAGATCGCATATCGGAGGAAACAGGTTAACGAAATTTGTCATACATAAAACTTCTGCGATCTGCGATATTGCAATATCGCGATAAAGCGATGGTTGCGATGTTAGGCCGGATCAATGCTGCAATGTTATGTTTGTACGATTTTACGATATTGCGATGTTGTGATATGCGATGGTGCGATCTGCGATGTTGTGAAGCAAATCGCAAAATCGCTCCATCGCAGATCTTTCGGGAACGATATTCAAGAAAAGCTATTTTCCATAAACTGACACGTGATTATGCGCTTAAATGCTAATAAAGGAGTTAGTTTTCAGTTATTAATAAAATATGAATGCGTGCTTTTCAAAGAATCACTTCATGTATGGTGGTGTATTTGGTATGTCTACGGCATTTAAAATTCTCCCATCACCCTTCCTGGTCATTCATTTCTACTTCACTTGTGAATGGCAGGAACGAAGTATAGAGGACAATATAAAGCAATACGCAGGTTGAAATGGGAAAGAAAAACAAAGCCCCGAGCTCCGAAGAAAAGGAAATGGCACCTTTATATACAGACACGGCTTGTAACAGAGATGTGGGAATAGCTACGTGGGAAGGAATGTACAGGCTACTCGAAGAGGAGAACCCCAGAGTCATGGAAGTTACTGCTGTTGCTGGCTCACAGATTTCTTCTGAAGCAACCCTAACAAAGCTAGCTTGCTCATTCCTACATCAGATAGCAGCGAGGCCAAAAATCCTCCCGTACACAGATATGGTCAAGTGGATTCTTGATAGCGCAGAAATAAAAGATAGACAATTCAAGGTTCATGGTCAAGGGCTCATTGGGTCATTCACTGCACAGGATTTAAAGCTCATGTATCATATGCCTGAACCACAGGCAACTTATAACACGCAATTCATAGAGAAATTCGTGAAGGAGAACCAGAACCTGTCAAAAACCACCAAAGACTGGTCCAGAAAGGACGAACCGCTCAAGAAAGATAAACATGGTATGTACAGTACTAGTTCCCTCACCTCCCCATATTGTTTTGCTGCTGCCATGCTCTGTAGAATATTTGGGATGCCAGATATCAATAAATTTTCATCCGAAAGGTTACCATTACTTGATGCTGCCACAAATGCTACTATTTTAGATTGGGCCAAAATTTTATCAGATAACCTAATCACGGCTATTGTCAGTTACCAGTCCAAAAGGGCCACATCTCAAAGGATTTATCCTCCCTTTTACCTAGCTGCATATATTATGGATTCAATATGTTATGTGTCTAAATTCCTTGTTATGGGTTGGAAGTGGACAACTCAAGACCCCTTACCCATCCATGTCTATCATAAGGAATTGTGGGACTCTCAGTTCACTCCATACTTCTACCGAATTTGTCATGGAATTATGGTGCCCTTGTATAGAATGTTGTATGATAAAGATCCTCCGAGGTGCTCACCTGAAGCACAGGTTGACATCCTCCCCATTGCAAGATGGTTCGGAGAGGAATTGTTCACATATGTTAGGGTATTTGGAAGTACTGCACCCCCTCATGTTCTACCTTTGTATATGCTTGATAAACTCCTAGCTCGAGAAATTGCATATCAAACCTGTGGAGAAGGTGGCCTAACTAAAGACTTAAAGGACAAAAAGAAGGCTATATGGCCACAATTTCCTGTAGCTTGTGGGGCCTTTTCGTTATTTGATGTGGGTCACGTGTTCACTGAAGTACAGAATATGACGTGTTTACAACTATTTAAATTCCCGAGAAGACCATTTGACCCGAATGAAGTTGCCCAGAATTTCACAACTACAGTCAAGATAAAAGTGTTCGTTGGGAAAAAGGATTTATTTGATGATATATTCCAACAAAAAAGCACACTTCAAGAGATTTTTGGTGAAACCCAATTGCAATTGTCTCTAGAAGATTTTCAAAAGTTCATGGTATTCAGAGAAAGAAGATTAGCCAGTATTCCTCTAGAGAAACTACGACTGTCCGCAAGAGAACCAACTCTAAGTGTTAGTCTCAGTGGGAGTTCAAGCACTTACGGATCTAAATCTAAATCGGAACAAGAAATGCCCGAACACTCTAAAAGATCTGGAAATGACCAGGATAGTACCGAAGAGTCAGCCAAAGATACTGCTCAGTCAAATGAACTTCTACAATGTTAGATTATTGCCTCCTTGCAAAGAGATCCTCCTCCTCTCATAATTGAAGCACCACCAGTCACGACCGAAATAGATAAGGAATGGGAAACCTTCAACGAACTGATCAATCTTGAGGGACAAGCCCTAAAAACACCTGTGAGCAATACACAGGTAGCACAAGAAGTAGTCACAACAATAGTCAGCGATGTCTCAGATACAGAGCATATTCCTATTGCCCCATCTTCTGAGCTTATACTTAACATAAAAGAAATTCCCCCTCTGGATATATTTTATAGTCCCCAACATAAAGAAGTGGTAAGAAGACAAAAAAAGAAAAAGGAAATTGGAAAATACACTCTCTCAAGATGCATAACAATTAGACTTCTTATGGAGAGATCCCACCAGCAATCCTACTAAAAATCTCACCAAACTATCTCAGATCGCAGGAGCGTACGCCTCTGCGACTATTAATAAAGCATCGGAAGTACAACAGTTGTTGAAAGAAAGGGAAGATTAGATACAAGTATTGCAACAACAATTGCAACAAGCCAACACCAATAATGAAGTACAGAAACAGCTTGAAAGGTTGCAACAGACTTCCAACAAATGCAGATAGGATATCAGAAAAGTTTGGATGAGAAAGGAAATCAGTTACAAGATTTACAAGAGATGCACAAAGACGACCCTAAGCTCACAGATTTTATTTCGGAATCTATTTCCTTGAATGAACAATTACTACAACAGCAAGAAGTGTTGGGCCAAAAGATATCACAGTGGGGTTATTATTGTGAAACTAGTGATAAGATCACTAATCAAGTGGTCGATTTACGAAGTGACTATGATCTGATTGATAAACAGGTGATTGAGTATTTGGCTTGGCAGGATGAAGACGAGGGAAAAAGAGAAGGCGCGCCAAGGATAAATGAGAACCATAAAGAGCTTCTCTTTAACAAGTGGGACGATCAAATCAGGGAGGCAGAACAAGTGGCAGAAACAGCAGCCACAGCAGCAAGTAGTATTATTGACTGTGGAAATGAGAATTTGCACAGGGAAAATTTGATCGCAGAAACCACCCTAGGATATTTACCGAACAAACTACAACTAGAGGTGGAATGGAAACAGAGAGCGCAAGAAAAGGCAAAAGCAATTCAAGCACTGAACAGGTTAAATTGGGAACATTATTGGACATACTTGGTAAAGCCGCATAGTCAGTGGATGACTGTGAAGTGTATCATAAATGCGGCTGAAAAGATGGCACCAGTTCTCATCGATTCCGTTTTCTCAGCTCAGCTCAAAGCATAATTCAGCCAGCCGACACTCCTTAAACCAATGCTGAATACATGCAGTTTTAAAGACTAGATACAAAAATAGTTTAGTTCTGGATTTAATTTTCACTTTAAATTTTGCTTATAAAAAGGGCGGTCATTTAAACCGCATCCTGAATTTTTGTAAATAAGTTATTATTAGATTTAGGAAGTAGTATTTAAACCCTTCTCATGCATTTAGAGAAGGGTCCAAAAATTTATCAAAAACTTGTCCTCAGAACATGCATTTTTGCACCCTCAGAGGAGCTTTTGGTGAATGAATGGATCAAGATTTGTTGTTGTTTGCATTTGATATCTGCTACTGATGTTGCACTTCTGTACTCTTAGTGGATGTTAGAACAAGGAGAGATAAATCATTGTTGCTTGAAGCTTATGAGTAGGACCAGTCATAAATGGTACTTTTATCTCTTGACCATTTCTGCTTATATGTTAAAGTGATATACAATTTTTAGTTGTTTATGTATTATTGCGTGAATGCTTGAGTTATCATTTGGCACTTTTGTATGGTGATAACTATTTATTTATGGCTAATGTATGAATAGCTTACTATGCGATATGTTTCTCACAACTGTTTCGTCTAACTTTTTATGCGAAGTGATTCATCTTGATTGATTTCCTTTCTTATAATCGCTGAATGATCTTTATTACCAGTTGTTATTTGAAATCTTTTTAGATCGCATAATAGAAGAATTACATCCCGGGTTAGTATAGATTTAGATGTGTTGTTTATTAGATTATAATAGCATAGAATTAGATTAAAGTTTGAATTAGAATATCTTAGATAGGAACTGTTAGATCAACAACATCAAATTCTACACACACACACTCATAGATTTGGAAACTGGTCCCGTTATCCCCAGTCAGACCCGCTATACCAAACGAATAAGGAGCTACCAACCAAGGTCCGGACCGAGCGGGTATCCCCCTTGTTGTCGACCCGATTTTCGGGGCTTCAACATATTTGGCGCTAGAAGGAGGGCCTGAAACATGTTGTCTGTTGGGCTTTGTTTTCAATTGTAAAATTCGAACTAGGATGGCTTCTTTTAAACTTCCCATCTAGAGTTGTATCCATGTTCGTGTCTCTTCCAACACTCCACCCGAAGTGGTAAGACTCTTGTCTTCGGTAAAATTCAACGGTAAGAGAAATTCTTCTGCTTTTAATCATGCCCTTCAATTTATTCAAAATGTTTCAAATTCAAATTTTCAAGGAATTGATGAAGGCATTCAACGCATAATTTTTACTCTCACATTTGTAGCGGAAGCTAGAAACTGGTGTAGAACCCTTCCGATTGCCTCAATTCACAGCTGGGATCAATATGTCACGGTTTTCATTTGTAAATTTGATTGCTATGATTACGATCAGGTATATGATGAAATTGAATATCTACGCAAAGAAGATGAGTCTGTTAGAAATTTTAATATTCGATTTCATCTTAATTGTTTGAAATATGATGTTGAGAATGAACTCATGAATGATGAAACATTAGATTGTGTTGATCATAATTATTCTCTGCCCCCTATCCCCGATCTAGTGGAAATTAGTCCAAGCTTTGTTCCATTTTCTTCCAGTATAAATGAGAAATCCAATTTGGATGTGCGAATAAATCATGATGAAGAAATTTCCCAAAGATTAGAGGGTACGTCTGATCCCATACAAGAAGAAAAAAGCGACAACTTTGGAAGAAAGGCCTCCTTGGAATCAGAAAGCAACTTTGAGACAAAGTCATATAATATGATCACAACTCGACAAATGAAAATGCCAAGGTTAGAACAGCAAAGTAATCCTCTTCCAAAAAACTTGAGCACACAAAGGTATGATGTAAAACCTGAAATCTACGATGAATGTAATGTACAAGAGTTTTCACAGGGAGATATTTTTAAATGCATTATTTCAGAGTCACATTTTTCTCTTTATCCTGATATTTTTAATGATGGTAATTCCCCCCCCCCCCCCCCCTCAGTATTAACGATATCTCAGAAAATACAGAGGCTCATCCAAATGAATCACCATTAGGTTTTCAAGATAGAGAAGCAGCTATAGAACACCCTTTTGTCATTAACAAACATGAACGACTCGACCCTCCTTGTTTGAATATATTGGATGAAAAAGAGCAATCTAGGGAATCCTGTAAAGTCATTTATGATAGATACTTTGATGTTGAAAATGTTGATTTATCTCGAGTGAATCACCAGAAATCTGAGAATGAGAGATATTCTAATTCAAGAATTATTTCAACCGATCCTCATTCCAAAGTAGCAGATCATCTGTATGATTTCACTACCCAAGAGAGTATTCCAATCTATGATTCATATCATGAACAAACCTTCACGCCTATTCATAATCGTAATTTGTTTTCTAATTCACAGGATGGAATTCGAAATGACTCGAATCCCATAAATCTAGCCAATCCTTGTGAAAGAGAAAATATTTCAAAACGATCCCAATTGTGCTATAACACTAGTTGTACAGATAGTCATTGCATTCTTTTTCGTTTGCACTCATTTTGTATAAAACCAGATTTTGCTTTAAATTTTAATTTTCAGACTCTTGACAGATTACTCTGGCATACTCAGCACCTTACCGACAAACATTCGAGTGATGTTTTACCATTTTGGAAAATTGAAGTTTGTCGAAGGAATGTAGAACTTTTTCAATTTCAATTCCAATCAATATCAGTTTTTTTTGAAAAACTTCTATCTTATCCAAAACAACATCAACAAAAGAATGTATTTTTGGAGAATTGCCAACAATTCAAGTTAATTGATAATTTTCCTTTGAGAAATTTCCATCCATTCCTCATTGATTCATTCAGAGAAATATCTGTGGAAACTTTCCTTTCATTAGAAATTGTCAAAGGCCTAACTTTCACACATAACAAAAATAATAGGATACAGGCTATTAAATCCAAAAATTCATATTCTCAACCCAGCCTGTCATCTTTCCTATTGAACGATTACCAATCCATAATGGAAACTCATCCTGATTTTTATGATCCAATAGGTATCCAATTGGAAAGAAAATTTCATAAGAAGGAGATTGCAGGCAAAATTCTGACAACAGTTACGCTTTCTAATTCCACATTTAACGTTTTCAGTTCAGTAAAAAATTTATTCCTAATACTGATATTTGAAATGTATACACATGTAGGAATAAAAATGAGAAAATGGTTACACTGGAAATATCATTATACCTAGTCAATTTTGTGTGTATAGTTAAAATAGGAGTAGAATTAATTTAGTTAGGTTGTTAGGTGGATAGTTTATTTTTAATAGTTTGCAGGCAAAATAAAAGAAGTAATTAGCCCTATTCATATCATGTAAATAATCCAAGGGAATAGTTACCTCTCATTTCCTTAAAAATGTTTTTCCATAATAAAATCTGTTGTCGTTAACAGCATTTGACATTTACTAAAAGACACCAATTCTCTTTCAGATTTTGAACTTTTCACTTGTATAAATAGCAAATCTTTTGGAAAGCTTATATTTATTATTGATAGATACATTTAAAGACTCTAGCCTAGATATGATACTAATTTCAACTTCAAAAAGTTTGACGCAAAACAACCTTTAGTGACGAAATTGTTTTATCTCAGTACAATGAAAGGTATCAATAACAAAATAAAGATTCTCTGTAGAACAGCTGTTTCCAAAAAACTCTTTTATTGTCGTCCAGAGTTATCTTAAGGAAACAATGACTTCCTCCCTACTAAGGAAATCACAAATTTCAGAGGAACAACCCAAGGATACACTTTATCTTGAAGAATAAGAGGTCTCATCACGAGCCGGTTTATCATTATCACAGACGTTATAACTTGCAGGCTTTGCCAATACTGTACACCACAACAAGGCAATGACTCAAGATTGTTGCAATCAAAAGACAAGGGGTATCATCGCGAGCCAGCTTGATCAGCAAAGTTATAAATCAAGTGAATGACTGTGTCATAATTTGGCTACCAAACCAAGACATTGTTCTTTAAGATTAAAAAGAAAATCAAAGCAATAAGTGTGGATATGGATTTTTCTTTGAAAGTTGTGGGCTGCCTTAAGTAGGATATAGGATAATTGTTGGGTAACAGGTAACCCTGTCAAGGCTATAAACGCCTGCTGGCAGCAGAGGCTCTACCTACGACAAATGAGCATATTTAAAACTGGTTTACAGAGGAGACTTTGTTTTATCTTTACAAGACCAAGTAATGACTGATATAAATACAAGGACTAGCCTGAGGAAGCAAATAATCAAAGTCGAAGAATGAAACAAAATATCATTGACAGATTAGAGCATAATGTACTTTATCTTTCCATAACAAAGTTTAACTTTTCGGAAAATTTTCTGTTTTGGAAGTTTGGAAAATTCAGTAGGAAAACAGAGATAACTGGTTCTTCCAAGTGAATCGCCAATTGTTGTGACCAGCAACAACCCCCCCTTCTCATTTAAGTGTCATCCGAAATACTAAATGTGTGGGGACCCTTAGTTAAAATTTAGGAAAAGCAAGAGTAGTGCTTAAATTCCTTTTTTGCAAATAAAGTTACCATCGTAAGCTTAGGAAACTCCTTGGAATACTTAAAACCTAAGTTTATGATAAGGAAAAAATCTTTAAAAAATCGCATCGTAAAACGGTAGTAGGACGCCACCATTCAAGTGCAATCCCGGCATGTGCGAGATTGTGGTATTGAACAACTATCGCGTCGCAATAAGTAAAACTTATAAGAAATACTTCAGAATTTACCGATTTGCGATGACGTCGATCGCAAGATCGCATATCGCAGGAAACAGGTTAATGAAATTTTTCATACATAAAACTTCTGCGATCTGCGATATTGCGATATCGCGATAAAGCGATGGTTGCGATGTTAGGCTAGATCAACGCTGCGATGTTATGTTTGTACGATTTTACGATATTGGAACATTTCGATATGCGATGGTGCGATCTGCGATGTTGCGAAGAAAATCGAAAAATCGCTCCATCGCAAATCTTTCGGGAACGATATTCAAGAAAAGTTATTTTCCATAAGCTGACACATGATTATGCGCTTTAAATGCTAATAAAGGAGTTAGTTGTCAGTTATTAATAAAATATGAACGCGTGCTTTTCAAAGAATCACTTCATGTAAGGTGGTGTATTTGGTATGTCTGCGGCATTTAAAATTCTCCCATCACCCTTCCTGGTCATTCATTTCTACTTCACTTGTGAATTGCAGGAACGGAGTACGGAGGATGATACAAAGCAATACGCAGGTTGAAATGGGAAAGAAAAACAAAGCCCCGAGCTCTGAAGAAAAGGAAATGGCACCTTTATATACAGACACAGCTTGTAACAGAGATGCAGGAATAGCTACGTGGGAAGGCATGTACAGGCTACTCGAAGAGGAGAACCCCAGAGTCATGGAAGTTACTGCTGTTGCTGGCTCACAGAGTTCTTCTGAAGAAACCTTAACATAGCTAGCTTGCTCATTCTTACATCGGATAGCAGCGAGGCCAAAAATCCTCTCGTACACAGATATGGTCAAGTGGATACTTGATAGCGCAGAAGTCAAAAATAGACAATTCAAGGTTCATGGTCAAGGGCTCATCGGGTCATTCGCTGCGCAGGATTTAAAGCTCATGTATTATCTGCCTGAACCATAGGCAACTTATAACACACAATTCATAGAGAAATTCGTGAAGGAGAACCAAAACTTGTCAGAAACCACCAAAGACTGGTCCAGAAAAGACGAACCGCTCAAGAAAGATAAACACGGTATGTACAGTACTGGTTCCCTCACCTCCCCATATTGCTTTGCTGCTGCCATGCTCTGTAGAATATTTGGGATGCCAGATATCAATAAATTTTCATCCGAATGGTTACCATTACTTGATACTGCCACAAATGCTACTATTGTAGATTGGGCCAAAATTTTATCAGATAACCTAATCACGACTATTGTCAGTTACCGGTCCAAAAGGGCCACATCTCAAAGGATTTATCCTCCTTTTTACCTAGCTGCATATATTATGGATTCAATATGTTATGTGTCTAAATTCCCTGTTATGGGTTGGAAGTGGACAACTCAAGACCCCTTACCCATCCATGTCTATCATAAGGAATTGTGGGACTCTCAGTTCACTCCATACTTCTACCAAATTTGTCATGGAATTATGCTGCCCTTGTATAGAATGTTGTATGATAAAGATCCTCCGAGGTGCTCACCTGAAGCACAGGTAGACATCCTCCCCGTCGCAAGATGGTTCAGAGAGGAATTGTTCACTTATGTTAGGGTATTTGGAAGTACTCCACCCCCTCATGTTCTACCTTTGTATATCCCTGATAAACTCCTAGCTCGAGAAATTGCATATCAAACCTGTAGAGAAGGTGGCCTAACTAAAGACTTAAAGGAAAAAAAGAAGGCTATATGGCCACAGTTTCCTGTAGCTTGTGGGGCCTTTTCGTTATTTGATGTAGGTCACGCGTTCACTAAAGTACAGAATATGATGTGTTTACAACTATTTAAATTCCCGGAAAGACCATTTGACCTGAATGAAGTTGCCCAGAGTTTCACAACTACAGTCAAGATAAAAGTGTTCATTGGGAAAAGGGATTTATTTGATGATATATTCCAAGAGAAAAGCACACTTCAAGAGATTTTGCGCGAAGCCCAATTGCAATTGTCTCCAAAAGATTTTCAAAAGTTCATGGTATACAAAGAAAGAAGATTAGCTAGTATTCCTCTAGAGAAACTACGATTGTCCGCAGGAGAACCAACTCCAAGCATTAGTCTCAGTGGGAGTTCAAGCACTAACGGATCTAAATCTAAATCGGAACAAGAAATGCCCGAACACTCTAAAAGATCCGGAAATGACCAGGATAGGAGCGAAGAGTTAGCCAAAGATACTTCTCAGTCAAATGAACTTCTACAACGACAGGTTATTGCCTCCCCACAAAGAGATCCTCCTCCTCTCATAATTGAAGCACCACCAGTCACGACCGAATTAGATAAGGAATTGGAAACCTTCAACGAACTGATCAATCTTGAGGGACAAGCCCTAAAAACACCTGTGAGCAATACACAGGTAGCACAGGAAGTAGTCACAACAACAGTCAGCGATGTCTCAGATACGGAGCATATTCCTGTTGCCCCATCTTCTGAGCTTATACTTAACATAGAAGAAATTCCCCCTCTGGATATATTTTATAGTCCCAAACATAAAGCAGTGGTAAGAAGATAGAAAAAGAAAAGGAAATTGGAAAATACACTCTCTCAAGATGCAGAACAGTTAGACGTCTTGTGGAAAGATCCCACCAGCAATCCTACTGAAAATCTCACCAAATATTCTCAGATCGCAGGAGCGTACGCCTCTGTGACTATTGATAAAGCATCGGAAGTACAGAAGTTGTTAAAAAAATGGGAAGATCAGATACAAGTATTGCAACAACAATTGCAACAAGCCAAAACCAATAATGAAGTACAGAAACAGCTTGAAAGGTTGCAATAGGACTTCCAGCAAATGTAGATAGGATATCAGAAAAGTTTGGATGAGAAAGGAAAGCAGTTACAAGATTTACAAGAGATGCAAAAAGACGACCCTAAGCTCATAGAGTTTATTTCGGAATCTATTTTCATGAATGAACAATTACTACAGCAGCAAGAAGTGTTGGGCCAAAAGATATCACAGTGGGGTTATTATTGTGAAACTAGTGATAAGATCACTAATCAAGTGGTCGATTTACGAAGTGACTATGATCTGATTGATAAACAGGTGACTGAGTACTTGGCTTGCAAGGATGAAGACGAGGGAAAAAGAGCAGACGCACCAAGGATAAATGAGAACCATAAAGAGTTGCTCTTTAACAATTGGGACGATCAAATCAGGGAGGCAGAACAAGCAACATAAACAAAAGCAATCAATCTTATTGACTTTGTAAATGAGAATTTGCACAGGGAAAATTTGATTGCAAAAACCACCCAAGGATATTTACTGAACAAACTACAACTAGAGGCAAAATGGAAACAGAGAGCGCAAGAAAAGGCAAAATAAATTCAAGCACTGAACAGGTTAAATTGGGAACATTACTGGACATACTTGGTAAAGCCGCATAGTCAGTGGATGACTGTGAAGTGTATCATAAATGCGGCAGAAAAGACAGCACCAGTTCTCATCGATTCCGTTTTCTCAGCTCAGCTCAAAGCAGAAGTCAGCCAGCCGACTCTCCTTAAACCAATGCTGAATACATGCAGTTTTAAAGACCAGATACAAAAATAGTTTAGTTCTGGATTTAATTTTCACTTTAAATTTTTCTTAGAAAAAGGGCGGTCATTTAAACCGCATCCTGAATTTTTGTAAATAAGTTATTATTAGATTTAGGAAGTAGTATTTAAACCCTTCTCATGCATTTAGAGAAGGGTCCAGAAACTTATAAAAAACTTGTCCTTAGAACATGCACTTTTGCACCCTCAGAGGAGGTTTCGGTGAATTAATGGATCAAGATTTGTTGATGTTTGCATTTGATATATGCTACTGATGTTGCACTTCTGTACTCTTAGTAGATGTTAGAGCAAGGAGAGATAAATCATTGTTGCTTGAAGCTTATGAGTAGGACCAGTCATAAATGGTACTTTTATCTCTTGACCATTTTTGCTTATATGTTAAAGTGATATACATTTTTTAGTTGTTTATGTATTATGGCATGAATGCTTGAGTTATCATTTGGCACTTTTGTACGGTGATAGATATTTATTTATGCCTAATGTATGAATATCTCATTATGTGATATGTTTTTCACAACTGTTTCGTCTAACTTTTTGCGAAGTGGTTCATCTTGATTGATTTCCTTTCTTATAATCGCTGAATGATCTTTATTACCAGTTGTTATTTGAAATCTCTTTAGATCGCATAATAGAAGAATTACATCCCGATTAGTATAGATTTAGATGTGTTGTTTATTAGATTACAATAGCATAGAAGTAGATTAAAGTTTGAATTAGAATATCTTAGATAGGAACTGTTAGATTAGCAACATCAAATTCTACACACACACACTCATAGATTGGGAAACTGGTCCCATTATCCCCAGTCGGACCCGCTATACCAAATGGATAAGGAGCTGCCAACCAAGGTCTAGATCGGGCGGGTATCCCCCTTGTTGTCGACCTGATTTTCGGAGCTTCAACAAGACCCCAAACCAATACATATCTATCATGACCAGTTATGGAAGGCCAATTACAAAAGTCACCTGTATAAAATCTGCAACGGTTTTATTTTACCTATTTATTATTCCATTTTTGAAAAGCCTGCTCCCTGGATATCTCCAGAGGCAGAAACAGATTTGACAGTAGTGGGAAGTTGGTTAGGGGAGGAAAAATTTACTTATATAAGGCTTTTCGATAGCAATACAAAACCCCATGTCCTTCCCTTGTATGTGCCCGATAAACTGTTTGCTCGGGAATTGGCTTATCAGATAACAGTAGATGGGACATACAAAACCCTTTAAAATTCCAAGAAATAGATATGGCCTACATTTCCATTACGGTGTGACATTTTCACTCTCCATGATTATAAGCACGCAGAGAAGGAGATGGAGAAAATGCAAACACTAAAGCTTGACACAATTCCTAATAGACAGTATGATCCCAGGAAGGTGGCCTATAATGTTCTTGACCAAGCCAAGCTTGCCAAATTTGATCATGAAGATGATGTCTTCGATGACTATTTGCCTCATCGGAATCACTATTCTGAGTTAAACCATTGGCTAAACTCAAATATCAAGATGAAAGTCTGGAAGTGTTTAATAGGTTTAGAGAACAGAGGTTGCAAATTCTACCTCTAGACCTCTTAGTCACAGCTCCTACACTCCAGTCATCTTCTCAGACTGAAGATATAGTCACTGGTAAGCCTTTTAATATTGAAAAAGTCTCCGAAAAGGTCTTCGAAAAGGAAAAGGAACAGGAACAGGAACAGGGACAAGGAAAGGATATTTAATTCACAGATATAGATACTCAGATTGATCCCAAGCTTCTTAAAGAATGGCAGCAGTTTGATTCCATTATAAGAAATACTGAGAATCTACAAGAGTTTAGTACACCCGAAGTGACATCTAGTCACAAGACAGCAACAAAAATGGTTCCAACTGAAGGATCTAGCGGCCCACAAATCACTCAAAAGGATATGGAGATAATTCCAGAGAATCCATCCGATGAAATCCTCTTGCATATAGAAGAAATACCACCTTTAGATGTCTTCTACAGTCCTAAGTACAGGGCTGTAGTAAAAAGACAAAGGAAAAAGAGAAAGATTGATTGACCTTCTCTTTTACTTGCACAGATGGAAATGGATAATGTGGGATGGAGAGAGGAGGTTAACCCTTCTGAAGACCTCACAAAACTCTCTCAATATGTCGGGGCATACTCGGCAGCTACTATGGATAAAGCATCAGAAGTCAGTAATCTACTCAAAGAAAAAGATCAAACAATCCTTTCACTTGAGGCACAGGTATCCAACAAACAACAAAGGATAGAGTAGTTAGATCAGCAGTTAGCAACGCAACAACAGTTAAACAACCAGCTAAATGAGCAATTGCTCAAGGAGAAGCAGAGGATAGACCAAAGTGAAGTTCAAAAGCAAAAATAATTATCTTTAGCATTGGCCAAGCTGAATACAATGAATGAACAATTGAGCAAAATGAAAGTTGAGAAAATCACTCAACTCTCACAACAAATAGAAAATTTCAAAGGCTTTCCTCAAATAGCAGAATTCAAATCTGAAGTGCTCCAGATCAATAAAGAATTGATTAATCAATTAAATTTACTATGTCATAATATTTCTCTTATTGAGCCCCTCTGTGAGATTTCTTCATCAATGGTTGATAAATCAGTTGAAGCAAGACAGAATTTGGAGTAGGCCAATGAGACATTAACAGAATTTCTTGCATGGAAAGAAACCAAGGAGGGACAAGCTACAAATCTGCCTCAAATTATGGAATCGCACAAGGAAATTCTTTTCCTAGAATGGTAGACTTAATTGATGAAAGCAGAGTGGGCAACTTCAAGATGTAGATCAACAACTGATAATTTGATTGAATTAATCAATGATACACTTTATCTGTCTAATTTGATTTCAGAATGTACTCCAGGTAAATTACCATCATCTAAAGCATTATAATAGAACTGCAAACAATAATTAGCAAAGAAGGAGAGATTAATCGCAGGCATCCAAAGTTTAACTTGGGACACCTTTTGGTTCTTCCTAGTTAAACCCCATAGTAAAAAAATAGCAATAAAATGTTTAACCGATGCAATCAGTTACATGATTCCTGAAATTCATGATGCTACGTATTCAACCCAACTGCATTCGCGCATGTGTCACTCTCCAAAATTGCAACCAATGCTTGCTATATGATAGCTCAAGCCAAAGGATAATCAACCGAAATAGTGAATTGTTCTGTCGACTGCAAGCATGTCTATTTGAAGAAGATTTTTATGATTTGGTTATACCACCTCATAGCCTTTTTATTTCATAGTTAGTTAGTTAGTAAGTATTTATAGACCCTTTCATGTATTTAGAAAGGGTCCTCAATTTTTGTATCAAAACTTGGATCGAGAGTTGCACTATTGTGCTTCTGATATATATTTTTAGGAAGACTGGGCCTATATTCTGAATTTTAATAAAGAATTCTTTGATAAGATATGAATTATTTCTTTTTGTGAGAGTATTTATAAATTGAAGGACGGGATCTGAATGCGATAGATATCGGAGGAGATTCAATTCACATATGGTACTATTATCTATGTCTTTGTTCCATTATTTTATATGAATAAGCATTTATTCAATTATTGCTATCATTAGATATATGTATGCGTTTTAACAACAATCCTTTTACTTATCACTATTGAATGTTTAAGGAATGTTATTCTTTCAATCATATTTATGTCAATGATATATGAGAAAAAGTGTAATAATGTTTTAATTATTACTTTGTTCAACTATTTGAACAAAGTAATTATCATATGAATGGATGTCTTTATTTATAAGTGGAGTCATCTATATGCCTATTTGTGGATAAAGATTATCAAAAGTTACACTAAAGTGGAAATTTCCCGGGATAGATTAGTTATTTATAATTTTGCATTTTAGAATAAATCGTCGATTATTATCATTAGATAATAGAAGATCAATCACTTATCCATCCTATTTCCAAACCATTGGGAAACTGGTCCCATTATATCCAGTCGGAGCCACCACACCAAATGAAAAAGGAGCTACCTTTAAGATTTGGACTAGGTGGTTTTCCTCGATGTCGATGCAGCGATTTTCAAAGCATCAACATTTTTGGCACTAGAAGGAGGGCATGAGCTGTGAATGGTGAGCAAATGCAAACATACAACCCATTTTGAGAGTAAATCTCCCTCCAACTCACCTCCAACTTCTCCTTTGCATGCTGGAACTCCATTCTTCAAACAAGAAGAAGAAGAAACAACTACCACTGCTCAACCTCAACATATCTCAGAAAAATTAAGTACTGAATCCCCTGAAGTATAGTCTCTCATCCATAAACTTCAAGGCTTCTCAATATCACCACAAAAATCCGAGGTAGCTCAAGGCAGTGTGACTTCGCAATTTGTTCCCTCTCACCCCCTCACTAGACTTCAGAGTGAAAAGCTTGGTATTGAACCTACTGAGTTACCTTTTCCCAAAAGGAAAAGGGCAAGGAAAACAACTAAAGGATCTAATAGTGAAACAATCTCATCATCATCCTCCATTTCATCTTCTCCATTGCAAAGTCAACCATCCACTCCTCCATTACAAATTGTTGTTCAACAGGGAATAGGAACTTCAACATCGGCTTCACAACTCTCTGGAATCTCAATATCTTCCCTTTCCCAACCATCTGGAACTTCATCGGCATTATCATCTACCATCTCCACAATGGCACAAAATCCATGGAGCAGTCCTGATGCAGTCACCATGCTTGCACGTTTGCATCCATTACCAACACACCCTGAAAAATGGTTGCCAAAATTCAATCCAAATGCAGGAATACCAGTAGACGAACATATCAACAACTTTATGTTATCAGTTAATCTAAAGGGAGTTACAGAGAAAGATGTCATCATTAGGCTTTTCCTTTATACCCTACAAGGATCATCTGGGTCTTGGTACTTTTCTTTACCATCAAAATCCATTACCAGTTGGAATATTTTTCAAGAACAATTCTTGACTAAATATGGTGATGACAGATCTATGGCAACATTGATCAACGATCTTTCAAATCTTAGGACAGAGTCCAAAGAACCTATAAAAGAATTCAATTCTAGGTTTAATAAACTCTTGAATAAGATCCCAACTGCCTCCAAACCTAGCGATCAAGTTAGAAGTGAATGGTATATAACAGCTTTACCTTCAAACATAGCTATCTTTGTAGATAGAGTTGGAAAACCTACTCTAGCAAAAAACATGAAAGAGGCAATTACTGTGGAAAAACATATTACCGCTTTAGAAAAGAAAACTACTCTTGAAGATAAAAAAATCTAAAAAGGCCTCTTTCAAAGATGATTCAAAGAAGAAAATGGCTAAAGATCCATATGATATGGAGGGTCTTCAAAAATTTCTCAAAACTATGTCAAATGAAATGGTAGAAATCAAAAAGAAGGTAGTTAAAACTTCAATAAAAAGACCATTTAGGAACTTTAAGAAACCTGAATCAAAGCCACCAAATGCTATATCCAATGTAGACTCGGATCCAGAAGAAGATGAAGAAGATGAGACTATTTTATCATCTGAAGAAACTGAAGAAGAAGTAACTGTTGAATGCCATGGAATGTGGGATTCATTTGAACCTAATTCTGATACAGAAAACGAACAAGAAGCTTTCCCAGTTACTACCAGGAGTAAAGGTACTTCTAAACCTGTTCAAATAAATCAAAAGAAAAGAAACACGAGTACTCCTTCAAAAGACAAAACTCCTACAAAGAAATCTCCAACTCCACCTTCTCAAAATCAGCCATCAGTTTCAAATCCACAGACAACAGCTAAAACATTAGTGGTTACGGACTCTATGGACTACAACATTATTGAAGACATGAAGAAAACAAAAGCAAATATTACAATGTTTGAACTTAGTAATCTCAAACACCAACAAAATTTGCTGCTTAAGGAGTTAGATGCGGTACCATCTTCTCCTCTTCCTAATGCTGTATTGTCCAAAGCTGCCAATGAATCGAGTAAACCACCTCCTGGTAGGGTAGAAGCTACTGATGCTATTTTAATTGGAGATAGATCAAATTCCCATACTCCTCCTTTTCTCTTAACCTACGAAATCTATAATAGAAATATACACAACTGTTTGATTGTCTCAGGGGCTTCTTCGAATATAATGCCAGCTTCGGTTTATTCCAAACTGAACATAGAACCCCAAAATTCTGCAATTCATATCGTTTAGTTGGATAGAACTAAGGTCCAGGTTTTAGGAGAAATCGATTCTGTTACTATCAGGTTATTAGCTGATCCACGAGTGGTTTAGCTGATCGCTGATATACCTGAATTCTATGGTTTGATTTTGAGTAGAGACTAGTCTGAGAAACTTCATGGTTATATTTCTACCAATTTGTCTCATATGTGGTTACCTTATAAAGGGAAGCCAAATCAAATAAAGATCAATCGAGAGAAACATATGACTCATACTATTATTGAGTTTGAACAAGAAAATCAACCAACAGCATTCAATAATAACATTTTGGGGAATTACTCATCTGAATCATTCTTTGGCAATTTCACTACTCAACCATCACCCTTCTCAGTTAATAATTTCACATCTCAAATTGAAATTTTTTCTCAAACATATACATCAAGGTGTGTTAAAATTTCTTAGGAAATTGTAAATAAAACTGTAGATAAATCTTTGTTTTGGTCATTATATTTTGATGGGTCTAAATCTAGTGAAGGTGCAGGAGCAGGATGTATCTTAGTTAGTCCCGAGGGAGAAAAGACCATGTTATCATGTAGGTTGGAATTTTAATGCACAAAAAATACGACTGAATATGAAGCCTTGATTCAAGGACTTTATAAAGCAATTGGTCTTAAAGTTCAATATTTGAAAGTGTTTAGTGATTCAGAGATTGTTATAAGATAGGTCAGAAATACTATTCATTGCTTTCTAATCACCTTAAACACTATCGGTCCTTGGTACAAGACCTAATGTCTCAATTTCTGGCATTTAATATTTCTCCAATCCCTAGATCCCAGAATGCAGCAGCAGATTTGCTAGATAATGTCGCTTCTAAACTCCTTCAATCTGAAGATTACAGTCCCGATAGATTCTCAGTAGAATTAATTTTTAGGCCATAAATTCCTGATAATGTCACTAACTGGTGAGTGTTCAATCATGATGAAGACATTTTAAATTTCTTAACTTCTGAAAAATCCTATGATGATCAAATTATTGATGAAAGTGACCATGACCTTCAAATGAAGCAAAATCTCTAAGCCAACTCAATACCTAGACCAGTGGTCAAGCTTGAAGATCTTTATGACATCAAAGACAGATTTAAACATGTTGCTAATTCAAAGCATCAAAGTTCAACTTTGAGATTTGAATTAATAAATCTTGGTACTAAGGACAGTCCACAAAACATCAATTTGGGATTAGGACTTTCTTCATAAGAAAGAATTGTGTTCATTAGATTATTGCATAAGTATAAAAATGTCCTCGCTTGGAAATATGATGATTTGAAAACATATGATACATCTATCATACAGCATACGATTCCAATGCTTTCTGAACAAAAACTAGTACAATAGAAATTAAGGAAGATTCATCCTAACTTAGAGAGTCAAATAAAAGATGAATTAAATAAACTCCTGAAAGCTAAGATAATCTTTCCTGTTAGACATTCAAATTGGGTATCTAATATGGTGCCAGTTAGGAAGAAAATGGTGACATAAGAATCTGTATTGATTTTATAAATCTTAAAAAAGCAAGTCAAAAGGATAACTTCCCTCTACCAACAATGGAGCAAACTCTCCATTTAGTAGCTGGTGCTAAACTAATGTCCTTCTTAGATGGTTTTTCAGGGTATAAAAAAATTTTGGTACACCTTGATGACAGACTTATGACTACTTTCAGAACTAAGTGGGGAACTTATGCCTACCAAAAAATGCCTTTTGAGTTAATCAATGCTGGAGCAACGTTCCAAAGAGCAATGGACATAGAATTCAAAGGTCTGATCAATAAATTAGTACTTGTCTATTTAGATGATATTACTGTATTCTCTAAGAAAAGATCAAGTCATTTGCATGATCTGAAACAAATCTTTGAACGTTGCAAAAGGTATGGTATTTCACTCAATCCTAAGAAATCCTTTTTCACTCTTGACCAAGGTAAACTTTTGGGCTTCATTGTTGCAAAATATGGAATTTATATTGATCCGGAAAGAATCAAAGAAATTTCTCATATTCCATTTCTTCATAATAAAAAAATCCATGCAATCATTTTTAGGTCAAATTAACTTTGTAAAAAGATTTGCACCAGATTTTTCACAGATAGTTTTACCATTACAAACCATGATTAAGAAAAACTCAGTGTTTAAATGGGGGCCTGTAGAAAAAGAGGCATTTGATTCCATCAAACAATCAATCATTAATGCCCCTACTTTAAGTACTCCTAATTTTTCAAATCATTTCATCTTATATACTCTTGCATCCGATTCGTCCTACGCAGCAGTACTCACACAAATTAACGATCAAAACTTGGAAGCACCAATCTCATTTTATAGTTCAAACCTTCAAGGTGCTAAACTCAATTACTCGAAAGCTGAAAAACAAGCTTTTGCTGTATATAAATCCATCAAACACTACAGACTCTTTCTCTTAAAATCTCACACAAAAGTTATAGTCCCTTTTTCAACAATAAGACAGTTATTACTTCAAAGGGAATTAGGAGAAAAATGAGAAAATTGGGTCACAACACTACAAGAATATGACTTGGAAATAAAACCAGCAAATATTGTCAAAGGCCAAGGTTTTTGCAGGTTGTTGGCAGGAGCTTCTAACATTCAGGAATCTAAAGGTACAAAAGATACTGAAGAAATCAACCAGATAAGTACCTCTAATCCTGAATCCCAATATGTAGATCTGATTTTCTATTTGAAAAATGGATATGCTTCTTCTAATCTTTCCTATAAAAACAAACGCGCTATAATATTAAAAGCAAAAAACTTCATAATTATAGATGATATATTGTTTAAACGGAATTATGATTCAATTCTGTTAAGATGCTTAGAAAAACCTGAAGTGCAAAAGGTCTTGCAGGAGCTACACGATGGACTGGCAGGAGGACATTTTGGAGCTGATACAACAGCCCACAAAATCATTCGTGCTGGGTATTATTGGCCTACCTTGTTCAGAGATACTCATGAATGTGTAAGGAAATGCCAAAGTTGTCAAACTAATAGTGGAAGACAAAGGAAGCCAGCTTTCCCTTTGCAACCAGTCAACATTGAACAACGTTTTGAACAATGGGGATTGGATATCATTGGAGAAATCATGCCACATTCGTCCAAACAACGTAGGTATATCTTCACAGCCACTGATTACTTTATTAAGTGGGTTGAAGCAATTCTTCTGAAGACAACAAACTCTGAGGCAATTATCGAATTCATAGATCAGTTCATCATTACCAAGTTTGGTGTCCCAAAAGCTCTCATTTTTTATAATGCATCTTACTTTTCTGGTAATTCTATATTAGACATTGCTATCAAAAAGGGATTTAAGTTGAAATATTCTACAAACTACTACCCTCAGGGTAATGGTTTAACAAAATCTACCAATAAAAATCTCATCAAAATCATTAAGAGAACTATCGAGCAGAATCATAAAAACTAGCACAAGTCTTTGACATTTCCACTATGGGCTAACCGAATAACACAGAAGGCCTCAATAGGTACTTCTCAATTTAATCTAGTGTATGGAAAGGAAGCTGTCATGCCAACAAATCTAGTACTTCCATCACTAGCCTTGGTGTAGTTTATTGAAGAGACTCCCTCATCTTCTATCCAAGTGAGACATGACCAGATCCTAAAATTAGAGGAAGAAAGGGAGAATTCCCAAATCATACATGCAAAACATCAGCAGATTATTAAGTCATATTTTGATTCAACTTCAACAAGCTCAAAACATTTACAAGTTGGTGATCTAGTTTTGAAGTGGGACAAAGCCCATGAAGATAAAGGAAAACACACTAAGTTTCCGAAAATGTGGCTTGGACCATTCCAAATCAGTGAGAAGATAGGCCTTTCTAAATTTATATTACAAGATTTATCAGGAAAGAGAGATTCTCTTCCTGTCAACGGCCTTATTCTCAAAAAATTCTTCAATTGAGAAGGTAATCCTTTCTCCCTTTGTAAATATTCAATTTTTGGCAAGATTTGTGTGAATAAATTAGTTTGTTTAAAATCCTAGCAAATAAAGTTGTAAAAAGCCTTCCATTGGTCTTTGCCATATTGAAAGAGTTACTCAAAGGAAATTAGTTTTAATATTTACTTTTAAGAAATGGAATCCATGAATGAAGAGGAAGATTCTAGGAAATAAGGTATAATTAGATTCTGAAAACCCCATTTTATTTTTGTGAAATCTTCTCAAAAGCTTAGAAATAATATAAATCATTTTAAAGTTTTAGAAGCCTAAGAATGGTTATCAATACAAAACAGAAATTGATTCAATCTTAGCATATTCAACTCTTACCCTGTCATCCATATTCTCTTAAGGAGAAAATTGTTCATCCCATTCATCAAAGTTTATAATTACTTAGAGTGTAATTCTAAAATATATTTGATATAAAAGATAAAAGGTCTTATTACAAGCCTGCTTACCATGATCATGGAGGAATATTTCAACTGAAATTACCAATACTGCATACTAAAACAGAGTAATGGCTTATTATTATAAGACAAGGGGTCTCATCAAGAGCCAGGTTGTTCAGTTAAATTACAACCAGTGAATGGCATTGTTAAGAGTTGGCCACCAAACTAGGACAATGGCTTTTTATCTTACAAAATAAATAAAAACGAAAATGAATACAAAAATGTGGAAACGTATCTTTTGAATTCATTTTTTTTAATTATGATTTGAAATGGATGGAACAATGAATGATCTAATGGTTAAAAGGTAACCCCGCAGAGAATATAGACGTTTCCTGGCAACAGAGGCTTTACCTATGACAAAGGAGTCATTATAAAAGCTAAGTTGGAAAAGTCATTTGTTTTATCATTATCAACCACTTGGGATGAATCTAAAGCTTAGATTGTATTTACTTTTAAGTAGAGAAAGAGATAGCAAAAATAGTTATCATTATATTCAGGATTTATGATTATCTAATTATATTAGATTTTCTTTATCAATTAAGGTTTTCATATCAATAAAGTTAAAGTATTATGTTACTTTCTCAGAGATAACTATTTCTCCCAGTAAATCGCCAATTTTTGTGCTAAACAACAACCCCCCATTTCCTATAAAACCTTTATATAAAATTTTAAATAAGAAATGGGTCCCTTTAAATCAACTTAGGTAAGATTTGAGTGTTAATAAATAAAATCGGTATTAACCCATCATAAGGGAAAACCCTTAGGGAAAGGCTTAATGTAAACAAATTATTATAAAAGCCTTTTGAATGAGAATAAATCATGACTTTTAAAAATATTACAAGACTCTTTGTTATTGCGATAAAGCGATCAGAAGATCGCATATCACAAAGACAAAGGAAACATACGCAAAAGGCCACAAAGACCCTTATCCATTTTCTCCGATCTGAAAAGACAATCGCAATCGGGAATCAGAGAAGCCAAAAGCCAAGCACAATATAATCAAGCCCCTTGAAACCTCCGATGCAATAAAGCATATCGCAATCGGCAAATCGGTGATGTCAACAAGCCAACACATAACAAGGAATGTTTGAAACCTCTGATGCGATAAAGCATATCTCAATCGGAAATCGGCGAAATCATAGTGACTAAACAAGAAAGCCCGAGCCCATTTCTGATTGCGATGTATTAATTAGGCGCACATATCGAAAATGTATTTAAAATGGTTTGCATGCATTATGTCACCTTTTGGGCAATCAGAGATATTTAAAGAAAATATTAAGGCTTGCACCTTGACATTCTCAATCACCGATTAGCGATTTATCATTGATCATCCATCAAAGAAATCTAAGGCACACTTGAATTAATCATTCAGCATATAAACGACATGATGGGCATTTAAAACAGTCTTTACCACGATTGACAGGTTAAACGGCTATTCAATGAAGCAGTTAAGGATAGATCTTTTCGATAGATTTCATCCGCAACAAACTTTAACTATATTCCATTATCACATGCCAATCGACGTATCTCTTTTTCATTATCATATTGGTTTATAGCAGCATTTCTCTGTATCACAATTTTTAATCATTTGTGTAGAATTCTGCTAAGACTTGAAATCTCGAGAAAATGGGAAAGAAATCCAATAAGTCTGCAATACCAGCTCCTCCAGCAAAAGGCCCGGGACCAAGGAAAAAGGGATTGATATCAAACACAACATGTCTTGGACTGGGAAATACAAGATGGGAGAGTATCTATAATTTGATTGATGTTGAAGAGCCTGAGGAGTTATCCGAGGAAGCCACTGCCAATTCAACTAATAAGTCTAAAGGAACTCTCAAAGAGTTGGCATGCTCCTTTCTTCATAGAATAGCAGCACGAGTTAAATTCCTCCCTTATACTGATGTCGTGAGATGGGTGGTGGAGAAAATTCTGGTTACAAATAGAACCTTTTGCACAACTGACGGGAGGATATTCGGCTCGTTTCAGCCCGATGATCTAAGGAAAATATATCACTTACCTGAGCCTGAGAAGCGGTACAACAAAGCATTCTTAGAAGCTTTTTCGAAGGAAAACGAGTCAGAATCAACCCTGATTAAGCAGTGGAGACACGTCCCTGAGAAGCACAAGCATGAATCATCGGGTAAGTACTCTGTAGACTCATTGGCTTATCCTTATTGTTATGTCGGGGCTATGATGTGTAGAATGTGGGGAATACATGACTTCGTTAAGTTTACTATAGAAATGGTTCCTCTAATGGAAGAAGCGATCAATAGCTATGTGATGGATTGGGCCAATATTTTATCTGATAAACTAGCCACAACAATCCTAGAATACAGGGCAAATGTATATCATACTACTAGGACCATTCCCCCATTCTATTATAACGCATTCATTATGGACACTATTTGTTTTAATTCTGAATTTCCATTGCTCGGGTGCAGATGGACCCCCACAGACCCCAAACCAATACATATCTACCATGACCAGTTATGGAAGGCCAATTACAAAAATCATCTGTATAAAATCTGCAACGGTTTTATTTTACCTATTTATTATTCCATTTTTGATAAGCCTACTCCCCGGATATCTCCAAAGGTAGAAAGAGATTTGACAACAGTGGGCAGTTGGTTTGGGGAGGAAAAATTCACTTATATAAGGATTTTTGGTAGCAATACAAAACCCCATGTCCTTCCCCTGTATGTGCTCAATAAACTGTTAGCTCGGGAATGGGCTTATTAGATAAAAGTAGATGGGACATCCAAAACCCTTAAAAATTCCAAAAAACAAATATGGCCTACATTTCCATTACGGTGCGGCATTTTCACTCTCCATGATTATAAGCACGCAGAGAAGGAGATGGAGAAAATGCAAACACTAAAGCTTGCCACAATTCCTAATAGACAGTATGATCCCAGGAAGGTGGCCTATAATGTTCTTGACCAAGCCAGGCTTGCCAAATTCGATCATGAAGATGATTTCTTCGATGATCTATTTGCCTCATTGGAATTACTATGCCAAGTTAAAGTATTGGCTAAACGCAAATATCAAGATGAAAGTCTGGAAGTGTTTCATAGGATTAGAGAATAGAGGTTGCAAACTCTACCTCTAGACCTCTTAGTCACAGCTCCTACAGTCCAGTCATCTACTTAGACTGAACAAATAGTCACTAGTAAGCTTTCTGATATTGAAAAAGTCTTCAAAAAGGTCTCCAAAAAGGAAAAGGAACAGGAACAGTAACAAGGACAAGGAAAGGATAGTCCATTCACAAATATAGATACTTAGATTGATCCCAAGTTTCTTAAAGAATGGTAGCAGTTTGATTCCAATATAATCAATACTTAGAATCTACAAGAGTTTAGTACACTCGAAGTGACAACGGGTCACAAGACAACAACAAAAATGGTTCCAATTGAAGGAACCAGCAGCCCACCAATCACTCAAAAGGATATGGAGATAATTCTAGAGAATCCATCCAATGAAATCATCTTGCATATAGAAGAAATACCACCTTTAGATGTCTTCTACAATCCTAAGCACAGGGTTGTAGTAAAAAGACAAAGGAAAAAAGAGAAAGCTTGATCAACCTTCTCTTTTACATGCACAGATGGAAATGGTTAATGTGGTATGGAGAGAGGAAGTTAACCCTTCTGAAGACCTCACAAAACTCTCTCAATATGTCGGGGCATACTCTGCAGCTACTATGGATAAAGCATCAGAAGTTAGTAATCTACTCAAAGAAAAAGATCAAACAATCCTTTCACTTGAGGCACAGGTATTCGCCAAACAACAAAGGATAGAGCAGTTAGAGCAGAAATTAGTAGCGCAACAAAAGTTAAACAACCAGCTAAATGAGTAATTTCTCAAGGAGAAGCAGAGGATAGACCAAAGTGCAGTTCACAAACAAAAAGAATTATCTTTGGCATTGGCCAAGCTAAAGATAATGAACGAACAATTGAGCAAAACGAAAGATGATCTAATCACTCAACTCTCACAACAAATAAAAAATTTCAAAGGCTTTCCTCAAATAGCAGAATTCAAATCCAAAGGGCTCCAAATCAATAAAGCATTGATTAATCAATTAAATTTACTATGTCATAATATTTCTCTTGTTGAGCCCCTATGTGAGATTTCTTCAAAAATGGTTGATAAATTAGTTGAAGCAAGACAGAATTTGGAGTAGGCCGATGATACATTAACAGACTTTCTTGCATGGCAAGAAACCAAGGAGGGACAAGTTTCAAATCTGCCTCAAATTCTGGAATTGCACAAGGAAATTCTTTTCCTAGAATCGTAGTCTCAATTGATGAAAGCAGAGGGGGCAACTTCAAGATGTAGATCAACAACTGGTAATTTGATTGAATTAATCAATGTTACATTTTATCTATCTAATTTGATTTTAGAATGTACTCCAGGTAAATTACCATCAGCTAAAGCATTGGAACAGAAGTGCAAATAGGAATTAGCAAAGAAGGAGAGATTAATCAAAGGCATCCAAAATTTAACTTGGGACATCTTTTGGTTCTTCCTAGTTAAACCCCATAGTAAAAAAATAGCAATAAAATGTTTAACCGATGCAATCGGTTACATGATTCCTGAAATTCATGATGCTACGTATTCAACCCAACTGCATTCGCGCATGAGTCACTCTCCAAAATTGTAACCAATGCTTGCTATATGCCAGCTCAAGCCAAAGGATAATCAGCTGAAACAGTGAATCGTTCTGCCGACTGCAAGCATGTCTATTTGAGGAATATTTTCATGATTTGGTTATACCACCTCAGCCTTTTTATTTCATAATTAGTTAGTTAGTAATTATTTATAGACCCTTTCATGTATTTAGAAAGGGTCCTCAATTTTTGTATCAAAACTTGGATCGGGAGTTGCACTATTTTGCTTCTGATATATATTTTTATGAAGATTGGGCCTATATTCTGAATTTTAATGAAGAGTGATTTGATAAGATATGCACTATTGCTTTTTGTGAGCGTATTTCTAAATTGAAGGACGAGATCTAAATGCGATTGATATCGGAGGGGATTCAAATCACATATGGTACTATTATCTATGTTTTTGTTCCATTCTTTTATATGAATTAGCGTTTATTCAATTATTGTTATCATTAGATATATGTATGTGTTTTAACAACAATCCTTTTACTTATCACTTTTGAATGTTTAAGGAATGTTATTCTTTCAATCATAATTATGTTAATGATATATGAGAAAAAGTGTAATAATGTTTTAATTATTACTTTGTTCAACTATTTGAAAAAAGTAATTATTATATGAATGAATGTC
Organism: Pinus tabuliformis; assembly: GCA_031772625.1. Taxonomy (NCBI): domain Eukaryota; kingdom Viridiplantae; phylum Streptophyta; class Pinopsida; order Pinales; family Pinaceae; genus Pinus; species Pinus tabuliformis. The sequence goes on from CM062812.1 coordinate 95,213,361, forward strand.
TTTATTTATAAGTGGAGTCATCTATATGCCTATTTGTGGATAAATATTATCAAAAGTTACATTAAAGTGGAAATTTCCCAGGTGTTATCACCTAAATCTGCCTTAGGCTGAAAGAAGGCCAAAATTAGGGTAACCACAAACCATGCTCAGTCTGGCAGCTAGCCCTACCAAAGCAGGAGAGGGCTCTCTCCGAGTCATGCTCAGCGAATGGATAGGAAAAATGGTCTGAGATGACTTACAATGCAATATTTACCTTGGGCTAGTAAGTGAAAAGGGATTTTGGAAAAGATTTTTATGAAGTGACCGAGCTTCTGGGATGTATATGGGATTGGTGCTCAGCAAAAAACAAAGATAAAATATGAAGGCATAGATTATTCCGTGAGGCAAGGTAGGCGGCAAGCGCAACAATTTCAGCTTAAGGTAACACAGAATGAAAAGATTGCTGAAGAGAGTGAAAAGGGCATGGTCGCATGAATCCTTTTCAACAGAAGAGTAACACTGCACATGAAATTTTCCCATAGGCACAACAATATAAATTGAATTCTACCTAATCTCACTTAGAAAATTTCACTGAAATGAAACATGAAATGAATTATGAAACATAAAAAGATACATATGGAACATAAGAACACATTTTCTACACTCACGACCACAAGAATCTCATGAAACAGAACCGCTACCTTTCATTAATTCTCTGTCAAAAATACACAGTGCAGAAACAGAGTTTCTTTCCCACAATCTCCCAGAAGTTACAAGCCAGCCAACCTTTTGCAAATAACTTGCATACAATATATAGAATGTGTAGAAAAGAGATAGAATGCCCAGGGGTTGAGAAGTTACACAAATCATTTCGGAAAGGAGATGGAGAGCCAACCATCAGCTACAAGTGCAGCGCTGTCAAGCATGACATTTGGCTGGGGTGACCCTTTGCATTCTTTTGCCACTTGGATAGATGCCCATCTGGAGAGAAAACTCTTTAAATGCCGCCTTTGGTGCCAAAAAATCGAAATGTAGATGACCAGGCCCACTTGGAGAAGTCGCGACCCGAAATTTCGCGAAAAGGGAGCAAATTCGCAAGTTTTTCCTCTATGCGCCGTGCCAAATTCTCTGTGCATCGTGCCAATTTGGAGCCTATTTTGGGGCACTTTCAGATGTCAAAAATATGCCCAAGTAGGCTTGTTGGAAAGCATGTCCTGTCTACTTTCTAACCCCACTAGAATTTCTCAATTTGGTGCTCATTTGCTCCTCCAAATCTTCATTCTCCCAGACTGCTTTCTGTGTGTCAAAAAAGTGGCAGAGAGGCCATTCTTGGGTGTTTTTTGACCTTTAGGAGGCCCAGATCTTGTCAAAATTTCTTGCCCAGACACCAGTAGTAGTATTTTTCGATGCTGAATCCAAATATGCAAGCCATTCCTCGATTAGAGTCCTAGATTTTTAGGAATTTCCTATTTTGTGTCCAAAAAAATTGCCTGTGACCAAAAATTGCCCAAATTTTTTGAAATTTGGGTTGGAGGTTCCCTATGAAGTGCTATGTTGTGACAAGGAAGCCTCAGCTAATATTCGAAGCCGATCTTGCTCCTTTGCCTCCTTTGTCGCTTTGCTCAATTTTGCCTTTAGGCTCTTGATTCTTGCTTTGGAACTCATGTTTCAGGCCCGGTAGTGATGAGTCATGCGCCTCAGCATGTCTTTCTCCTTGTTTTCTTTATCCAACCGCTGCTCCAAGTGAACGTTCACTTTCTCTAGCACATACTCCCGGTCTTCGTCTCTTTGCTCCATAGGTCTGCCTTGTGCTGCCAGGATGCACCGCCGGTTTTCCTTGATCATTTGCAACTCTATCTCAGCTAGCCGATCCTCAAGTTGCTTGTTCCTCTGCTCTAGATACTACAAGTTCCACTTGGACCTATCCAAGTCTAGGGATAGGTTCTCAATCACAGACTGCTGCTCCTGAATGATCTCTCCCAGCTCAGCATTTGTAGGTTCTCCATCTGTCTCATCATCCTGGAGGAGAACAAACTCGGTCTCTTGCTTGCCTGATGGCCCTTCCTCCTGCACTGGCTCCTTGCCCTTACCCTGCTCTTGTGGTGCTGATGTCGGAAGCGAGGCCCCTTTCCACCCAGGTGGAGATAACACTTGCTTTGCTAATGCAAACAATGGTCTACTTCCCTTCTGGTATGTGATGTATACTGGCATGGTGGTAGTCTCATGGCGCTCAAACTGATGTGAAGGACCTCCCACCTCATGTTCTGCCTCTGATATCATCGGTGGAGCGCTGAAGAAATCACGGGAGATGAAGTCCTCCCAAGAAATGCCCTGCATCCCAATTGATGGTCCACCAAAATCTGGATGAGAGCAAAATGATAGACACTATTTAACTGATGTCGTGGGGTCTTGCGTTGCATGAAGTTTTTCATCTTCTCAATGTTGTTGCAGATGAAAAATGGGAGCTTCATCATCCGCACCCTGGTGAAGTGCATGAGAAAGCGGATGTGATAGGCATAAAGGCGAGAAAACCTCCCCTTGCAACTGAAATACTTCATGATCAATCTCATGAGTGGGGCATACTCATCCCTCAAAAATCTAAAGGGGAAAACTCTGGTGAGCTGGCTCAAGCAGTTGTTCTTGATGTAAGGCTCATAGTGATGCCTCTCCACCTTCTTCTTCTTATGCCACTGCGCCCCAATGTTTGTTATCCCTGTTGCCACTGATATAGCCTCTGGTGTCAAGGTGAAAGTGACCCCAGCCAGGACAGATTGGCCTCCCCATAGATGAAGTGCAAAAAGGCGGGCCAAATCATGATGGACTTTGACATTTGACACCCTTTGACAAAATTCATAACATGCCAAGTGCTGGAAACAAGACATAGCAAGTGGGCATGCCTGCAACTCAGTGAGGGTGTTTGGCTCATCTCTAAGATGTCTGTCACTCCAGTGATGTCTCCTATGGGCCCTCTCTCCTGAAGATGTGTCGTTGTGGGTCCCTTCCTCATACTCTGATGAATTTTTTGATGCCATTACTGCTGCTTGTACCCTGAGTTTTATGCTACCCTCTGAATCCAATGAAACTGATAGATGCTCTGAAAATATGTCACCAAGGGGACAATAAAACAGGGGAGTGTTAGGAGGGGACTGATGAAAAGGGGAATATGGGTTTAAAGGAGAAATTTATCAGGGATTTGGGAGTGTTTGGGTATGGTTTTGATGGGGTAGGGTTTGGGATATTTTGAGCTATAGGAATAAAGGGGATGAATGGATATGATTACAATGTAGCTAGGGTAACTATTAGGGGAAACTGCTCCAGGGGAATTGGCTGATAGAGGTAGGGTAGGAGCATATTTTAGCAATCATGTTACTGTAGCAAAACCCTAGCTTTTTGCCCTTCTTTGTGTCATTTTTGGGTTTACTTAATAAAAAATTTTCCTTTGATTTCATGGTCACCAAAATCATATTTTTTTTTTGAGTTAAGGATCAGTGGTGAAAGGATCTAGGGCCACCTTTGCAATTTTGAGAGCCATTTATAAAAATATAGGTGATTCAGTGTTTTTTTTTCTAGGCTCACAGGTCTGTGCGCCGCGCGCCGGGTATGCGCCGCGCCACCTTGTGTGTGCACCGCGCACTGTCAAATGACACTAATTTGCTTGGAGCACCGGGGTTAGGGTCTTAGTGGAGATTTCTAGGGGGTTTCCTTAGGAGAAAAGGTGGAATGGAGGTGAAAATGATGAGTAGCAAGGGGACAAGGGGAGGGGAGCAAAACCTTGGTGGCGTCTTCACAAATTTGCAACCCCGTTTATCATTTTTGCTTTGATGATTATTTTCATGGATGACCAATGTGCTTTGGATATCATTCAACATCTTAGAAACACCAAACCATTGACCAAATTGATAGAGAAGAGGTTTCATCTAGCCTACCTCTTGCTTGCTAGCCTTCAACCGGGATATAAAACAAATTTGCAAGTGTTTTGAGATCCCTAGCTGTGTGCGTCGCGCGGAAAGCCCAGTGCGCTGCACCCTTGTTGATTTTGCACTGTGGGCTGGCTTCCAGTGCATCGTGCCCTCTGTGTGCGCCGCGCGCCCTGGTCTATGCACCGCATGTTTTGGAAACTGGCTCTCCTTCACTCAAACTCTCATGAATTTGCTCTCTCACCTTTCTAATTTCTCTCCAAGCTTGCCAAAGCACAAATGGTTTTTGTTTTGGGCAAAAACAAGTATATATAGGCTTGGGAGAGTTGGGTTTAATTTTTTCTTCTTTGAAAACCCACTTTCTAATGTTTGTGTTTTGCACTTTTTCATTGACTTTAAAACACCCTGATTTTCATTTTTCTTTGAAACTTTGGCTCTCATGATGGGATTTTCGGCATTTCTTTGTGGAGACTGTGTGACTGAGTATTTGGCCATGAAAACCATGACTGCATTCTGAAAAATTCAACTGGCGATTTTGTGGAAAAATTTGTCATAGTTGACCTTGTTTGACTTTTCTTCAAAACAGAGTTTTGAAGAAGAGTCGATGTCCTTTCAGGTGATGATGAAGCTTTCGGAACCATAGCTGTATAAGGTCTCCCTCTAGCCTGCATGCCTTGTTCTGGACATGTTTTTTCAAAGACCACATTGATGATTTCCTAAACCCAAACATAAAAGATGACTTTGTCCTGTAATATGCCCAGACCTTGACTATCATAAATTTCAGTGATTATGGACAAAGACATGAGCCAGCAGGGGCCAGAGATAAGGGAAAATGACTAGCATGACTATCTCCGTCAGATCATGGCATGTCCTTAGCGAAATGGAGCTGAGTGGATGGAGCGGGACACCTAAAATTGAAATGCACAAAGAGCTTTGATCTCTGACGGAGGGCTAACTAGACCGACTCTAACATTGGCTCCAATGGGGGATGGTAGCTCCTTGGAGGTGCCAAGAACAGCAGATCGTTGGAGGAGCTAGACAGTGCCTTTTGTCCATCGGGCTATGGAGTCATCATTTTGATAAACAGCACAAGACTCTGACTTATTTATAAAACTGGAATAACCAAGAAATTGACTCAAACTTGACAATTGGAATAACTCAAAAACTGACTTTACATACTAAAACTAAACTGAAAAAAAAATGGTATTTACAATGACAGTGGAAGCAACGTTAATAGATCAACAATGATACTGCTTGAGGAGCCGACCATTGATCGGCCCTCCAGGACAGTCTTCCCCATTCATTTCCTTCAATAGAAAGGCATTCTGACCCCTATATGTTGCGATCTTGAAAGGACCTTTCCGCAGATTTTCGAACTTTCCGTGCTTGCCTTTCTCTTCATTCCTTGCATCCCACTTCAGCACCACATCATCCAACTGAAATTTATCTACTTTTGCTTTTCTGTCATAGATTTTCTTTATCTTCTCCTGCAACTTGGATGAGTTCTTGAAAACTTCCTCTCTTGTTTGCTGCAAGTGGATCATTTGATTCAACCTTCTCTGCATGGGATCCTCCTCACTACCAGTGTCCTGGAGAAGTCTGACCATCGGGGCAGCAAGAGTGGCTGGGAATACCATGTCAACTCCATAAACCAGCTCAAATGGTGACATACCAATAGACTTTTTGTGACTGATTCGATCTGCCCAAAGTGCATGGACCAGCCTCTTGTTCCAGCTCTTCTTATTTATTTCCAGCAGCTTCTTGATGATGTTGACGAAAGATTTATTCGAAGATTCCACCAATCCATTACCTTGCAGATGGTAGGCAGTTGAATGACCCAAAATTATGTGATATTTGTGACAAAATTCTACCATCCTTTTCGATTTGAAAGTTGCTGCATTATCAGTGATTATTTTGTTTGGACAACCAAAGCGAGACAAGATGTTATTTTCAAGAAATGAAATGATTACCGTGTCTGTCGCTTGTCTGGTAGGGGCTGCCTCAATCCATTTTGTGAAATAGTTCGTCGCTGTAAGGATCCACCTATACTGTCCGGAAGAGGAGGGATGAATTTCCCCAATGAAATCCAACCCCCACTGCTGGAATGGAGCGCTCACTTCGATAGTCTTAAGTGGAAAAGGTTGTAATTTCTGTTTTTCTTTGAAAATTTTACACTTATGACAGCGCTTTACCATCTTATGCACATCAGAAAACAAAGTAGGCCAGTAGTACCCTGCTCTCAAAATTTTGTTCACTGTTGATTTCCAAAAAAGATGTCCACCACACTCTCCTCCGTGAAAATCCTCCATGACTTTCTTTACCTCCTCTTCCACCAGACAATTTAACAAAATGCCATCGGGATCTTTCCAATACAGTGCAGAATTCAAGATACAAAACTTGGCAGCCTTCAATTTGAGTGTTCTCGCTTTGTTTCTAGCCATGTCGGGCGGTGGTGATAGATTTTTCAGCACATATATTATATCAAAATACCATGGGGATAAAGAAAACATTTCAGATACCTGAATTGACATTCCTTCCTCATTCTCATCGGACATGGAAGCGATCAGATTTATGTCCAATGCATGCAAATTTGATTCAGCCATTAGCTTCACCAACTTCTCCCTTCCGGATCGGTCTGCACTAGAACATCTTTCACAGCAGTATTAGGAACATAGGCTAGAATGTGAGAACGTAGGATATACACCTGGAAATCCTTCAATGCCTTCACCAATGCCAGGGCCTGCTTCTCAATGATGTTGTACTTCAAAGATGCACCCCTTATAGCCCTGCTGAAGAATGCAATGGGTCTTTCATGATCATCCCTCTTCTGCAATAGTAACGCTGCCATAGTGTGCTCAGAAGCAAATGAAAACAATATGAAATATTGAGTGTAATCCAGGTTAACTAGAACTGGAGCTGAAGAAAGGGCCAATTTGACCAAGTTGAAAGATTTGACAGCCTCCTCTATCCATTTCACCTGGCTATCTTTTTTAAGCATGTTGGTCATTTCTTTCAAGTGTTCTGCAAGATTAGGCACAAAACGACGCAAAAAATTCATCTTACCATTGAATGATTGTATCTCCTTTTTGTTCCTGGGCAGATCGATTTACTGAATTGCTTGCACACGTGCTAGGTCTATGCGGATGCCATCTTTTGAAATGATATGCCCAAGTAATTTGCCTTCCTCCATGGCGAACAAGCTCTTCTTACGATTCAACGATAGACCATATTTCCTGCACTTCTGAAAGACGATTTTTAAGTGATGCATGTGCTCTTCATTAGATTTTGAAAACACCGTCAAGTCATCCAAGTACACCACCAAAAACACATCCTTCTCATTTGCAAACGCCAAGTCCATTGCATGCTGAAATGTGGCACCTGCATTCTTTAAACCAAATGGCATTTTGGCATAGTGAAAGGTTCCCCATGGAGTGGCGAATGCTGTATTGTCTCTATAATCTTCATGGACTGAAATTTGGTTATATCTGGAATAACCATCAAGCAGCGACATACGAGATGCCCCCACTACTCGCTGAAGTATATGGTCCATCATGGGCAACGGATAGTTGTCCTTCAATGAGACCTTGTTTAGATTTCTGAAATCGATGCATGGGCGGATCTCACCGGTCTTCTTGCGTACAGGTACTAAGTTAGATATCCAATCTGAAAATCTGATAGGAATAATGATACCTGACTTGTACAACCTATTTACCTCTTTTTTGATGGATGGCAACAACTTTGGATTGATCCTTCTCAGCTTTTATCTAAATGGTTTTTGATTGGGCTTGATAGGTATTGTGTGCTGAATAATATTCGTATCATAAGTCTTTAAATCAGAATAATCCCAAGCGAATACATCTGCAAATGAAGCCATCAAACTGATATAGTTGTCCTTGATCTTTGGCGGTAATGTTTTGGACAATTTTACCAATTTTGGATTTGCAGCTGTACCAATGTTGACTTCTTCCACACCTTTCTCTGTCGGTTGCGATGTTGGCTTGCAGGCTACATCATCCTGATCGAAATTTTCCTCTAGGGGTATCAAGCCTTTAGGAATGATGTTATTCTTTAGCTGCAATACGTCAATTTGATTGATCTGCACTTCACCATTCCCTTTGTTCTCATCGTTTTCCACATCAATTAAGGTTTCTTTGAACTTGCCTTTGTTGAGCAGAAAATCCTTAATCTCCTCATCATCTTGGAACACTTGCCAATGTCGCTGATTATCTGGAATGGTTGGACGGTGCTTGACATGGATTTCAAATTTATTGCTGGAGTTCATGGGGATCTTCAAGCTGCCGCTACCTTGGCAAGAGCATCAGCAATACTATTTTGTATTCGTGGCACACATGTCAAGGTGTATTCGAAAAATAGCTTCAAGATGTCCAAAACTGCATTACGATAGGCCCAGATCCTAGGATGTTTTGCCTGATACTCACCTCTAAATTGTTTTATCACCAACTCAGAGTCGCCATATACCAAAATCCTCTTGGCATTCATCTTTCTAAGAATCTTCAGGCCAACAATCAGAGCTTCATATTCAGCTTCATTATTGGAACATTCAAAGGCCAGCTTGTAGGAGCAAACTCTCACACTGCTAGGCACTTTGTTTGGGGCGGAGAAAGGACTACGTACCCAAATACCAATACCAGCGCCATCATTCCCTACTGCTCCATCAAAATCCATGGTCCACAAGCCTTCTTCGTCTTCTTGCAAGTGCTGAAAATCTTTTTTCTATCCATTGTTTGCTTGTTGTCCATTGTTTTCCGCTAATTGCCCAATCTTTTGCTGCTTTTCTTGTCCTTCTTTCTTCAAAATCTCTCTAAAATTTTATGTTATTTCCGGAATGTCGTCTCCTTCTACTATCCGACTATCTATCTCATTCAAACTACCTGAACACAAAACAAAAGACTCTAAATTTGTATGTACATAGTTTATAGGATGATTTATCGATTTCTCCTTGCTTGTGATCATATATTTCATCTTTTGTTCCCGGTATAACTTCCTCATTTGTCCAAACACAGGGATTGTTGCATAGGAGAAATCCAGCTGTAGTGTCCCTTTCAATTTTGCTACCCAAGACCTGGAAAGAAGCATGCCAAACCTTGGAGGAATGTCTGGTACCACTACATCCATCAGAACGTTTTTCATAGGAAGTTGATCTAAAATCACAACTAAGTCTTTGATGAGCCCTATGCACCTTACTCTGTTGGAATCAAATGAATAGAGATCATGATATTGGCGGATGATGTCCAGACCAAGCTTATCCACGATAGCCTTGGGCATGAGATTGTGTGAGGCTCCAGAATCGAACATGGAATTGTGTAGCACAAAGTCATGCAATCGTAAACTGATATAGAAGGGTGGCAGATCGCTCTCAGGAGACTCACCATTCGTCGCTAGCCCAAAAATCATTTCAGGCTGATCATCTTCCACATTTACCATGTCGGACATTGGGTCCAAATTCAACATTTTAGAAATCTGTCCTCTATAACCGCTCTTCTTCATGATTTCAGTCAAAGGGATGGATACCTTTAGCTTAGAAATCTCATTCTCTAGGCTGAAATCGAGAGTTATTTCTACCTCTTTGACTGGGATCTCTTTCCTTTCCTTCTCTTTTGATGTGGCTGGTTGTTGTGATTGTTCTACTAACTTTGATTTGCTACTCTCCGGAATAACCGCCTCCTTTCCCTTTCTTTGTGTAGCTGATGGATCGTTCTTTGTTGTTTCCCCTTCCTTCTTTTTCTGAATTGGTTTGGCCGGTAAATCTCTGTTTCTAAGGGAATATCGCTACTGTTGTGCGGACAAAGCATTCATATACCTCCTTTGATATTCTTCTGACTCTTCTTCCAACATGGTTTCGTTAGCCAGAATAAAATCAGTGTCTTGGTGTGTAGCTGAATTTACTGCACATTCTTCTTCTTCAGTGATCTAAGTAGGAAGCTCATCTGGAGTAAAGAGATGGTTTTCCTCGCCTATTACATTCTCGTCCTCATCTGACTCCGGTCGATGCATAAAATTCTGCTGCAAAGGTGTTTGTACCGACTGTTGTGCTATCTGCTCTTGAGTCCACTGATCTCTTTGTCTAATTCTATATTGTGGCTATTGTTGGCCACAAAAGTTAGGATTCCTAACTTGTGGCTCTGGCTTGTCAAGTTTTACCCTTTCAAGCATCTGTTCTACCTTTTTGAGCAGCTGATCCATTGAAGAAGATTCTTCTTTCACCGTGTTTTTCTTCTCTGCTTTCGCTCTAGCTCTTTTGGACAACAGATTTGCCTCAATGCTGGCCGCAATTTTCTTCATGTCTTCCATTGTAGCTGGTTCTCTCTCTCTCAATTGGTACGCCATGTCAGCATCAAAACCATCTGGAAAATTCATCATCGCTAGTCCCACAGGTGGCTTTAGATGGTTTGGAATTTCGTTGTAGACTGTATTAAATCTAACACAATAATCTTGGACCGATTCACCGGCATTCCGTTTGATTTTCTCGTATTCGGCCAGAATTTGAAGGGGATTCTTTTTCACTTCCCACCGGTTCAAAAATTGTCTTTGTAGTTCAGCCAAGGTGGTGATACTTGCAACTGTCAAACCTCTGAACCATTTCCTCACATCACCTGCAAATGTTTGTACAAAGAGCCTCATTGCCACGTTCTCTGCATCGATCTCATGAAGTTCATAGAAGTCTGTCATTTTGTCCACATGTTGTTGAGCAGTAATGCTATTAGGAGTGCCATCAAAAAATGGGATTTTACTTTGATAATCATTTGGCATGTCATCTAGGACTTGGGGCAGAACAAGGGGTGCGAAACGGGAAGCCATCATTCTTGGTGGATTTGGCCTTGGAGGCATTGGAGGAGTGTGCACAGTTTGCAAGGGGCTTGCACTTGGAGTTTGGGGCTGTGTGGCAATGTAATTATCAATTAATATATTAGCCCTTTCTGTCTCAAGGTATACAAGAAATTGCGGATTGGGGATGGTATAATCAATAGCCCTTTCGGATTTAGACTCAAACATAGATATCTCAAATCGCTCGTCAAACTCAAGCCCTTCAAGATACTAAAAAATGTCGGGACATGAATGGGATTTGAACATGGGAGTTATGGTGCTTTCTTGATGAAGGAGTCTTGGGATCAAATTGGGATTTTCGTAAATATGAGGAGGGTCCGGGTCTGGATTCGCTCTGGTATATCGTCTCGAAGCCAGCGTGCTATTGGGATAAATTACGGGACACAACCAACTTACTCAACCTTTCCAATCATAAGCTCATCATCCAGAAGCCTAGAATTCTTATGAAACAAGGGGATTTGATTTCCAACTTGAGTTCTCCCCAGTGGATTCGCCACTATGTTAGTACCTAAATCTGCCTTAGGCTGAAAGAAGGCAAAAATTAGGGTAACCACAAACCACGCTCAGTCTGGTAGCTAGCACTACCAGAGCAGGAGAGGGCTCTCTCTGAGTCACGCTCAGCGAATGGATAGGAAAAATGATTTGAGATGACTTACAATGCAATATTTACCTTAGGCTAGTAAGTGAAAAGGGATTTTGGAAACGATTTTTATGAAGTGACCGAGCTTCTGGGATGTATATGGGACTGGTGCTCAACAAAAGACAGAGAATAGAATATGAAGGCATAGATTATTCCGTGAGGCAAGGTAGGCAACAAGCGCAAAAATTTTAGCTTAAGGTAATGCAGAATGAAAAGATTTCTGAAGAGAGTGAAAAGGGCATGGTCGCATGAATCCTTTTCAATAGAAAAGTAACACTGCACATGAAATTTTCCCACAGGCAGAGCAATATAAATTGAATTCTACCTAATCTCACTTAGAAAATTTCACTGAAATGAAGCATGAAATGAATTATGAAACATAAAAAGATACATATGGAACATAAGAACACATTTTATACACTCACGACCACAATAATCTCATGAAACAGAGTTGTTGCCTTTCATTAATTCTCTGTCAAAAATACACAGTGTAGAAACAGAGTTTCCTTCCCACAATCTCCCAGAAGTTACAAGCCATCCAACCCTTTGTAAATAACTTGCATACAATATATAGAATGCGTAGATAAGAGATGGAATGCCCAGGGGTTGGGAAGTTACTCAAATCATTTCGAAAAGGAGATGGAGAGCCAACCATCAGCTATAGGTGCAGCGCTCTCAAGCATGACATTTGGCTGGGGTGACCCTTTGCATTCTTTTGCCACTTGGATAGATGCCCATCTATAGAGAAAACTCTTTAAATGCCACCTTTGGTGCCAAACAACCGAAGTGTAGATGATCGGGTCTGCTTGGAGAATTCGCGACCCGAAATTTCGTGAAACGGGAGCAAATTGGCAGTTTTTTCCCCTGTGCGCCGCGCCAAATTCTCTGTGCGTCGCGCCACTTTGGAGCCTGTTTTGGGGCACTTTCAGATGTCCAAAATGTTCCCAAGTGGGCTTGTTGGAAAGCATGTCCTGTCTACTTTCTAAACCCATTGGAATTTCTCAATTTGGTGCTCATTTTCCCCTCCAAATATTCATTCTCCCAAGACTACTTTCTGTGTGTCAAAAAAGTGGCAGAGAGGCCCTTTTTGGGTGTTTTTTGACCTTTAGGAGGCCCAGATCTTGTCAAAATTTCTTGCCCGAACACCAGTAGTGGTATTTTTCTATGCTGAATCCAAATATGCAAGCCATTCCTCGATTAGAGTCCTAGATTTTTAGCATCGCGCCAGTGGCGCGACGCACAGGGAGGAATTTCCTGTTTTGTGTCCAAAAAATTTGCCTGTGACCAAAATTTGCCCAAATTTTTTGAAATTTGGGCTAGAGGTTCCCTATGAAGTACTATTCTGTGCCAAGGAAGCCTTAGCCAAGATTCGAAGCTGATATTTCTCCTTTGCCTCCTTTGTTGCTTTGCTCAATTTTGCCTTTAGGCTCCTGATTCTTGCTTTGGAACTCATGTTTCGGGCCTGGTAGTGATGAGTCATGCGCCTCAGCATGTCTTTCTCCCTATTTGATTTATCCAACTGCTGCTCCAAGTGAATGTTCACTTTCTCTAGCACATACTCCCGGTCTTCGTCTCTTTGCTCCATAGGTCTGCCTTGTGCTGCCAAGATGCATCGCCGATTTTCCTTGATCATTTGCAACTCTATCTCAGCTAGCCGATCCTCAAGTTGCTTGTTCCTCTACACCAGATACTGCAAGTTCCACTTGGCCCTATCCAAGTCCAGGGATAGGTTCTCAACCACAGACTGCTGCTCCTGAATGATCTCTCCCAGCTCAACATTTGTAGGTTCTGCATCTGTCTCATCATCCTGGAGGAGAACAAACTCGGTCTCTTGCTTGCCTGATGGCCCTTCGTCTTGCACTGGCTCCTTGCCCTTACCCTGCTCCTGTGGTGCTGATGTCAGAAGCGAGGCCCCTTTCCACCCGGGTGGAGATAACACTCGCTTTGCTGCTGCGAACAATGGTCTACTGCCCTTCTGGTATGTGATGTATACTGTCATGGTGGTAGTCTCATGGCGCTCAAACTGATGTGAAGGACCTCCCACCTCATGTTCTGCCTCTGATATCACCGGTGGAGCGCTGAATAAATCATGGGAGATGAAGTCCTCCCAAGCAATACCCTGCAATCCCAACTGATGGTCCACCAAAATCTGGATGAGAGAAAAATGATAGACACTATTTAGCTGCTGTTGTGGGGTCTTGCGCAACATGAAGTTTTTCATCTTCTCAATGCTGTTGCAGATGAAAAATGGGAGGCTCATCATCCGCACCCTGGTGAAGTGCATGAGCAAGAAGATGTGATAGGCATAAAGCAGAGAAAACCTTCCCTCGCAACTGAAATACTTCACGATCAATCTCATGAGTGGGGCATACTCATTCCTCAAAATCTGAAGGGGAAAGCTCTGGTGAGCTGGCTCAAGCAGCTGTTCTTGATGTAATGCTCATAGTGATGCCTCTCCACCTTCTTCTTCTTATGCCACTGCTCCCCAATGTTTGGTATCCCTATTGCCACTGATATAGCCTCTGGTGTCAAGGTGAAAGTGACCTAGCCAGGATAGATTGGCCTCCCTGTAGATGAAGTGCAAAAAGGCGAGCCAACTCATGATGGACTTTGGCATTCGACACCCTTTGACAAAATTCATAACATGCCAAGTGCTGGAAACAAGACATAGCAAGTGGGCATGCCTGCAGCTTAGTGAGGGTGTTTGGATCATCTCTAAGATGTCTGCCGCTCCGGTGATGTCTCCTATGGGCCCTCTCTCCTGAAGATGTGTCGTTGTGGGTCCCTTCCTCATACTCTGATGAATTTTCTGATGCCATTATTGCTGCTTGTACCCTGAGTTTTATGCTGCCCTCTAAATCCAATGAAACTGATAGATCATGCTCTGAAAATCTGTCACCAAGGGGACAATAAAATAGGGGAGTGTTAGGAGGGGAATGATGAAAGGGGAATAAGGGTTTAAAGGAGAAATTTATCAGGGATTTTGGAGTGTTTGGGTATGGTTTTGATAGGGTAGGGTTTGGGATATTTTGAGCTATAGGAATAAAGGGTACGAATGGATATGATTACAATGTAGCTAGGGTAACTATTAGGGGAAACTGCTCCAGGGGAATTAGCTGATAGAGGTAGGGTAGGAGCATATTTTAGCAATCATGTTACTGTAGCAAAACCCTAGCTTTTTGCCCTTCTTTGTGTCATTTTTGGGTTTACTTAATAAAAATTTTGCCTTTGATTTCATGGTCACCAAAATCATATTTTTTTTTGAGTTAAGGATCAATGGTGAAAGGATCTAGGGCCACCTTTGCAATTTTGAGAGCCATTTATAAAAATATAGGCGATTCGGTGTTTTTTTTCTAGGCTCACAGGTCTTTGCATTGCGCGCCGGGTATGCGCTGCGCCAGTGCAATATTAACACTGTGGCCGAGCTCCCAGTGCGACGCACGCCCTGAGTGCGCTGCGCCACCTTGTGTGTGTGCCGCGCACTGTCAAATGACACTAATTTGCTTGGAACACCGGGGGTAGGGTCTTAGTGGAGATTTCTAGGGGGTTTCCTTAGGAGACAAGGTGGAATGGAGGTGAAAATGATGAGGAGTGAGGGGACAAGGGGAGGGGAGCAAAACCTTGGTGGCGTCTTCACAAATTTGCAACCCTGTTTATCATTTTTGCTTTGATGATTATTTTCATGGATGGCCAATGTGCTTTGGATATCATTCGAGACCTTATAAACACCAAACCATTGACCAAATTGACAGACAAGAGGTTTCATTCGAGCCTACCTCTTGCTTGCTACCCTTCAACCAGGATATAAAACAAATTTGCAAGTGTTTTGAGCTCCCTGGCTATGTGCGTCGCGTGCCAAGCCCAGTGCGCCACGTGCCCTGAGTGTGTCGTAACCTTGTTGATTTTGCACTGTGGGCTGGCTGCCAGTGCCTCACGCCCTCTGTGTGCGCCACGCACACTGGTGTATGCGCCGTGCATTTTGGAAACCGGCTCTCCTTCACTCAAACCCTCATGAATTTGCTCTCTCACCTTTCTAATTTCTCTCCAAGCTTGCAAAAGCACAAATGGTTTTTTTTTGGGCAAAAACAAGTATATATAGGCTTGGGAGAGTTGGGTTTAATTTTTTCTTATTTGAAAACCCACTTTCTAATGTTTGTGTTTTGCACTTTTTCATTGACTTTAAAACACCCTGATTTCCATTTTTCTTTGAAACTTTGGCTCTCGTGATGGGATTTTTGGCATTTCTTTGCGGAGACTGTGTGACTGAGTATTTGGCCATGAGAACCATGACTGCATTCTGAAAAATTCAACTGGCGATTTTGTGGAAAAAAATTTCATAGTTAACCTTGTTTGACTTTTCTTCAAAACAGAGTTTTGAAGAGGAGTCGATGTCCTTTCAGGTGATGATGAAGCTTTCGGAACCATAGCTGTATAAGGTCTCCCTCTGGCCTGCATGGCTTGTTCTGGACATGTTTTTTCAAAGACCACATTGATGATTTCCTAAACCCAAACATAAAAGATGACTTTGTCCTGTAATATGCCCAGACCTTGACTATCATAAATTTCAGTGATTATGGACAAAGACCTGAGCCAGCAGGGGCCAGAGATGAGGAAAAATGACTAGCATGACTATCTCCATCATATCATGGCACGTCCCTAGCGAAATGGAGCTGAGTGGATGGAGCGGGACACCTAAAATTGAAATGCACAAAGAGCTTTGATCTCTGATGAAGGTCTGACCAGACCAACTCTAACACCAGGATAGATTAGTTGTTTATAATTTTGCATTTTAGAATAAATCATCCATCATTATGATTAGATAATAGAAGATCAATCACTTATCTATCCTATTTCCAAAACATTGGGAAACTGGTCCCATTATATCCAGTCGAAGCCACCACACCAAACAGAAAAAGAGCTTCCTTTAAGGTCCGGACTGGGTGGATTTCCCCGATGTCGATGCAACGATTTTCGGGGCATCAACAGGCATATATAACACCATTAAAGATGTATAGTTATTGACCATTCATATGTCTAGATTTCGAATCAGCGTGAATTTCTTGCATAGTGTCAAATTCATGCATAGATTATACATTTGAGAAGACTTTTGATTTTCAATAATAGTCATAAATTTGTGTAAAGATGGTACAATGGAATGTTTGGATTGGATGGAGGTAAAATCCTTCTTTGTATGTCGTGCAGTGCAATTTCTTCTGCCCTTGTGTATTAATTTTCCTTCTTGCTACAGTTATCTACCAAATATATTATAACAATGAAAAAACCTACAAGTGCATGTGATGTTGGTCCCTACAGATGTAATGTTAATGCTACTATGAGTAATAGTTTGCATCAATATTTTGTATTCCTCCTGTTAAGGAAGGTTCTGAATTGATTTTCTCTTTAAACATTAAACACTAAGTGTGATGTGAATCTCCAACAAATATTTAAGACACTCATCAAGATGTCTTAGGCACTGGTCTCTCCTCAACCAAGGATTGTCTCTAGGAGCTACAACATCTCGCAAGGGCTCAATAGGAGATCCAAGATCAACATAGACTTCATTAACATGGACATTTTTAGCCCTCTTGTGCCTTGCTCTGTGTATTTTTTTATCTAATTATTTTCTCTTGACTCAAGAATGAGGATTATGGAATGGTTAACTAATTTCATTTTCTTTTGCAGGTTCAAAATGAAGACTATGGTCTGAGGAATTCAATTTGACATCATCCTTGAAGTCGGGATCTAGTTCAATGTGGTGAAACCATGATTTCTTCACCATACATCGCCTAATGCAAACATGTGTCGATTCAATAAATTCAACCTTAACATCAAAAAATAATTTTGACCCATGAGAATGATATGGCTCATCAAGGTCGAATTTTTCGACACCAAAGGAGTCAGATAGTTTCGATCTAGCTAGTTGGAAACTAGGTGAAACACTAGGGGAAATCCTTGTTGATTAGTCATATTGGGTTTATCAAAGCCATTTCGGACAAGAAAAGAGTCCCAAGTATCACCAGACTTGACCAAATGGTATTTTACCAACATGAAAATCAAACCATTATGAAATAAATACCACTCAGGATTCTTACACTCTTCTTGGTAAAACTATGATATTTTAGGGAGGTCCTTATGTAAATAGCATTGAAGATTAATCTTGAAGCCAAGGAAAACCATCAATGGGCATATATGGTACATGAAAACAAACCCATATCTTTTTTCACAGGTGATAAAGCGTCTAAAAAAATACAGTAAGTCTTGCCATTTTAGTTTAAGAAACAGATTGGAATACCTTTCACATTATACATAAAGCTCTTAGAAGCCAAAAAATTTCACCATCAAAAGTTGGGAACCAAAAAAAATTATAACCATTTTTTGCCTTTTGCAGAGAGGAAAGTTGCTTCAATGATAAAACTCATGTCTACCAACATTTCTACATCACTAATATTAACTTTCTGGTCATTGAAAGTGGAGGCAAAAGCCTTAACGACTTGGTCATTGTAACCATGGAAGCACTAAACAAAATCCCACCAAATGACCTCTTGAAACAAAGCAAGATGTTCCTCATAAGATTCAATAATATCACATCCAACAAGTTCTCTTCAGATTACCAGAGGAATTCCAATACAATCATGGGAATTTAACAGTCATTTTGGCCCAGGATAATCTGATACAAGTTTGGTAAATTCTCAAGGAAAAACCCTAATCATAGATAACCCAAACACACACATGGAAAGACTAAACCAAAATGTAGGGTATGTGAGAATGAGACTGGAATTATCGAGATAACCCACTAGCAAGCACTAATAATACTTGGGCGAAATCATATCACTCACATAATAATCATAATGACAATGTCCAATACCTATCCAATCACATGGCTCATGTATGGGTATTCAAATGTGTAATTTCCAAGTCGGTATGGTAAACCCACGTCATTTCCTGAATGCATTATCCATTCTAAAATGTATAATCCAAAATATTAATTAAATCATTGCAATGGATCCATCATATAAATGCATAAGGATTTAACCATTATAAAATTTATACTGAAAAGAATGCTTATACATGCAGTCAAATTAAATCACCTTGAGCTGTAATAACAATCACCAGAACTATAGTCATCAAAATAAATACCACAAGGTGATATTATAAATCTTAAAGTCGATACCTTTGATATAGCTCGACATATAAAACACATAATATGGTTGTATGATATATATTGCAAGCAAATTTGAAGAATAATTAAGTGATTGATCACCCAAGCCACAAAGCACATAAGGCACCATATCATAATCTCATTTCTAATCCAAACTAGGGTATAGGAATTTATTCCAAACATAATCACAACCCCATAGTTGATCCAAGAGAACCATAATGTTGTCTTATTTATCCATAAAGATAAGAAAATAAAAGAAATGTGATTAAAAGCATGAAAATTATATTGGATTGTCCAAAGAACACTGGTATACATCTATTAATTATAGTTAGGATTTGGAAACTATCTTTAAACCCTTTGAATATTATTAGAAAATTACGAATCATTGAAAGGAAAACCATGTCAAAGAGTAAATAAATCCACACTCATCACACAAGATTAAAATCGCTTCTTTTAAAAACTTGATCATCATTCTAGGTCATGAAAATGAATGTGCAAAAGTCCATAATACATACAAGCAATAAAAGAGGGGTCCATTTCATTTGTAAAATGTAAGGGGAGTTTGTTGGGTATCCAAAAATAACTAACTTATTCTATAAGTTTCCAGCTATGGGGTGCTAGAAGTTTCTAGTTGTATGGTGGGTCCTTTCCTGCCTTAGATGTCCAACTTGCCTGTAGAGGCTTCTCTCTCTTATGCATGTGCATTGGCTAGTATGAGTACATGTTACTTTGACTGGAGTGCTGCTTGGGGTCGCCTTGGCTAAGGTAGTGTTTATGCTTGTGATTGTGCTTGTTGTTGTGGGGATGGCCTGGAGCTTAAGATTACCTCCATTTGGGGTGCATGTGGTACTATTCCTCCAACTTGGGATTGTACAAGTGCCTTTTGAGTGGCCAACATATATAAGTATATTATTCCTTTCCATTTTCTAAATGTGATGTCACACATTTACGCATCCAAAATGGCTCCATCCAGATTAGTATATGCATTGTAATCCACTTGGCCTTATTCTTTGAAAAATATCTTTAGAATAGATAAAATATCAAAATAATCTACATAAAGGTTAACAATGTCTCTTCATTATAGACCACGATATTCTTCTCCAAACCCTTTCTGATCATTTTTTATTTTTAATAAGCTCTTCATGAGAGAATATTTGGAACACAAGTCTCCATTTCCATTAAAAAATGGTGGGAATTTCCCTTTGTATAGAATTCCACATTTTTTCTTGAAGATTTGTATCTCCTTTGTGATTGATCCCACCTTCTTATCTACCATTGTCACTTGCTTTTGCTTCCTCTTCATCTGGTTTACTTTTTCCACTACCCTGGATATATCAATATCTAAAATTGTAATATCTTCCTTAGACATGTAATTGAAGAAATCTATTATTACATCAGCTTTGGTGGGAAAGTCTCCAATATTTTTCTTTATTGCATTCATTCCTTTGTTATCCATTTTGATGTTATCTATCTTCTCTTGAAGTAGCTCCATGTGGTCCAAGTTCTTGTCCACCGTATTTGTTGTTCTATACTAAATTATTGCTTTTGCAACTTTGAATGAGGATTTACTCGGGTAATTCCTTTTCAACACATCTAACTTTGCTTCGATCTACTAGTAATATTCTTGTTTTCAGCACAATTATATTTCTTTCTCTCCAATTCTTATTCCTTATCCTTAATTCTTTCTCTCGACTAGAGAGTAGAGTTTACAATTTCTTGGCATAATCTAACACTGCCATTGATTCAATTTGTCCTTCCAAAGTATGAGGAGTTTGGTGGGACTAAGATTTATCATCTAAATATTATTTCATTCACTGAACTTGTGCCTC
Organism: Pinus tabuliformis; assembly: GCA_031772625.1. Taxonomy (NCBI): domain Eukaryota; kingdom Viridiplantae; phylum Streptophyta; class Pinopsida; order Pinales; family Pinaceae; genus Pinus; species Pinus tabuliformis. The sequence continues at coordinate 95,233,731 of CM062812.1, forward strand.
CAATAACACAATTTGGTATATGTACTCTTCATTCTTTTTTCTCATATCATATATGTTTTCCTTAAGCTCTTGATTCTCCCCTTTTTTTGCAGCTAGCTCATCAATTTGTGTACATCCAAGATCATTATTTGCTTCTTCAGGGCCACTATATCCCTTTCCTTATCATCCATCATAATTTTGTATTGTTTGAAGTCACGAGGATGTGTAGCCAGATGAGTGATATTATTCGATATATTATTTTTCTTTGGTATTTCTAGATTTGCACACCATTCTGTTTTACTTCAATTGACCATTTGCATTACTGTACATCTCTAGCAACTTTCATACTATGGAATTTATCCTGTGCATCTAGTTATGCATCAGATGTGTCACTTGCATGTCCAGTTCCATGAGGCATGTGGATGGAACATTGTCAACTAGTAGGTACATCTTGTGGACCTCATAATCTTGTGGACCTCATTGTATCTACTTTAGAGTGCAAAACCACCAGTTTGAAAACCCTCATTTCATGATCCAAAGCACTTTTGACTTGCATTATGGGAAGTGGTTGATTCTTAGCTATTCTTAAATCCCTATTTCCTTCCTTGGTTTAAAGCTTGACCATTTCTTGAAATTGTTCCACTATTGACATTTGTCCAGGCTTGGAGACCTCACTTGACTCTAATATTTCAGATGCTGACATAACAGAAGTCATGTGCTCAATAGTGAAAGTTGGCTTTACCTGACTTGTCATTTGGATATTATACAATACCAAAGCTTGAGATTTTGTATCTTCATCATCTCCCTCTAATTATTTTCTTTTGGCCCTCTTGAATCTATGATCCTCTCCTTGATCTATATCCATGGGCTCTAATGTGCTTCTTTTCTTTCCCCAACTTATGAGGGAGGTTGAATGTCACAACTACTTTTCCATAAGTGAAATGAAAGTTGTCACAGATAAATATTTTCCATATGTACTCTAGTTAGAAGATGCTTTGAGTAATAACTATTGGAAAATGATATGGTCTTTCTTCAAACCCATATATTTGTATGACTATATATGCATCAAAGAGGTATGAATCATCCACTCTAGTATCAAGACTGAACTACAACATTTCCCTAAGGAACTTAGGGGCTCTAGGTAGAGTTTCACCATGAAAAAAAGTACATACAATAGACATAAATGATGACACATACTTGAAAAATCCTTTGGATTTTTTCTGTTTTCCTGACCATGGGAAACCACTCAAAGACAACAAACATGGTATTTTGTTCATTGACCATTTTCGGCTTCAAGATCTCAAGGTGAGAATAGTTCTAGTGGATACCAAGGACTTGAGAAATCATGGAAAAAAATGTTTGGGGCATAGAGTAAAACACCATGATAGGATAGGGAAGAATCCCAGAAGAGGTGACTACTACTTCTTTGACATTTTTGTGGATCATCTTCTCCTTAACCTCTAGGAAGAGAACCTCCCACTGATATTCTAGTATTTCTTTGTCCAAGTTCTGCATGCATGCCCTATCAGGGAATGATAGAATATTTGCAATATCCTCTGGTGTGATCTTAATAGCCTCCTGAACTCCTTGAGTAGAAACGATGACTATTTGATTGGGTATATATTTGTTAGCACACAATGTTACCATCTTCAAGAAATGATATACATGGGGGACCACTTCCATGAACATGCTTGATTCAAATAGGTTAGTATTATCCCCTACTAAATCATAGGTACTTTGTACTAGTTGTATGGCTTTTCTCATGTCATAAGTGATTACGAAAGGATCTCAAACATCAACATATTGGTCAGAGAAATCATGATCCTTAGCCTTTTCTACCATTTGAGTATTAGAGGAACTTGGTACTGGTAGTGTAGCCATTGAAGATGAGGAATTTTGCTAAGGATATTTTAGTTTACTTGGTAGAGTAAGTAAGGTGGCATGATGTGAGGTTTATGGGTGGAACTAACTAGTCAATATGTGACTACCACATGGCTAAACATGATTTGCAAATGTTATGGAGGGAAATTTAATTCGAAATTGATGAGTTGTGACTTGCTTGGAACATGTAAATATTGAATTGGGTTGTTTTATGGGAACTTGTGCTAGAATTAACAATTTTTGGGGATCGTTAGGTTGTACACAGGCTAATATTACAAAATGAAAGGTGAATTAGTAAAAAAACCAAGCTATCATAAGCGAATGAGAATTTCTTCACATAAGAGGGCTAGGGTTAGGGTTACTCCTTGAGCTCAATTTTTCTCAAATTCTAACTTGCATGGGGGTTTATTAGGTCAAATTCATGGGGAGGAAGTGGATTATTGGTTCGTTAATGTAAATTCAAATGTGGAGGGGTATAAATTGAGTTGGTTGAGTTCAAGGGTGTGCCAGGACTGTGACTTAGAGGCCAGGTGGAAAAAACAACAACGAAAATGGGACCAATGTCATTTTACAAATAATTTTCCATGACACATGTTATGATGCCATTGGGAGAGTTTTAAGGCTGAAATCATGATGACATCAACAGGAAGGGGTTGACCCTGTCACATGTTGGTAGGGTGGCACCTTTTGTCATAGGTGGTTGGGTGAGAGGTGTGCCCTGGTTGGATGATGTGGCATATCTGTGACATGGGTGATAGGTGGACGTGGAGGGTTGACATGGTCGGCTGGCATGCTACCTGTTGTATGCTCCCATAACTTGCATTTAATATTGGTTAGGGTACGAAGGGCAAGAGAACGTGACATGTGTCCCCATTTTCAACCCTCAGCTACGTTAAACTCTGCCTAAATTGGTAGTGCAAAGTGATATGGATTACTTGATTTGATCCTGTAATTGTCGCTTGATTGTTAGTGTCATGTAACCTTGCCCTCACAAGTTTGTTGGTTGCATCGGGCGATATTCTGCTTGGTGTTCACCCTACCGAGTGCCCATTTATGGGCCTGTTGAGTGGCTTTCTACCTGTTTCTTGCCCTGACACTATTTCTCGTGACCTTGCAAGCTATCTCCTCGGCCATTCAAGGACTTTAACCTTGGGCCTTTACCTCATTCGGGGGAAGTCTTTGGCTTTTTCCTTCACGTTTGCTTGAGGCCTCCTCTATCTTTTGAAACCCTTAGTAATATCTTCTTAGGGGTGGTGAATTTTGGCAACGAATTATAGAAACTCCATACACTTGTAATTCCTAGTTATTGTAGGTTACTTTGGGCCTGCAGGTACTATGGTGGCTAGTGATTCGTGTGGATTGTTTTCTTCTTTCCCATCAGATAGTGCTTCCAATTATTCATAACTTGGACCATGGAATAGAGATCCTTGTCATGGTTAGGGTAGTTAATAATTTCCCCATGAAGTACCTCAGATTGATAACATACAGACCTTCCTCCTTGCATCAAGATCACTCCCATAACACACCCACTGCGAAGGAATATTGAAAGTTTCATAATGTCATAATTAATGATTTTTGATCCTCTTCTTTAACTCGCAAATTCCCTTTGCTGACCCTTTCCCCATTAAAAAATATTGCCGCTTATTGTTATGGAATGAAGTGGTGTTGCTACTTTTGAAAGCGAGATTATGAATTTCCTTAAGTACTTTGTTACCCCAACCAAAATCCTAATCTCAAAAACCTTAGTAGGTACAAGCCACTCTGTGATGGCCTCCATCTTAGTAGCCTCTATCTTCATCTCTCCTCCACCTATAAGATACCCCAGATACACCAAAGACTACAGTGAAAAATCACACTTCTTGAGATTTGTTAGCAGTCGAAGGTTCTATAATGTCTCTAGCACGTGCATCAAATGTGAGATGTGATCCTCCTAAGTAGCATTTTATACTAGTATATAATCCAAATAGACAATAAACAATGAATATACAAAAGGGCACACTACATCATCTATTAAATCCATAAATGTAGCTTGCGTGTTGCATGTGAAAAAGTGAAATTGGGAAATGCTTTTTGGAGTGTAGGGAGGAATCACGTTGTCATTTATAAGTTTCTCGGTTGAGAAAAAATTCAATGAATTTTCTCATCTGAGAGTTTAAAAAATTTATTGGATGAGAGTTTTACAGCATTTTTTTCTAAGAGATTGATCAGGGTAATTTCAAGTTAAAAAACTCTCAGACAAGAGTTTGACAAGTTTTCGGCTAAGATGTTTAATTCAAAGTTTTCTTTTGGATAATATCTTGGCTGAGAATTTAGATCCTATTTAAAACTCTCAACTTAGATTTTATATTCCATTTAAAACTCTCAGCTGAAAATTTAGATTCTATTTAAAATTCTCTATTGAATGTTTGCATGGTACAAGAGAAGGAAAACCCACCTACCATTCTCCTATGATAGGAACTAGCATGCAAAAATGAACTTCCCAGTGTGTTATGAAACCAGCTCAAAAAAAAGATAGAATGGATAGATCAACGCCTTAGAATTCAGCGTCTTCGAGGTGGAAACCTCCTTTACATTACATAAATGAACAACTCTTGGATGATTGAAATGACAAAACCTCCTTTCTATATATAGGAGTCTAAGGAGTCACAATATAACCTAGCCGACCTAACAATAATAATATAAAGCCACAAAAATAACAATAGAGGGATTCTATGGGGCACAGTAATAACAATATGGGGACAATAGGGGCACAACAATATTAATAAGGGATACAACTACAATAGTAATGAGGTAATCACTAGTATTATAGGGACCTCACATGCCCCTCTCCTTCAAAAAAGTGTTGTCCTCAACGCTTGAGTAGTTTTGGATGCTTCTGTATAAAAATTTCATCCTCCCATGTAGAATGTTCAACGGATAAGTTCTTCCACTTGATAAGATACTCCAAAATTGATTGATTTCGTAGTTGTCGAGTTCTTGTTTCTGTGACTGCTTCTGGTTCCAATATAATTTTTCCATCCTCGTCAAGTTCTGGCAATATTGTTTGAACTGGGAGCTTGTCCCCTATAACCTTCTTTAAACATGAAACATGGAAAACTGGGTGCAATCGAGAAGTTGCAGGAAGCTCCAATTTGTAAGACATAGTACCAATCTTTTGCAACACCTTGTACGGACCATAATACTTTGGTGATAATTTATTATCCTTCTTAGCTTGCTTGAGGGACATTTGCTTATATGGTTGTAGCTGTAGGAATACCCAATCACCTACATCAAAACTTCTTTCACTGTGATGTTGATCTGCCTATTGTTTCATTCTATTATGTGCCAACACGAGGTTATCCTTTAAGAGTTGGAGGACTTGTTCTGGATGTTTGATGTGATGTTCCACTGCTTGAACCTTAGAATTTTCTCTTAAATATGATGTGATTGATGGTGGTTGATATCCATAAAGTGCCATAAATGGAGTCATTTTTGTTGCTGTATGGAAGGAAGTGTTATACCACCATTCAGCCAGAGGCAACCATTTGACCCATTGTGTCTATTTATCAGATACAAAGCAACGAAGATATCCTTCCAAAAATTTGTTTACTATCTCAGTTTGCCCATCATATTGAGGATAATAAGATGAGATATGAGCTAACTGAGTACCAAGACAAGAAAATGATTCTATCCAAAAATTTCTAGTGAAAATGGGATCTCTATCACTTACAATGATCTTTGGGTTTCCATGTAGCTTTTGAATTGTTTCCATAAATGCAGTAGAAACTATACTGGCTTTAAATGGATGTGATAATGCACAAAAGTGTGCATACTTGGTAAGTCTATCAACTACCACCATGATGACACTCTTTCCCTCACACTTGGGTAAACCTGTGATAAAATCCATTGAAACCTCCTCCGAACGTTGGCTTGGAATGGATATAGGTTGTAATAGACCCGGTGTCTTAATTGTTTCAACTTTATTTTTTTGGCAAACCACACATTCTGCCACAAACTTTTAAATATCTAATTTAAGGCCATCCCAAAAAAAATCCTTCTTAACCCTGTGGTAAGTTTTTAAAAATCCTGAGTGCCCTCCTAAGTGAGAAGTGTGCAATTCCATAAGAATATTTTGTTTTAGTTGGGAATTCTTACAGAGGTATAAGCGATCTTTGTACCATAATGAATCATTTTGCCAGCTAAATGTATCAGATGTACTGGAATCTTGTTGTAACTTTCGAATAAGTGCCAACACTTCTTCATCATTCTTCCATTCCTCCCTTGCTTCATTTATCCAATTTTGTTGGATAATAGAAATGGCACACGACAATGCTTCCACATCCTCATCCTTTCTTGAGAGTGCATCTGCCACCATATTTTTCTTCCCTTTTTGTAGATGATTTCAAATTCATAACCCAACATCTTTGTGACCCACTTTTGTTGCTCTCCAGAGGATAATCTTTGTTCTAAAAAGTGTTTAAGGCTATCATGATCCATTTTTACCTTGAATTGTCTTCCCATTAGGTAGGGTCGCCACTTCTTAAGTGCATGGAGTATTGCCAAAGTTTCCTTCTCATAAATAGCTTTGTGTAAAAACTTTCCCATGATTGGACGACTTTCAAAAGCAATGGGTCTTTCATCTTGCATTAAAATAGCACCAATTCCATTTCCTAAATCATCACATCCCACAATAAAGGTTTTTGTGAAGTCCAGTGTAGCTAAGACCGGTGCTTGGCACATTGCCTCTTTAAGATGTTCGAATGCGTTTGTTGCTTCTGGAGTCCATGAAAATGCATCTTTCTTCAATAATGTTGTTAGAGGTGCTGCTATTCTCCCATAATTCTTAAAAAACTTCTGATAATACCCTGTCAACCCAAGAAATCCTCACATATGCTTTATGGATGTGGGGATTTTCCATTCCTTAATGGATTTAATTTTGCTAGGGTCTACCTTAACTCCTTCATGAGATATAATATGACCCAGATATTCCACCTCTTGTACTCTAAAGAAGCATTTGGATCTTTTTGCATATAATTGTTTCTCCTCCAATAGTTTTAGCACCCTGTCAACATGTTCAACATGATCCTTCCAAGACTTGTTTTAGATTAGTATATCATCAAAAAATACTAACACAATTTTTCTAAGGAAGGGTTTAAAAATGGAATTCAGCAAACCCTGAAATGTAGAAGGTGCATTGGTAAGGCCAAAAGGCATGACCAAAAATTCATAATGACCCTCATGAGTTCTAAATGTTGTTTTTGGAATGTCTTCAGTCTTCATTCTGATTTGATGATATCCTGAACGAAGATCCAACTTGGTGAAGTAAATTGATCCATGCAATTCATCCAGTAATTCATCAATGACAGGAATTGGAAACTTATCTTTAATAGTGAAATTGTTGAGCTCCCTATAATCCGGACACATGCGGCATGATCCATCCTTCTTATGCACCAATACTACTAGAGTAGAGAAAGAACTTTGACTAGGTTGAATTATACCCGCCTATAGCATTTCTGCAACCATACGTTAAATTTCACTCTTTTGGGCATAGGGATATCTGTACGGCCTGATGTTTGGAGTAACACTTCCTGGAATCAGATGAATAGCATGATCATGATCACGAATAGGTGGGAGACATTTGGGAGTCTCAAATACCTTGGAATGATTGTCCAAGACTTTTTGGAGATCTGGAGAAATAGATGATTCCAATGTGGAAACATCTAGCGAACATAATTGTGCAATTACACCTCTTTGTTCCCTTTTTAGAAGCTTTGTCATACCGTTAGAGCTGATTATCTTTCCTGGTTTCCCTGCAATACCCCTTAATTCAACTTCCTTTCCTTCCATAGAAAATTTCATGAAAGGTTCTTGAAAATTAAAAGCTATTGTACCCAAGGATTGTAGCCAATGGACTCTTAGTACAATATCGGCACCTCCCATTGGAATGGAAAGCATTGTGCTATTCAATACATACTATCCCATGGATAGCTTGATATTATGGAACTTTCTAGAGAAATTTATCATTCCTGCATTTGCAACCATCACTTGACACTCTGGTGCTGGATATAGGAAGCAATTCAATTCTTTTGCTATCTTACAATGAATAAAATTGTGGGTACTTCCTGAATCAATCAACACTATTACCTTTTTCTTCTTGATTTGTCCTTTTATCTTGATGGTTTGAGGAGTGGTAATTCCAGCCAATGCATTACAAGATATGGTTGGATTCATTTCTTCTTTATCTAGGCTTTGTTCCTAGAGTATATCCTCTTCTTTTGACCTTTCTTGCTCTTTTTCTTCTTCCTCTTCACAATCGATGTAGAATAATTTCTTCTCAGCACACTTATGACCTTTAGTGTATTTGCTATCACAACTGTAACAAATCCCTTTTGCTCTTTTTTCTTCCAATTGTTGTGGCGTCAACCTTATAAGTTGTGGAAGACTAGGGGCAACAACACTTCCATCTTTATAGTTGTGAGTGGTATGCTTACTGGTTGCCATAATTTTGCTTTCCATTTTTCTTACTAACCTGAATGCCTTCTCTAATGAATCAGGTTCCCAAAGGCAAGCATCATGTTGGATATTATCCTTTAAAGTCCTTATGAACACATCAATCCTATGCTCCTCTAGAATATTTTTTACCCTTATGTTCAATTTTTGGAACTCCTCATTGTGCTCCATTATTGAACCCTTTTGTTTGAGACTTATCAATTGGCTAAAAAAAGTGTTGCTTTTTGTATCCTCATAATGTGCTGTCAATTCTTTCGTAAAAATTGCCCAAGTGATAATTTGTTTACGAGAGCAAAGCCATTGATACCATACAAACTGATTTGGTTCCAAATATAAAGTTGCAATACGTACCTTTTGTGTGTTTTGCACATTATTGAGATCGAAAAATTGCTCCATTTGTAATATCCATGTTGCGGGATCCTTGCCATCAACTTCCTCATATTGTTTTTTGGAATATGGTGGGTCTTCGGTCCAACATTAGAGTCTATGAAATCATGATTAACATTTCTTTTGTTCTCATCATGAGTTTCCTTTACTATCCTTTCACCATTAGTAAGCATTTCTTGTAGAAACTTTGTCAAATCTGTCTTCAAATCTTCCTTTGCTTGTCTTCAAATCTATCTTCAAATCGTCCATCTTAGCTTCCATGCCATTCATATTAGCTTCCACGCCCTTTATCTTAGATTCCATGCCATTTATCTTAGATTCCACGCCATTTATCTTAGCATCTGTTAGCTTTTGTGAGAGTGACATTTGTTGCACTTGGTCTTGTAATTTTGATATATCATGTAGCATTTCTTCCTCTTCTTCATGAGTCATGCTAGGGCTTTCAGGTTGCTTGCTAGGTGTTTGAATTTTCTTTCCTTGGGGCATCAGTTACCGATAATAATGCTCTACTATGCCCTTTCAATTCTTCAAAATAATTTTTCAAACCAAGCTTAAGAAAAAATTAAAAAAATCTACACACCTTTTTTCACTTTGTAGGAGCTCGATATTGCCTCTGATGTATCTTTGTAATTTTATATCATCCAGTTCTGAAATTGCAACCTGCAGTAGTCCTCTATGTCCTCTTTCCAATGCCACTAGTCTGATCCAAAATGGATTCTCCAAGGAAGCGTTATGCCAAATCTCCCATAGTGACCTAATTATAGACTAGTTTAGTAGTGTGAACTTGTACGACGTTCCACAAGTCACTGTTTTGACCTTTTTCTCTGAAAAATATATAAACGAAACTAATTTCCATCCTCTTTCTGTACCTTCTTACGAAATTTCAATCCGATGCTCAGAGCAAAAGTTATGACGATTTTCCCCAGGTCACTTGTTTGGAATGTAATTCAGGAGACTGCAAAAAGACCAACTTCCTCAGATCATATCTCCGCAAATAAAGTGCAAAGAGCTCTAAAATTTGGACTTGATGTTCAGTACAATTTCTCCTCAAATGGGTTTTTTTTTATCTTCTGAAACGTCGCAGAACAAAAGTTATAGCAAAAATTCCACGATCACCTATTTGGAGCAGCGAAACCCTAGAATCCAAAGCTTCGATACCAAATGTTATGAAACCAACTCAAAAAAAAAGATAGAATGGATAGATCAACGCCTTAGAATTTAGCCTCTTCAAGGGGGCAACCTCCTTTACATTACATAAATGAACAATTCTTGGATGATTCAACTGACAAAATATCCTTTCTATATATAGGAGTCTAAGGAGTCACAATATAACCTAGCCGACCTAACAATAATAATATAAAGCCACAAAAATAACAATAGAGGGATTCTATGGGGCACAGTAATAACAATATGGGGACAATAGGGGCACAAAAATATTAATAAGGGATACAACTACAATAGTAATGGGGTAATCACTAGTATTATAGGGACCTAATATAGTGCCATTGCATTTCTCCCACACCATAAACTATCCCGTGAAAGAAATATGTTGAGAAACCTTAGGTTTCTCCATGCTGCAAAAATATATTCGACCAAGGTAAGTGATTTTTTTGTGAGGATTAGGGTTCAATGGTTCAAGAAGCTCATCAGGTGTCTTTTCCCTACTCAACCTATCTATTACTGCTGTATTGTCGATTAAGTTCTTTAAAGCACCCATTTTACTCATGATTTGGTAGTAAGCACTCATATTTCTCCCCATCCATATAATTCATTTCTATTTATTCCTATCCAAGCTTTGGAAGGTGCATCTATCGAATGCATATGAAAATAATCCAACTTTAAACTGAAATTGCTAGAAAAATTGGCAGACCCAAAGACTCCAAATTTCCCATTACAAATATGTCTAATTAAATATTAGGATTTGAAAAATGGGATTCCAACCCAATTCCTTTAATAAACCCAGTTTGATGAATTTCATGCAACTTCTACACATATACATCGTGTATGGAAACTATGTCACTGTAGCTTTTGGTTGTATTATTTTCGTTCATGAAAATTGGAGTGGATGGATCTAATTGTTGAGCAAGTTAGAAGATATTAGCAAATGCATTAGGTCATAGCTTGTACCCAAAGAATGAAAAATGAAGCATGCCATTGCCCACATCCCATTGGATGAATGATCCTGTTATGAAACCAGCTCAAGAAAAGATAGAAAAGATAGATCAACGCCTTAGAATTCAGCCTCTTCGAGGGGGCAACCTCCTTTACGTTACATAAATGAATAATTCTTGGATGATACAAATGACAAAACATCCTTTCTATATATAGGAGTCTAAGGAGTCACAATATAATCCAGCCGACCTAACAATAATAATATAAAGCCACAAAAATAACAATAGAGGGATTCTATGGGGCACAGAAATAACAATATGGGGGTAATAGGGGCACAACAATATAAATAAGGGGTATAACTACAATAGTAATGGGGTAATCACTAGTATTATAGGGACCCAACATGCCCCTCTCCTTCAAAAAAGTGTTGTCCTCAACGCTTGAGTAGTTCTGGATACTTCTACATAAAATTCTCATCCTCCCATGTGGAATCTTCAGCGGATAAGTTCTTCCACTTGATAAGATACTCTGAAATTGATCGATTTCGTAGCTGTCGAGTTCTTGTTTCTGTGACTGCTTCCGGTTCCAATATAATTTTTCCTTCCTCGTCAAGTTCTGGCAATATTGTTTGAATTGGGAGCTTGTCACCTATAACCTTCTTTAAACATGAAACATGGAAAACTGGGTGCAATCAAGAAGCTGCAGGAAGCTCCAATTTGTATGCCATAGTACCAAACTTTTGCAACACCTTGTACGAACCATAATACTTTGGTGATAATTTATTATCCTTCTTAGCTTGCTTTAGGGACATTTGCTTATATGGTTGTAGCCGTAGGAATACCCAATCACCTACATCAAAACTTCTTTCACTGCGATGTTGATCTGCCTGTTGTTTCATTCTATTTTGTGCCAACACAAGGTTATCCTTTAAGAGTTGGAGGAATTGTTGTTGATGTTCGATGTGATGTTCCACTGCCTGAACCTTAGAATTTTCTCTTAAATATGATGTGATGGATGGTGGTTGATACCCATAAAGTGCCATAAATGGGGTCATTTTTGTTGCTGTATGGAAGGAAGTGTTATACCACCATTCAGCCAGAGGCAACCATTTGACCCATTGTGTCTGTTTATCAGATACAAAGCAACGAAGATATCCTTCCAAACATTTGTTTACTATCTCAGTTTTCCCATCAGATTGAGGATGATAAGATGAGCTATGAGCTAACTGAGTACCAAGACAAGAAAATAATTCTGTCCAAAAATTTCCAGTGAAAATGGGATCTCTGTCACTTACAATAATCTTTGGGTTTCCATGTAGCTTTTGAACTGTTTCCATAAATGCAGTAGAAACTGTACTGGCTTTAAATGGATGTGATAATGCACAAAAGTGTGCATACTTGGTAAGTCTGTCAACTACCACCATGATGACACTCTTTCCCTCAGACTTGGGTAAACCTGTGATAAAATCCATTGAAACCTCCTCCCAACGTTGGCTTGGAATGGATAAAGGTTGTAATAGACCCGGTGTCTTAATTGTTTCAACTTTATTTTGCTGGAAAACCAAACATTCCGCCACAAACTTTTGAATATCTGATTTAAGGCCATCCCAAAAAAATTCCTTCTTAACCCTGTGGTAAGTTTTTAAAAATCCTGAGTGCCCTCCTAAGGGAGAAGTGTGCAATTCCATAAGAATCTTTTGTTTTAGCTGGGAATTCTTACAGAGGTATAAGCGATCTTTGTACCATAACGAATCATTTTTCCAGCTAAATGTATCAGAAGTACTGGAATCTTGTTGTAGCTTTCGAATAAGTGCCCACACTTCTTCGTCATTCTTCCATTCCTCCCTTGCTTCGTTTATCCAATCTGGTTGGATAATAGAAATGGCACACAACAATGCTTCCACATCCTCATCCTTTCTTGAGAGTGCATCTGCCACCACATTTTGCTTCCCTTTTTTGTAGATGATTTCAAAGTCATAACCCAACATCTTTGTGACCCACTTTTGTTGCTCTTCAGAGGATAATCTTTGTTCTAAAAAGTATTTAAGGCTATCATGATCCGTTTTTACCTTGAAGTGTCTTCCCATTAGGTAGGGTCGCCATTTCTTAAGTGCATGGAGTATTGCCAACATTTCCTTCTCATAAATAGCTTTGCTTAAAAACTTTCCCTTGATTGGACGACTTTCAAAAGCAATGGGTCTTTCATCTTGCATTAGAACAGCACCAATTCCATTTCCTGAAGCATCACATTCCACAATAAAGGTTTTTGTGAAGTCCGGTGTAGCTAAGACCGGTGCTTGGCACATTGCCTCTTTAAGATGTTCAAAGGCCTTTGTTGCTTCCGGAGTCCATGAAAATGAATCTTTCTTCAATAATGTTGTTAGAGGTGCTGCTATTCTCCCATAATTCTTAACAAACTTGCGATAATACCCTGTCAACCCAAGAAATCCTCGCAGATGCTTTATGGATGTGGGGATTTTCCATTCCTTAATGGCTTTAATTTTGCTAGGGTCTACCTTAACTCCTTCATGAGATACAATATGACCCAAATATTCCACCTCCTGGACTCCAAAGAAACATTTGGATCTTTTTGCATATAATTGTTTCTCCTCCAATAGTTGTAGCACCCTGTCAACATGTTCAACATGATCCTTCCAAGACTTGCTGTAGATTAGTATATCATCAAAAAATACTAACACAAATTTTCTAAGGAATGGTTTGAAAATTGAATTCATCAAACCTTGAAATGTTGAAGGTGCATTGGTAAGGCCAAAAGGCATGACCAAAAATTCATAATGACCCTCATGAGTTCTAAATGTCGTTTTCGGAATGTCTTCAATCTTCATTCTGATTTGATGATATCCTGAACGAAGATCCAACTTGGTGAAGTAAATTGATCCATGCAATTCATCCAGTAATTCATCAATAACAGGAATGGGGAACTTATCTTTAATAGTGAGCTTGTTGAGCTCCCTATAATCCGAACACATGCGCCATGATCCATCCTTCTTGTGCACCAATACTACTGGAGCTGAGAAAGAACTTTGACTCGGTTGAATTATACCAGCCTCTAGCATTTCTGCAACCATACGTTCAATTTCACTTTTTTGGACATAGGGATATCTGTACGGCCTGATGTTTGGAGGAACACTTCCTGGAATCAGATGAATAGCATGATCATGATCACGCATAGGTGGGAGACCTTTTGGAGTCTCAAATACCTTGGAATGATTGTCCAGGACTTTTTGGAGATCTGGAGAAATAGATGATTCCAATGTGGAAACATCTAGCGAACATAATTGTGCAATTACACCTCTTTGCTCCTTTTTTAGAAGCTTTGTCATGCCATTAGAGCTGATTATCTTTCCTGGTTTCCCTGCAATACCCCTTAATTCAACTTCCTTTCCTTCCGTAGAAAATTTGATGAAAAGTTCTTGAAAATTAAAAGCTATTGTACCCAAGGATTGTAGCCATTGGACTCCTAGTACAACATCAGCACCTCCCATTGGAATGGAAAGCATTGGGCTAGTCAATACATATTCTCCCATGGATAGCTTGATATTATGGCACTTTCCAGAGCAATTTATTGTTCCTCCATTTGCAATCATCACTTGACACTCTGGTGCTGGATATAGGAAGCAATTCAATTCTTTTGCTACCCTACAATGAATAAAATTGTGGGTGCTTCCTGAATCAATCAACACTATTACCTTTTTCTTCTTGATTTGTCCTTCTATCTTGATGGTTTGAGGAGTGGTAATTCCCACCAATGCATTACAAGATATGGTCGGATTTATTTGTTCTTCATCTAGGCTTTGTTCCTGGAGTATATCTTCTTCTTTTGACCTTTCTTGCTCCTTTTCTTCTTCCTCCTCACAATCTATGTAGAATAATTTATTCTCCTCACACTTATGACCTTTAGTGTATTTTCTATCACAACTGTAACAAAACCCTTTTGCTCTTTTTTCTTCCAATTGTTGTGGTGTCAACCTTATAGGTTGTGGAAGACTAGGGGCAACAACACTTCCGTCTTTATAGTTGTGAGTGGTATGCTTCCTCGTTGCCATAATTTTGCTTTCCATTTTTCTTGCTAACCTGAATGCCCTCCCTAATGAATCAGGTTCCCAAAGGCGAACATAATGTTGGATATTATCCTTTAAAGACTCTATGAAAAAATCAATCCTATGCTCCTCTGGAATATCTTTTACCCTTATGTTCAATTTTTGGAACTCCTCAATGTGCTCCATTACTGAACCCTTTTGTTTGAGACTTATCAATTGGCTAAAAAAAGTGTTGCTTTTTGTATCTTCATAATGTGCTATCAATTCTTCCGTAAAAATTGCCCAAGTGATAAATTGTTTACGAGAGCAAAGCCATTGATACCATACAAACTGATTTGGTTCCAAATATACAGTTGCCATACGTACCTTTTGTGCGTTTTGCACATTATTGAGATCGAAGAATTGCTCCATCTGTAATATCCATGTGGCGGGATCCTTGCCATCAAACTTCCTCATATCGATTTTTGGAATATGGTGATTCTTCGATCCAACATTAGCGTCTATGGAATCATGATTAACATTTCTTTTGTTCTCATCATGAGTTTCCTTTACTACCTTTTCACCATTAGTGACCCTTTCTTGTAGCAACTTCTTCAATTATTCCATGTCTGTCTTCAAATCTATCTTCAAATCTGCCATGTCTCTCTTCAAATCTGTCTTCGAATCATCCATCTTAGCTTCCATGCCCTTTATCTTAGATTCCACCCCATTTATATTAGATTCCACGCCACTTATCTTAGCTTCTGTTAGCTTTTGTGAGCGTGACATTTGTTGCACTTGTTCTTGTAATTTTGATATATCATGTAGCATTTCTTCCTCTTCTTCATGAGTCATGCTAGAGCTTTCAGGTTCCTTACTAGGTGTTTGCATTTTCTTTCCTCGGGGCATCAGTTACCGATAATAATGCTTTACTATGCCCTTTGAATTCCGTTAAACCAAGCTTACACAAAAATTAAAAAAAAAACTACACACCTTTTTTCACTTTATAGAAGCCTGATATTGAATCTGATGTATCTCTGTAATTTCAGATCATCCAGTTTTGAAATTGCTGTCTGTAGTAGCCTTCTGTGTCCTCTTTCCAATGCCACAAGTCTGAGCCAAATTTTATTCTCCAAGGAAGAGTTATGTGAAATCTCCCACAGTGACTTGATTTTAGACTGGTTCAGCAGAGCGAACTTGTACGACGTGCCACGAGTCACTGTTTCAACCTTTGAATCTGAAACACACACACAAGAAACTAAAGTCCGTCCTATTTCTATACCTTCTTACGAAATTTCAATCCGATCCCCAAAGAGAAAGTTATGACAATTTTCCCCAAGTCACCTGTTTTGAATGTAATTCAGGAGTCTGCAAAAAGACCAACTTCTTCAGATCATATCTCCACAAATATCACGCGCAAAGCTCTGAAATTTGGACCCAAGGTTCAGCGCGATTTCTTCTCAAATTTGTTTTTTTTGCGACTTCTGAAACGTCACAGAAAAAACGTTATAGCGAAAATGCCACGATGACCTATTTGGAGCAGCGAAACCCTAGAATCCAAAGCTCTGATACCAAATGTTATGAAACCAGCTCAAGAAAAGATAAAAAAGATAGATCAATGCCTTAGAATTCAGCCTCTTCGAGGGGGAAACCTCCTTTACATTACATAAATGAACAATTCTTGGATGATACAAATGACAAAACCTCCTTTCTATATATAGGAGTCTAAGGAGTCACAATATAATCCAGCCGACCTAACAATAATAATATAAGCCACAAAAATAACAATAGAGGGATTCTATGGGGCAGAGCAATAACAATATGGGGGTAATAGGGGCACAACAATATAAATAAGGGGTATAAATACAATAGTAATGAGGTAATCACTAGTATTATAGGGACCCAACAGATCCCTTGTACCTATCCAACAAACCTTTTTGGCCTATTTTATATTGTAATCCTATACACAACTATCAAAAAACTGCCCTTGTATTTATAATTCTTCTAGCCTTAGGGATTTGGGTATCTACATATTTAACTATGGAGATATCAAGTTGTATTTAGATCAAGTTCCAAGGGATTTAGAGTAGATTTATCTCACTCAATTTTGAAAAGAGTTTGCAGTAAAAGTACATTGTTTTGCGTATATAGTTTTCTTTCAAGTTACATATTACGTTGGTAAATAGTAGATATATGTGTGGAAAATTTCAATTTGCAATTTGGTAATAATTCCAAGAACAAGAAAAACTCAAATTTTGCATAACTAATACTTACAACAAGAACACAATCCCTCCCTAGAATGATGGAAATGATTTGTCTCTCAAAATGGTTTCACGCTCAGAAATATTTGATATGATCTTAGTGGTAGTGTGACAGTGGCTATGAAGGTTCTTCATAATCTTTATAGGGTACTAAATCCTACATCAATCCAAATGCAATGTCTAGCTGCTCACATATTTACATGTCCCACTGATATTGTACATATCATGATATTGAACAATAATCAAACCCTTATCCTTGTGTGTGTAAACTCTCTGTTACAGGAAATTTTGTCACATCAGCCTAAAATGCCTACAAACCGAATCAATCAGCATCCCTCAACACTTTTTCATAATCCCTTTGCAAATCCCTAAGCATCAATTCTCCAAAAACGTTTCAGTTTCTAGGACAATTAGCTCAAAAACCTTGTTCTTAGTCCCAACGCACATTACATCACTGACCACTTACATTCAATGCATTTTGCATACTTGAGCACCAGAGTTGGTCAGCACATGTTTCTCCATTCTACAGGTGCGGTGATTCTAGAATTCTGGGAAAAAATAATAAATATCTCTGAAGCTTCCTCTTCAAGAAGCTTCTAAGGTAGTTTTAAATATTTACCATAGATAGAGATCTAGAATTTCTATTTGGTCCTACCCTGGAGACCCTATTGTGATGATTCTAGAAATTCAGGAAAAACAAAAAATCTCTCTAAAGCTTCCTCTTCGAGAAGCTTCGAAGGTAGTTTTAGCTATTTACCACGGATAGAGATCTCGAATTCGTATTTGATCCTATCATGGAGACCCAATATCTTATCCCTTGAGCTTATCCTTCCCTCATATATGGATCTCAAGCCTAAGATGGTAAATCCTAAACTACCACTCTTACCCTATATATGTACTACCTCCCATAAGGCGAGGGATGGATTTTGGATATTGATAGTTCCCTCATGTTTTTCTTTGAGCCTAAGGAGTTATCAAATTGATGCATTAAGGTTGATGTTGAGGTGTGCTTTGTGGAAAGGAAGGACAAGTCAACTTCAGGAGACATCGATAAAGTCAGACTTCTATTTATGGTTGTAAACTCTCTCCTATATTTGTCAATACATAAAGTATCTTGTTTTCCTATACTTCTTGTGTTATTTTTACACTCATATATTTCAATGCCATGTTGATTCATTGAATATAGATTTTAGATTATGCTACATGGATATTGTGGTTCCTTTGCTTGTTTTAGTCGCATGTGTAGGTTCTAATTATAATACTTGGAGCTAGAGTTGGAGCTTACAAGAAAGGAGGAGAGGAAGGCTTACTCCAGATTCTAGGTAGGATTCTTCCCATTTTCTATTTTCTCTAAGGAAAACTCGATTTTTTTTTCTTATGTTGTTCTAGATTAGATTGTTAGGTCCCTATAATACTAGTGATTCCCCCATTACTATTATCGTTGTATCCATTATTGTTATTGTTGTGCCCCTATTGTTATTATTGTGCCCCATAGAATCCCACTATTGTTATTTTTGTGCCTTTATACTATTATTGTTAGGTCGGTTTGGTTATATTATGACCCCCATAGACTACTATATATAGAAAGGAGGTTTTTTCATTTGAATCATCCAAGAATTGTTCATTTGTGTAATGTAAAGGAGTATTCCCCCTCGAAGAGGCTGAATTCTAAGGCGTTGATCTATATTTTCTATCTTTTTGTGAGCTGGTTTCATAACATTTGGTATCTAAGGTTTGGATTCTAGGGTTTTGCTACTCCAAACAGGTCATCGTGGAATTTTCACTATAACTTTTTTTCTGCGCCATTTGAAAAGCTAGAAAACAAACCCATTTGAGATAAAATCTTGCTGAACCTTGGGTCCAACGTTTAGATCTTGTCGCACTATATTTTTAGAGATATGATCTAAGGAATTTAGGGTTTGTAAGCTCCATAATTTTATTTAAAATAAGTCATCATGGAATTTTCGCTATAATTATTTCACTACAAAGTTTCAGATGTTGGCATTATGACACAAGTGTTGTCCTTGATGGAAACTCACTCAGATGACAGATCATAGTTCAGACTCACAGAATGAAGAAATAGAGGTATACGCAGGTTCCCCATTGACCAAGCTGCATGTACACGTAGGTTCGCAGACCAAAAGACACGTGTGGTGTACACGCGCATTTTCATGGAAGGAAAGTCGTGTACATGTTGGAAAACTTAGTTTTGGTCCATGGTATTTTGATCCATGGTATTTGTATAAGGTATCTTGTCCGAAGTGTTGATCCCAGGTATTTGGTCGAAGGTATAAGTTCTAAGTGGTTTTGGTCCATGGTATTAAGTAAGGCCTAAGACTATAAAAGGAGGAGAATATCATTAGGCAAAAGCACTTATGAATAGAATATTTGATGAAGAGAAAGATCTAATATACAGGCTATCGGGTTATGGTGCACAGTTGGATCTGAACCAAGGATGAACCTTAGTGCTTGATGAAGGATAAGATCTAATGACGGGTTAAGATCTTAAGGCTTGAAGTGAATTATCTTTATGTGGTTTTGATCATTTATCTGTATAACTGGCACATCTTGTAGTCTGTAAATATGATGATCTGGGTATAGCTAAAGTCTGAAATTGTTGTAGAGTTTAAATCATCATTTACAAATCTGTACGCAAGTTCACCTTGAGAAAAGTGCGTATACACGCAGGTTAGACAAAAGCAAGTAGCGTATACCTAATAAAATATGCCTTAGCTACTCCTCTTTGCTGTTGAAGTGTTTTGGGTTCCGGCTTGGGTTCTAGTTACTGTTACTATATTCTGGTTACAACATTCTGAGAAGTGATTGATTGATTCAGTTTTGGTTAGTGCAAAGGAGATTGGTTGATGCAGATATATTTGATGTTTGATTGATGTTATTGATGGATCCAGTCTAAAAGTTTATGAAATATGGTCCCTGGAAGGAAAGAGAACGTTGTAGCCTTCTATAGGTCGGCGCCTATGTACTAGTAAACATATTGGCTAGTACAAGAGCTAGGGGGTTGTAGCTCCCTTCCAGGAGAAGCTGGAGAACGAGAGAAGGTTGTAGCCTTCTACAGGTAGAAGCCTGCGTATTGGTATAAGACTGTGCTAGTACAAGAATTGTAAAAGAAGTTTCTCATTATTAAAAAGAAGATAGAGATGATTGCAGTAGGTGGTTTTCACCCAAATTGGGTTTCCACCTTATATCTTGTGTTCATATGTGTGACTGTCTATTCTGTTTTTACTGCACCTAGTTACTATTTATATGATTCTGATGCATTGATTAAAGAGTAACATATGATGAATTAACTGAATCATAAGTTTGTTGGATATATGCTAGTTTCCTTAATAACAGTTGCGTATACATGCGGGTTCCATTAACCAAAGTAGCATATATGAATCTAATTATGGAAGTGAAAAATTATTGACTTACTAATACTGATTCACCCCCCCTCTCAATGTTATTTCCAACAATTGGTATCAGAGCAGGTCCTTCAGAAGAAGCTTGATCGCTTGAAGGAAGATCTATCATCATGAGAAACTACGAAAGAGAGGGATCCATTAGACCACTAATCTTTGATGGGAGAAAATTCGTTTATTGGAAGGCAAGAACCACAACCTATCTTCGATCTCTTGGAACAAATGTATAGGAAATCGTGGAAGGAGGATATACATTTCCATTAGCAATTCCTACAGATACGGTAGGTAAAAAGCAATATGAAACCAATGCCAAGGCTGTTAATACATTATTAGGGAGTTTGTCACAATCAGAAGTTGTCAAAGTTATGCAGCTCAAAACTGCCAAGGAAATATGGGACAAGATCATTCTAAGTTATGAAGGAGATAATCAGGTAAAACGTGCAAAACTGCAAACTCTTAGAATTCAATATGAAACTCTCAAAATGCACAATGATGAAAGTATAATTAGTTACCTCTTACGTATAGATGAAATTGTTAATTGAATGAAGAACTTGGGTGAAGAGATAAAAGAAGTTACTTTAGTTGAAAATGTTTTAAGATCCTTGCCTACTAAGTTTGAACCAAAAGTATCTGGCATAGAAGAAAAGCAGGATCTTCAGACTATTACTATGACACAGCTACACAAAATCTTAACTACTTTTGGACTGCGAAAAGGAGGTCCATCAGATATGAGAGAAGTCGCATTCAAATCTTTAGGAAGAGAAGAAATCAATGAATCAGGACATATTTCAGAAGGAGAGGAAGAAGAAAACTTTGTCAAGGACCTTCAACGGGGATCCGGAAGATTTAGAGGTAAACTACCTTTCAAATGTTTTGCTTGTGGAAGAGTCGGTCATTATGCTGCCAAATGTCCTCATAAAGATAAGATTGATAAAGGTAAGGAATCAACAAAATGGAATAGAAAACAAAGTGTAAGTAAGAAGAGCTACTATACGCATGAAGATAGCGATGGTTTATCAAATAGTGATGAAGATGAAAATAGTAATGACTATAGACTTGTAATGGATTTTGAAGATGATGATTTCTTGGATTCTTTAGATGAAGATGACCTTTATGAAGAAATATCTAAACTCAAAATATGTTTAGAAGAAAAGAATATGATTATAAATACTCTGACATTCCAACTTGTTGAAAGAGAAAAACAAAATGAACAACTAGAATGTGAAATTGTGGGTCTAAGAAAGGATATCGAGAAAACAAAAGCTCTCAATCTCAAATTTGCTAAAGGATTAGAAACCTTAAATGAAATTATCAAAATGTAGTGTTCTCCTCTGATAAAGACAGGTCTTGGATATACTGAAGAAGCATCTCAAGCACAGAAGCTGTCAACCTCCACTAAAAGCTATCTTGATGCAGCAAAGAGTGGTGAGCAGTTTGACAATTGTCAGCAAAGGCATAAAGAAGATCACCAGGTAAATCGGGTTCAATCTACTTCAAGGTTGAATAGAAGCTACAACCAACCTCAGGTAAATCATACTCAATCTCACTCAAGAATGAATGTCAATGGAAACTACAATGACTAGGTCAGTAGATTTGATAATTGTAGGAACTTCTTTAATGGCCAATATTTTTCATGTAACAACTTTGGACACAAAGTTGCTCAATGTGTTGCTTACAATACCATCATCACTAGAGAAGCACGAAATCAAAGGAATGTGACAAGGATCATGAAAAGGACCTACAATAACATTTCTCTTCTTGAAAACGAAATAGAATGCTCTATCTGTAACAACTTCGGTCATGAAGAATCTAAATGTAAGGGTAAATTTCGGCAAACATATTAGAAGTAGAAAATTTCATTGAGTCCAAAAATATGGAGAAAGAAAGAACCACAAACAGAAAGATGTGGTATAGCCTTGTATGTAGAAGGACAAGAAAATCAGTGGTACATCAACAGTGGATGCTCAAAACACATGACAGGTGACAAAGAAAAACTTCTTTCATATAATGCCTTAGAAAAGGGAAAGAAGGTCTCATTTGGAAATGACACTCCTGCTGTCTTAAAAGGTAAAGGCTCTATTCTCTTAAAAGAAAAAGTTAAATCTGGAAATTTTATGTATGTTGATGGTCTAAAGCATAACCTGTTGAGTGTCATTCAAATGTGTGATCAAGGAAATGAAGTAGTATTTCGATCAAATGGATGTGTTGTTCATGAGATTGATACAAGAGAAACAATGATCAAAGGTATAAGAACTCAAAACAAATTATACATACTCAAGGGAGGACAACAACACTGCTATCTAAGCAAAAATGATGAACATTGGCTATGGCACAGAAGATTGGGGCATCTAAGATTCTCTCAAATAAGAAAAGCATGCATATTCTAGGCTATTCGTGATCTTCCTAATATCATCATTCCAGAAAATACAATATGAAAATCATGCCAATTTGGTAAGAAAACCAAATCACATTTCCTTGAAAAGGAAGGATCAACTAGTAAGCCTCTTGAACTTGTTCATACTGATTTATGTGGTCCATCAAGGAAAAAGTCACCTCATTGTGAAGAATACTTTATATTGTTCATTGATGATTTTTCCAAAATGTGTTGGATAGGACTTCTAAAGCATAAAGATGAAGCATTTGAAAAATTAAAAACCTTCAAAGCTTTGGTTGAGAATGAATTAGATCGTAAAATCAAATGCCTCAGATCTGATCAAGGAGGGGAATTTACCTCGGATGAATTCTTTGACTTTTGTGAAGAACATGGAATAAAAATGGAATTCTCCACTGCAAGGACTCCTCAGCAAAATGGAGTGGTAGAAAGAATGAACAGAACTATTCAACAAATGGCTCATGCTATGCTAGATGAGTCTGGAACTCCTGCAACCTTCTGGGGTGAAGCTGCATTCGCTGCCATCACTATTCTCAACAAAACAAACATTCGGGTAAACAACACTCAAACTCCTCATGAACTTTGGTATGGTAAGACTCCTACTGTAAAATACTTCAAAGTTTTTGGAAGCAAATGTTACATCAAAAGGACTGATGAAAAACTTGGTAAGTTTGAACCCAAAGCAGATGAAGGTATTCTCCTTGGTTTCTCTTCCCGAAGTAGAGGATATAAATGTTATAATAAAAGACTTGGGAAAACTATTGAAAGTATTGATGTTGTGGTTGTTGAAACATGAAAAAATCCAAGGCAAATAAAAACCGAAGAGCATGAAGAAGATGAGGATTATCCTTCCACATCAAATCAGACTAATTCTGAGGAAGAAACCAATGAAGCACTAGAAGAAGAAATAACAGTAAAAGAAAAGACTCCATCCAGGTATGTTCAAAAAAATCATCTAGACTCTCAAATTTTGGGATAGAAAGAGGCAGGTGTGCAGACAAGAAGAACTATTTTAGAAGCTTCAAGCTATCTAGCATTACTATCCTCCACTAAACCTCAAAATGCAAGTGAAGCATGTAAAGATGAATGTTGGGTCAAAGCCATGAATGAAGAACTTGAGCAAATTGAAAAAATAATACTTGGGAATTAGTTCCTAGACCTCATGATAAGAATATCATAGGAACTAAATGTATATTCAAAAAAAAGCTGAATGAAAATGGAGAAGTTATTAGAAACAAGGCCAGACTTGTTTGTAAAGGATATGCTCAACAAGAAGGTATAGATTTTGAACAAAATTTTTCACCTATTGCTAGACTTGAAGCTATAAGGATGTTCCTTGTACTTTCTAGATTTTAGAAATTCATAGTATACTAGATGGATGTAAAATCTGCCTTTCTTAATGGAGACTTAGAAGAAGAATTCTATATTGAGCAACCAAACGGGTTCATTCTTGGAAATGATGCAAAACTTGTATGCAGACTCGGAAAATCTCTCTATGGTCTAAAACAAGCTCTAAGGGCCTGGTATTGTCGTCTTGACAAATATCTCCATCAACAAGTTTTTTCAAAAGGGTCAGCTGATAGCAATCTATAATCAAATATTGATAATAATAAATTGCTAATACTTGTTGTGTATGTTGATGATATCATTTTTGGTAGCAATGAAGAAGCCATGAGTCAGAATTTTTCTTCGGTAATGTGGCAAGAATTTGAAATGTCCCTACTTGGTGAGCTTACATATTTTCTTGGTCTACAAGTTCAACAACATAAAGATGGTATTTTTTCTGTCACAAACCAAATATCTCAAACAGATCTTGAAAAAGTATGGCATGGAAGATTCTAAACCAGTATGTACCCCAATGGTAACAAGATGCAGTCTCAGCTCAAATGATGAATCAACAACAGTACATCAAGCAACTTACATATCCATGATTGGCAGTCTGCTTTATCTAATAGGTACTCGACTGGACATCATGCATGCAGTAGGAATAGTTGGCAGATTCCAAGCAAATCCAAAGGAATCTCACCTTTAGGCAGTCAAAAGGATTTTCAAATATCTTCAAGGTACATAGAATTTTGGTTTATGGTATCCTAGAGATACGGATCTTACAATTCATGCATATACAGATGCATATACATATTGGGTAGGAAGCATTGATGACGGAAAAAGCACCAGTGGTGGTGCATTCTATATGGGTTCCAGATTAGTGTCTTGGTTCAGCAAGAAACAAAGTTCAATTGCATTATCTACAGCTGAAGCAGAATATGTGGCTACTGCATCTTGCTGCACACAACTCCCTTGGATGATGCAAACATTGCAAGACATTCAGATCACATGTACTCCACCCATCTCCATTCTATGTGATAATACAAGTGCAATCAGTATTTCAAAGAATCTAGTCATGCATTCCAAAACCAAGCACATACCCATCAAATATCATTTTCTACATGAACGAGTGCTTGAACAAAAGGTCAAATTGGATTATGTTCCCTCCAAAGAACAGGTTGATGATATATTCACCAAACCACTACCCAGAGAGACATTTGAATATCTCAGACAGAAGCTGGGAGTACTTGATGCATCATCTTGCTGTTAAAACTTATCCATCTCAGAGAAAAGTGGTTATACGCGAGGTCCAGGAAGCGTATCTGCGTACATACGTCGGTTGCTGTGGATACAGTTGCGTATATGTTGGTTTGAAGAAAAACAGTGGGCCAGACTTAGGATGAAAGGAGTCTAATTCTGACAGTGATCATCTAACCCAAGGGAGCATATAATTCTAATGCATTGTTGGCATTATCTTAGAAGATCTTGGTACAAATTCACAATTGTTATTGATTCAAGTGGAACATGTTCAGGGGGAGATCATGGTTGCTGGTCTAGATGGTGATTGACAGATGCCGCTGATGAATGTTGCTGATAACTATCATGGTCTTGTTTCAGATCTTTGGTCTCTATGTCATGTATACCTTTTAGTGTCAAGGTCATGAAACAACCTATTTTTTTTCCCCACTATGCATGGGAAGGATGATGTAATGTTATTGTTTTGACATGTATAAAAACTTGGTAGATCCCCACTTGGTTGGGAGATGGATGTATGTATGAGTCATGGGTGATAGGAAGGTCATTTATGATGTATGTATAGAGTCATGTTCTTCTTTTAAAACATATTTTTGCAGACCTTGCTTATATTTAGTGGGAGCCTGGACTCAAGCATGGAGCTCAATTAGCACGCTTCGGCATATCAGAGAATTCAACATGTACTCAGGGGGAGCATAACCCTTTTCCCTTGATGACAAAGGGGGAGAGTGACTTGGGGTTGCCATCAAGTCCAAAGGGGGAGATTGTTGGCATTATGAAACAGGTGTTGTCCTTGATGGCAACTCACTCAGATGATAGATCATAGTTTAGACTCACAAAATGAAGAAATAGAGGTATACGCAGGTTCCCCATTGACCAAGCCGTGTATACATGTAGTTTCACAGACCAAAAGGCACGTATGGCGTACAAATGCACTTTCACGGAAGGAAAGGCACATACATGTTGGAAAAATTAGTTTTGGTCCGTGGTATTTGGTCCATGGTATTTAGATCCATTGTATTTGTCCAAGGTATCTTGTCCGAAGTGTTGACCTGAGGTATTTGGTCCAAGGTATTGGTTCTAAGTGGTTTTGGTCTATGGTATTGAGTAAGGCCTAAGACTATAAAAGGAGGAGAAGATCATTAGGCAAAGGCACTCATGAATTGAATATCTGATGAAGAGCAAGATCTAATATACAGGCTATCAGGTTATGGTGCACAACTGGATCTGAACCAAGGATGAACCTTAGCGCTTGATGAAGGATAAGATCTAATGATGAGTCAAGATCTTAAGGCTTGAAGTGAAGTATCTTTATGTGGTTTTGATCATTTATATGTATAACTAGCACATGTTGTAGTCAGTAAATATGATGATCTGGGTATAACTGATGTCTGAAATTATTGTAGAGTTTAAATCATCATTTACAGATCTGTACACATGTTCGCCTTGAGAAAAGTGCGTATACACACAGGTTCGAGAAAAGGAAGTAGTGTATACCTAATAAAATATGCCTTAGCTACTCATGTTTGTTGTTGCAGTGTTCTGGGTTCTAGCTTGGGTCTTGGTTACTATTACTGTATTCTGGTTACAAAATTCTGAGACGTGATTGATTGATTCAGTTTGGTTGGTGCAAAGGAGATTGGTTGATGCAGATATATTTGATGTTATTAATGGATCCAGTCCAAAAATTTATGAAACGTCATCCCTGGAAGGAAAGAGAAAGTTGTAGCCTTCTGTAGGTCAGCGCCTACATGCTAGTAAACATATTGGCTAGTACAAGAGCTAGGGGGTTGCAGCTCCCTTCCAGGAGAAGCTAGAGAACGAGAGAAGGTTGTAGCCTTCTATAGGTAGAATCCTTCATACTAGTATAAGACTGCGCCAGTACAAGAACTGTAAAAGAAGTTTCTTATTATTAAAAAGAAGATAGAGATGATTGCAGCAGGTGGTTTTCACCCACATTGGGTTTCCACCTTATATCTTGTGTTCATATGTGTGATTGTTTGTTCTATTTTTACTACACCCGGTTACTGTTTATATGATTCTGATGCACTGATTAAAGAGTAACATATGATGAATTAACTGAATCATAAGTTTGTTGGATATACGCTAGTTTCCTTAATAACAGTCGTGTATACACGTGGGTTCCATTAACCAAAGTAGTGTATATGAATCTGATTATGGAAATGAAAAATTATTGACTTACTAATATTGATTCACCCCCCCCCCCCCCTCTCAGTTTTATTTCCAAAATCAAAAGCTAAAAAAAAGGAACCCATTTGAGATGAAATCAGTTTGAACCTTGACTCCAAATTTCAGATCTTGTCTCACTATATTTTCGGAGATATAATCTGAGGCAGTTAGGGTTTTGTAGACCCTCGAATTACATTCGAAACATGTCACCTTGGGAAAATCATCATAACTTTTGCTATGAGCATCAAATTGAATGTTCGTAAGAAGTTAAAGAAAGAGGACGCACTATAATTTTTTGGGTATCATTTTCAGAACCTAAGGTTGAAACAGTGACCCGTGGCATGTCGTACAAGTTTGATCTACTGAACGAGTCTATACTCAGGTCATTGTGGGAGATTTGGCATAACTCTTCATTAGAGAATCCAATCTTGATTAGACTTGTGGGGTTAGTATCAGAGGATTACCGCAGGAAGAAATTGCAGACCTTGGAGATCCAAAATTACAGAGATACATTAGATTCAATATTGAGCTCCTACAAAGTGAAAAAAGGTGTGTAGTTTTTTTTTTAAATTTTTGCATAAGCTTGACTTGAAAAAATAGTTTGAAGGAATTCAAAGGGAATAATGAAGCATTATTATCAGTGATTAATGCCCTGAAGAAAGAAAATGGAAACACCTAGTAAGCAACCTGAAAGCTCTAGCATGACTCATGAAGAAGAGGAAGAAATGCAACATGATATATCAAATTTATGAGACGAAGTGCAACAAATTTCACTCGCACAAAAAGTAACAGAAGCTAATATGGATGGCATGGAAGTTAATATGGATGGCGTGGAAGCTAAGATGGATGATTTAAAGAAAGGCATGGAAGATTTGAAGACAGATTTGACAAAGTTTCTATAGGAAATGGTTACTAATGCCGAAAGGGTAGTAAAGGAAACTCATGTTGAGAACAAAATAAATGTTAATCATGATTTCATAGACTCTAACATTGGATTGAAGAACCACCATGTTCCAAATATCGATATGAGGAAGTTTGGTGGCAAGGATCTCGGAACATGGATACTACAGATGGAGCAATTTTTCAATCTCCATAATGTGGAAAACACACAAAAAGTACACATTGCAAATTTATATTTGGAACTGAATCAGTTTGTATGGTATCGATGGCTTTGCTCTCGTAAAAAAATTGTCACTTGGGCTATTTTTACGGATGAAATGATAGCACATTATGAGGATACACAAAGCAACACTTTTTTAGCCAATTGATAAATCTCAAACAAAAGGGTTCAATGATGGAGCACATCGAGGACTTCCAAAAATTGAATATAAGGGTAAAAGATATTCCAGAGGAGCATAGGATTGATGTGTTCATAGGGACTTTAAAATATAACATCAACATGAGATTCGACTTTGGGAACTAGATTTACTGGAGAAGGCATTTAGGTTGGCCAGAAAAATGGAAAGAAACATTATAGCAACAAGGAAGCCTACCACTCACAATCATAAAGATGGAAGTGTTGCTGCCCCTAGCCATCCACAACCTACAAGGTTGACACCACAACAATTGGAAGAAAAAAGAGCAAAAGGGATTTGTTATAGTTGTGATAGAAAATACACTAAAGGGTTTGGAGACCTAGTTTCTATTTTTGATGCTAACTAGATCCGGGAGGAGCTGCGAGCACGAAGATAGGGTTTCTGCTCCTGCTGCCACCGTCGGGGTGAGGAGGTTGGGCCACCCCTGTATCTGGCTATCTTTCTAAGTCACCATTGTTTGGAGCTTCGTCGCCTTCTGTGTTTCCGGAGGTCTGATCGGGGTTTTGATTGACCCAATTTGTTTTATCGGTCTTGCACAGCCTGAGGCGGCGCTACTTCTTCGGCTCCTTTTCCTCCTGCTATCCCGTATCCTTTTTCCTCGGCTCCGGCTCTACGTTTCTGTCCGCTCGCCTTGGGCTTTGAATGGAAGTGTTCCGGGGCATCTTTTCGCTTAGTGTTGCGTGGTTGAGGCAAGTGTCTGTGCCTTGAGGGGTTCGGCGGCCCTCTGCTCATTCATTCCGTGAGACTTTGCTTGGCGGTCATCAAAAGAGCTGGTCTTTTGGTTTTCTTTTTGCACTGAGCTGCGGGTCTGGAGCGGGATATTTTTTGGTCCTCAGATTTTACTCTTCATGGGGGCGAGGTGGCTGCCATAGCCGCCTCTGCCCCCTGTTTCGCCTCTTCTCGGGTTGGGACCGGATGGGTTCCTTTTCTATGGTAGATGGTGCCTTTTTTGGTGGTTCGCTGGCCTTCCTTTGCGGTTTGTTGAAGCGTTGAGGGAACTGGGGTGTGGAGGTGTTATTCTCTGCATCGTTTCAGGCCGCTTCAACATGGCTGTTTTTTGCTGGGGTTGCTGCAGGCGGTTGAGGAAGCTTCGGGCAATATACAGTCTCTAGTTCAGGTGGAGAGTTTGAGGGGGCAGGGGAGGAGTGGCTACCTTGGCTACTCTTTCCTCATTTTGTGCCTCTCCTTCTTGGTTTGGGTGGCTGTTTTTCTGTATCTTATTCTCTCCTCCAGCGCTTTTTTGCTTTATTTTGCTGTTTTGTTGTGTTGGGTATGGGTGTCCTCTATAGTTCTGCTTTCTATAGACTGGTTTGGGGTTTTCATACTCATACTTGCTACCCAGTTTATGGGCTTTTCTGGTATACTTCTCTTGAAGTATTGTTATTGTAAGTGGCTTTTCCCACACTTCTGCATATGCATTTACAATCTACAATATGTAATTTTCTGAAATTAATGGAAATTACGGATTTTTCTCCTCGGAAAAAAAATATAGAAAATACACTAAAGGTCATAAGTGTGCTCAGAAGAGATTATTTTACATAAATTGTGAAGAGGAAGAAACGAAAAAAGAAACGTCGAAAGAAGAGGATATACACCAGGAAAAAACCCTAGAAAAAGAAGATATGAATCTGACCATATCATGTAATGCGTCGGCTAGAGTTACCACTCCTCAAACTATCAAGATAGAAGGGCATATCATCAAATCAGAATGAAGACTGAAGGCATTCCAAAAACAACATTTAGCACTCTTGAGGGTCATTATGAATTTTTGGTCATGCCTTTTGGCCTTACTAATGCACCTTCTACATTTCAAGGTTTGATGAATTCCATTTTCAAACCCTTCCTTGGAAAATTTGTGTTAGTATTTTTTGATGATATACTAATCTACAACAAGTCTTGGAAGGATCATGTCCAACATGTTGACATGGTGCTCAAACTATTGGAGGAGAAACAATTATATCCAAAAATCTCTAAATGTTTCTTTGGAGTACAAGAGGTGGAATATCTAGGTCATATTGTATCTCATGAAAGTGTTAAGGTAGACCTTAGCAAAATTAAAACCATTAAGGAATGGAAAATCCCCACATCTATAAACCATCTACGAGGATTCCTCAGGTTGACAGGGTATTATCACAAGTTTGTTAAGAATTATGGGAGAATAGCAGCACCTCTAACAACATTATTGAAGAAAGATGCATTTTCATGGACTCCAAAAGCAACGAAGTCCTTTGAACATCTCAACGAGGCAATGTGTCAAGCACGAGTCTTAGCTACACCAAACTTCACAAAACCTTTATTATGGAATGTGATGCCTCAAGAAATGGAATTGGTGCTATTTTAATTCAAGAAGAAAGACCCATTGCCTTTGAAATTCATCCAATCAAAGGAAAGTATTTACATAAAACTATTTATGAGAAGGAAATGTTGGCAGTACTACATGCGCTTAAGAAATGGTGACCCTACCTAATGGGAAGACACTTCAGGGTAAAAATAGATCATCATAGTCTTAAATAATTTTTAGAACAAAGATTATCTTCAGAAGAGCAGCAAAAATGGGTCACAAAGATGTTGGGTTATGACTTTGAAATCAAATACAAAAAAGGGAAGCAAAATGTTGTGGTAGATGCACTCTCAAGAAAGGATGAGGATGTGGAAGCATTTCTTTGCACCATTTCTATTATCCAACCAGATTGGATAAACGAAGCAAGGGATGAATGGAAGAATGATGAGGAAGTGTGGGCACTCATTCAAAATATACAACAAGGTCCCAGTACATCTGATACATTTAGCTGGAAAAATGACTCGTTATGGTACAAGGATCAATTATACCTATGTAAGAATTCCCAACTCAAACAAAATATTCTTACGGAATTGCACACCTCCCGCTTAGGAGGGCCTTAGGATTTCTAAAAACCTACCATAGGATTAAGAGGGATTTTTTTTGGGATGGCCTTAAATCGGATATTCAAAAGTTTGTGGTGTAATGTTTGCTTTGCCAACAAAATAAAGTTGAAACAATTAAGACCCTAGGACTATTACAACCTTTATCCATTCCAAGCCAACGTTGGGAGGAGGTTTCAATGGATTTTGTCACAGGCTTACCCAAGTCTAAAGGAAAGAGTGTTATCAAGGTGGTAGTTGATAGAATTACCAAGTATGCACACTTTTGTGCATTATCTATCCATTTAAAGCGAGTACAATTTCTACTGCATTTATGGAAACAATTCAAAAGCTACATGGAAACCCAAAGATTATTTTAAGCAACAGAGATCCCATTTTCACTGGAAATTTTTGAACAAAATTATTTTCTTGTCTTGGTACTTAGTTAGCTCATAGCTCATCTTATCATCCTAAATCTGATGGGAAAACTGAGATAGTAAACAAATGTTTGGATGGATATCTTTGTTTCTTTGTATTTGATAAACAAACATAATGGGTCAAATGGTTGCCTCTGGCTGAATGGTGGTATAACACTTCCTTCCATACTGTAGCAAAAATGACCCCATTTATGGAACTTTATGGATATCATCCACCATCCATCACATAATACTTAAGAGAAAATTCTAAGGTTCAAGCAGTGGAAGATCACATTGAGCATCGGCAACAATTTTTCCAACTCTTAAAGGATAACCTCACCTTGGCGCAGAATAGAATGAAACAATAGGCAGATCAACATCGCAATGAAAGAAGTTTTGATGTAGGTGATTGGGTATTCCTACGGCTACAACCATATAAACAAATGTCCCTCAAGCAAGCTAAGAAGGATAATAAATTATCACCAAAGTATTATGGTCTGTACAAGGTGTTGCAAAATATAGGTACTATGGCATACAAATTGGAGCTTCCTACAGCTTCTCGAGTGCACCTAGTTTTCCATGTTTCATGCTTAAATAAGGTTATAAGTGACAAGCTTCCAGATCAAATAATATTTCCAGAACTTTATGAGGAAGGAATAATCATATTAGAACCTGAAGCAATCAAACAAACAAGAAATTGACAGCTACGAAATCGATCAATTTCAGAGTATCTCATCAAGTGGAATAACTTACCCGTTGAAGATTCCACATGGGAGGATTAGAATTTTACACAGAAGCATCCAAACCTACTCAAGCATTGAGGACAACACTTTTTTGAAGGAGAGGGGCATGTTAGGTCCATATAATACTAGTGATTCCCCCATTACTATTGTCGTTGTATCCCTTATTGTTATTATTGTGCCCTATTGTCCCCATATTGTTATTATTGTGCCCCATAGAATCCCACTATTGTTATTTTTGTGCCTTTATATTTTTATTGTTAGGTCGGCTTGGTTATATTGTGACCCCTTAGACTCCTATATATAGAAAGGAGGTTTTGTCATTTGAATCATCCAAGAATTGTTCATTTGTGTAATGTAAAGGAGGTTGCCCCCTCGAAGAGGCTAAATTGTAAGGCATTGATCTATCTTTTCTATCTTTTTGTGAGTTGGTTTCATAACATAGACCACTATATCTAGGGAATTCACCTTTGTCTACAATCGTGAAAATTGCACATAACAAATTGGAAACCATAATGGGGACCAATTCTTCCCTTAGTGGTTTCCTTCACCTTAACATTTTTTCACCTCTTAAAGTGACCTTAATTGACTCACCTAGACGTTGACTAACCTTAGGAAAACATACTTTTGAGTTTGTTTGGGTTTCTTATGTCGTGTTTTGACTAAGATAGCCCAAGCGCTTTCCCTGTTCTAAGACAAAGCGGCCCAACACATCTATTACTTCTTTGTACTTGCACTGTAGTGCACTAGTTCCTGTTCTCCACCTATGTTGGTCCTATAAGATGTAAAATTTTGTATTCCTTTTCCTTCTCTTCATTCTGCTTTGGTCTAGAAAGTTTTTCATGAGTCTTTGAGTTTGTATGTGTCTCTAAAAATCCAATCCCATGTGTGAAATTGAGTGGTTTTTCTTGATTTTTTGAAGAAAAAAAAACCCTCAATCACCAGGGAGGGGGGGCTAAAACATGTATGATTGTTAATCATATTTGAGTGACATCTCTTTTGATGTATCAATTTTTCACTAAATTTCTGTTTGAGTTCTCTATTAATGTAATCTCAGATCATAATTGATTTCATTGGGTTGTATAATTTTTGTGAAATTTCCTTTACTTACTCTTGAATGGTTCTTTTATTGCATTAGTGGAAGAAGGTATTGTTTTTCATAAGTAGTCTTGTTATATTTTTATTTCATTGATTTGGAATCATATTGTGTTTATTTTGAAGAATTCTTTTGCATAGATTACATTTGCATATTTAGAATTCTCATTTTCACAATAGGAAGGAAATTGTGCATAGATTACATTTGCATAACATTCAAGGAAAGGAATTGTGCATAGATTATATTACATGGTTTGACAAATTTTGGGGCTTTGAAGATCTAGTTAGGAAGCTTGTGTTTGCTGCATTATTGTTTGAATCTCTTCCATCTCGTAGATAGATCTTCATTGAATATGAAGAGTTCTTTTTGTCATATTAGTTGCGTCATAGGTGTGCTCAGGTGACATCAAGTTTTGAGCCTTGAAATCAAAATATATTTCAAGATAAACTCTAAAATTCACTCAATTAACCTAAGGAGCATTTTAAACTTAAAGACACATCTAGTGGTCTAAGCTAGAGACGTTTTCTGATGTCTTTAAATGTAGGAGTTATCATTTTTTGTCAGCATTACATTCTGGGGGTGATATCTATTTCCACGTACATAAGTGTATAAGATCATTCTCCATGTACCTTCGGGTATATCATATAACGCTAAATGCATGATAAGTATATCGGAATTTTCTCATCAAATGATTACAAATCATACAACACTACTATGGATTTCGCTTCTGCATACCTCTAGGTATATTTTGGAAGTCCCCTATAGGTTGTTATCCTCGCATAGGTAATTGATTCAGCCACCTTTTACACTGTGATACACTAAAAAAAACATTTACGGAGATTTTTTGCTCATACATAAATCCTTGGTTTACCAAGGTCGTATATCGCAGTTCATAGTGACTTGGTAAACCATTTTTCCTAATTACCCTTATTTTTTTATATTTTGTGTTTTAATTTCTAAAGTCAATTAATTGATCATGGAACAACATCCTCACCATGGAACAACTCCTTTGTGGATCTTAGATTGAGACTAATGGCGATAGTTTCTAATTCTACCAATCAAGGAAACCCCTCTGATGAGAATCTTGCTAATTTTCCTTCTTTTGGAAATATTGGTGCTCCTTATGTGGAAACATTGTCCCTTCCTAGATTTACCATTGGTTTTCCAGTTTGGCTAATTTTGACCCTTATGGTTTTGAATGTCCAAATTGATCCTCAACCAAGTTCTCCTCCACCTGAACAACATCAATATTAGTTGATCCTATAGTTTATCCTTTGTCTTCTTCGACTATCATTTCTTCATCCATTTCTTTCTCCTTGCTTGGTGAAAGTATTGATTCTAGTAACTAGGAAGCTAAGAAGACTAAGAAAAGGATGAAGAATAAGAAGAAAAATAAATAGGGGGACAACCAAGCAACCATTGCTACCAATGCAACTAGTATCGAGAAACCTTCCAATCATCCCTACAAAGTTATATTCCGTTGCAAGTTATGTAAGAGTGGCCACCTTCTTAGATATTTCCTTGGTATTCCATAGCTATTAGAAGTGTGTTCCACATGATCACATCATCCTTGGTCATTAGCCTCTAGAGATCATGCTAGTGATAAACCATCAACTAGTGATAGTAAGATCCATGGGAAAAATGGTAAAGTTAAGTTTCCCTATAGGTTATGTGAAGGGAATCATCCTATTCACCTTTTTCCTTATATGGATGAAGCCTCAAAACAGTTGGAAAAACTTATAGCTTCTTAGTCTCTTTTTCTGGCTGGTTATCAAAATATTTACCCTAATTATCCACTAGTTGATTAAGTAATTGATCAAAATCCATCTCCAGTAAATCCCACTCTCTTTGAACATGAATCCCATGAGTCTATTCCAACCAACTTTGGTTTGAGAAAATCGTTGACTTGATTCAACCTTCAATTGATCATACCTTTCCCATAGAGAGTGAAGTTCATAAGACTCAAGTTCTTCTCATTTCTTCAGGTTCCAATGAACAGGGGAGGAATCCTCCCATTCCCACAACACAACGGAGTAGTTATCCAATTCCCATTATACAAGGGAGAATTTCTTCCGTTCCCATGACACCCCCTCCAAGTAGTATGGTCACTTACTTGGATTAGAGTTAAATGGCAGGATATCATATTCCTCCTTATGTTCCCTTCCAGACCATAGTATAGGCTTATAATGTGGTCATACCTAGCACAGTCATAGACAAAGGCATGTCTACTAGTATTATGTCCTCAACTACTTGGAAATATTTAAGTTCTCCACAGCTTGCACCTATTACCCATAATATGTTAGCTTTTAATAGAGGAACGAGTCAACTGTTAGGGATCCTTCCTTAGTTTCCTATTAATTCGGGAGGAAATAATGTATATATCAATGTGATGGAAGTACAAGGCCCTTTGGATTTTAATTTAACCCTTGGGTGTGACTATGTTTATGACATGGGAACTCTTGTCTCTTCACTCTTTCATGTGATGTATTTCCCACATGAAGGAATAATCATGACCATTGACCAGATTTTATTCGTTGGTCCTAATTTGACCTCCAATCAACCAACATACCTAAATGGTCCTTATATACAAGTGGCATCTCCCCTGCCATAGATTAATTATGTATAAACCTATTTTATGCCCACGTCTATTGATGATCTAGTAGGTGATTTAGTGCATCATGTATTTGGAGCATTGGTGCCTGATCCTTTGCCTGGATCCTTTGATATGCATCCCTTCCAAAACATTGTTCTCCCATCTGAGGAGAAATTCTTGGAAGCCATGGTCTCTAGGGAGCCATGATTAATATAACCAAAGATACTGGAGAAAATTTTCTTTTTTCTTGTGTCAAGCTCATTAAAAAATGAAACAAGGCACCCCCTGGAGCAGAGTTCCTTTTATTGTGTCAATCTCATTAAAAAATGAAACAAGGCACCCTTCAGAGCATAGTTCCTTTTATTGTGTCAAGCTCATTAAAAAATGAAACAAGGTTTGTAGAAAAGTTCCTTTTCTTGTGTCAAGCTCTTTAAAAAATGAAACAAGGTTTCCGGAGCAGAGTTCCTTTTCTTGTGTCAAGCTCGATAAAAAATTAAACAAGGTCTTTGAGAATAGTTTTTTTCCTGTGTCAAGCTCATTAAAAAATGAAACAGATCCCCTTCCAATTCAAGTCTTTGATTAGATACAGTAAATTCCCAGTCTATTCTTTCACTTGATCTCGTAAATGAACCTTCATTCTATCCACTTGTTAGTAACTAGTAGTCTAATTAGGTGAATGAAAGGAATCTTGGGTGGCATGTGCCTAGAATTGAGTCATTACGCTGGGGGCATGCAAACTTATTTAAAGCATAGTTTTTCTCTGTTTCAAGCTTGTGTAAAAATGAAACCACTCCCAAGCATAGTTTTTCTCATGTTTCAAGCTTGTGAAAAAATGAAACCATCTTCAAGTATTCTCAAGCATAGTTTCCATATGTTTCAAGCTTGTGTAAAAATGAAACCATTTTCATCCTACTTTTGGTGATTGCATTTTTATCAGCTTATTTCTACCAAATGAGCCTTGGTTTTCTCATTCCATTTTCACCATCTTCTTGGCCGATCATACACTTGCACTTGGTTTTTTTTACCCTTTCCTGAGGAACCACTGGAATGAGTGGTCTTATTATCCAACCTCTTAATCTTTATGTGTTTTGAATAGTTCCATTGTCACCGGAACTAGTTTCTACCCTTTTATACCACTCGTTCCTATAGGAGGAGTATTTTTTTAGCCCTTTTTAGACTCCCAAAACATGGAAATATTGTCGAGCACTTGTCTTTTTGTTAAAGTAAATGAAAAGACTACTACCCAGTATAAGTTTAACCCTTTTCCAAACCGGGATAAACTATTTATGAAAAAAATACTTTTGTCAAAGATGACTAAAAGGTTCTCCTAAGTATTGTTTTATGCCTTTTCAGACTCAAGAGACTAAATTTATGGAAAGGAACCTTTGGATTCTTCTCTTTTGCCTCTTTTTCAAACTCTCTAAACATGAAAGAGGAGTTGAGTTATGCCTTCACTGGACTTGTAAAATCACCAAACATCGTTGGACTCATCGAGCATGCCGAGACTGAACCACTCCTTCTCAGGGTTCACTAAAAATAATATCATATCAACTTGGTTAAATTATTGATGGATTAAATTTTAGATCTTTATTGATTCTAAAATCTAAATTATGAGATTCACAATTATTTTATAGAGGCTCGATCGAGCCCCTGTTAACCACTAAACGGCTTGATTGAGGGTTTACCAAAACCTTGATCGAGCTATTTGAATTTGAAATTTAAGCGCTCGATTGAGCACTTTATGTGCTCAATCAAGCCTATGAAGTCCTAAAATCCACAATTGTGGCACCCCTTCTGCAAAATTCCCTACAACACCATTTTGTACCATAGCGGACTTAGGGAAAATTTTGTCCTTAGGTGGAAACGTTTATCATGTGGATTCATGAAGGAATCTTCTATCCAATGACATATGAGTTTGATATTTTTGAATCCATATGATATTTTCCATCTAATTTTTTTCAAACATAATGCTTGAATTTTTTTTAACAATTTTAAAGAGGTTGAATAAAAAATGAATATCATAAAACATACGCAATGATTTTTATTTTTTTTTAAATACGAATATCTTCCTTTACGAGTCCTATTCAAAAGGTACTCTTGAGTTTTTCAATTTATTTAAATAGTTGAAAACAACCTTACATGAACACATATGTCTACAAACACTATTATAAAATGATGAAATTAATGACTAGGAGACTAAAAACGTTAGTCACCGCAATTATTTCAAGTGAATTACTACTAAATTTGAGCAATTTTAAGTGATCGAACTAAAAATGACTAACTTAAATGACTAATTTAGTCTAGGGATAAAATATACGACTAGCTAATAAGTGACTAAACCAAAAGCGACTAACTTAAATGACTAATTTAGTCTAGGATTAAATAATATGACTAGATAATAGGTGACAACATTATTTCATGATGAGACTACGCTACAGGCCACCAAATTTCTATCATATCCACGAGGGAAACAACAATTTGTGGTTCAATATAGCTAATTTGGAACAAACTTAGTGTAGAGCTTAGGGTTTTTTTCCACGTCTAATGTTTATGGACAAAGAGATCAATTTCTAAAGCATGTGGGAGCCAAACTATCACCTTTCCCATGTTGACTCCTTTTATTGAACATCATGGAAAATCTCCACAGATTAGTTATCCTTACTAAAACAAACAATTCATTGGAAATGATCATTAATCCCACGGAATTACTACTTCAATATACTTTTTGACCACACAAAGCCTATTTTGATGTCTACCTTTCTTATTTCATGATAAGACTACCCTACAAGCCACCAAATTTCTATCATATCCATGAGGTCAACACTAATTTGTGGTTCAAGATATAACTCAATTGGAACAAACTTAGCTCTATAAGCTATGTTATTTTTCCACCCCTAATGTTTATGGACAAAGAGATATCAATTTTCTAAAACATGTCAGAGCCAAAGTATTACCTTTCCCATATTGACTCCCTCTATTAAACATCATGAAAAATCTCCATAAATTAATTATCCTTATTAAACAAATATTTAATTAGAAATCAAATTTTGATATCACCATAATTCACTTTTGATAAATCAACCAAAATCCCCTCAAATAATATTTAGTGACACAAAAACTTAACAATTTTCATAAATTAATAATTATTTATAATTATAAATACCTCCCATTAAACAAAAGAAAAGACTAACATTTTATTTAATGGAATTTAATTCCCCTTAAAAAACACACGAGCATTTCATTTAAGTTTCTTTCAAAGTTTCGTGGATTTGATTTTTTCAAATATCAAAATTATTTATTTACCTCCGTTTAAAAGGTTTGCCATGGAGCGAAATTCTTTATTTCCCTCCATCAGAAAGGTTTATCCATGTGGAAGATGGAGAAGGATGCGTGCAGCCATGCCATTGCACTTTGGCTTCAAAATTGACGTCGATTTGCATTTACTTGAATTTTTACTAGTTTTATTCCCAAATAAACACGTAAAAAGTGTCCAATGACCATATACACAGGCCGGCAACGATGCCTCACCAGTGAAAAATTTGGAAGGATCGAGGGTTGAGCTCACTTTCCATTAGCATGCTCGCTAGATTTGAGAACTATTCTCTGGGAGGGGCTCCCATCTCCAGTTTTGAGAACTATTCTCTGGGAGGGGCTCCCAGCGTCCCATAATGACTTGCGGGGACAAGCATGGATCCTTTGAAACACATTCCCCTAATAAAGTCTTTGTGTTCATGTTCCTCTTTGTGGTGGACTTCATGTGAATAGAGGAGACCAACTAAAGACGTTAATCTATCAATACAGCCCTCATCTTTGGTAGGGATCTTTTTCTCATTCTCATAATCCCACTTCCAGTGACAAACTCAAGAGTCAAAGTGGTTTCCTTTGGAGTTCCCGCTTCTTCAAGTTTGTACATTGCTTTCTATAATTTTTTTGGCATATCTTCAACTACCTATTGTTTAAATGCCACATTAACACCATTGGAGCCTTTCACTATCACTGAATATATCTGTCTTGGTTCCCTCCATGTTTGCAAGTATAAAAAATTTGTAGTGTGCTGTTGCGGTGTCAAGCCATGTTTGATTGCAAAAGTGGACCCTGTGTGATTTGGGTCAACATTTTTTGATGATATGATGTGGGTTTGAGCTATGGACAATTGTCCTTGCTGTTCTTTAGATGTGGGTGTCAGGTTGGGTGGACGAATTTGATGTGGTTATGAGTAGTGGCGAAAGACAAGCCAGTCCTCAGTGTTTTTGGAGTCTCACAATCTTAATCCAAAAATAGCAGTATTGCACATAATGAGGATCAACCTGTTTGATCCTCATCCTCAAAACAATAGTAGAGGGTGAAATCTTCTAGAATGAGTGCCTTGAAGGATTCTTCTTCTTCCAAGAATCATCCAATGGATCAAAATTCAAGTAAGTCACCTTCTCATGGTGTAGCACAACATATGGCAAAGACCCACAGTAACAATAATAATAGCAACAACTATAGCAGTCACAATGATGTGGATAGGGTAGTGTTGCTTGTGAAAGATTTTCGAAGCCTAGTTCCCTCTCCTGGAAGTGCCCACCAGTAGGCCCTCCAACAATAGGGTCTACATCAATAGGCACTCCAAAAACAATCCATTAAACAACATGGAATTCAATCAGTTGGGTTCCAAACCCCACTCGAGCCCAGCATGCCGAGTCAAATGAAGAAAAAATCGCAGTAGACTCAGCAAGAAAAATGCATAAAGGCAGAGCCAATGGATACTTACGACTTTCTTAATTTAGATAAAGGTAGGACAATGCTAGAAATGATTGAAATAGACGATGGGAAGGGCAAGGAAGGGGCAAGAGAGCATGACCATGGTAGAAGACATGCACAGGGGGAATGACTATATACAAGTGTAGTCTCAATCTACGTTGAGGATGACCTTCAGTCGTGAAGTGGTGTTTGCAGACGTTAATGCGGAACCACCCATGAGAGATTGAAAGGAACCTACAAAGAGTGAGGGAATCAAAATAGTAGCCCAAACTTCATGTAGCAGGTATTAACTTGACCATCCTCACACTTATTTTTTACTTTTCAGTTGCAAGTTCGTCAACGGTGAATTGTTTTTAAGTTAACATTTATTTATTGTTAGGCACTAGTAGATGCTATCCTAACACTATCCAATCAACACCTACTATTACAGTGAATAGGATTTCATAAATATAAGGCCATTCACCTCAAAATAGACAATTTCAACTGTGGTTTCACTGATTAATTCAGTGGACCATTCTAGTTCCTTTTGCTTATGCATGGATAATAAATGCTTCTCGTGGACACTATTTCATGATATTTCCTTTCATGGTTAATTTTTTCCAAAGGAGTGTCTCCATTACTTTCTATAAAAATTAGGTGGTGTCGCTTTGTTTCCAAATTGGTGTTACATTTTTTTTAATAAAGTGACAGTCCAAAAACATACAAAACATGAATGTGTATTTAGATGAAGTCAAAAGACTAACTTTACATACAATTTTCCTTACCAAAACTGAAAATGGAAATGTCCTAGGCAACTAGCCTAGCCATTGATTATTGTCTTTCTGATAAAGTATTTTCCCTTTTAAATTTTATCAACTGTTAATTAAATTTTATCAATTTTATTTTTTAAGGATTTTTTTTATTTCTTGGTTGCTCTCCAGGACATATTTGTGATACTATTTACTCGATAAAACACCATTCTATTGAAAGAATGTATTTTTGCAAACTGGTTGTATAAAGTAGATCTTGGTTCCTCTTTAATAGTAGACAAAATTGCAAATATACTCTTTATTTTAACATTGAATTCCCAAAAACTAAATTGAATCTATTAGGCTCGCTATCACATAGTTCAATACTAGATAAGATTATAAGATTAGATAAGGTGGTTTTATTTATTTTCAATAAATGATCACAAGAGTAGCTCAATGGGACTGAACAATACGTCCAACAAACAAAAGGACAATGTGGGAGTGTAAAAGACATTTCCTAGAACAAAAATAGAAAGAATTATAAGTACATGAAGGAATCTAAGTGCTAAAGTATTTGTTTAAGTGATAGAGACTGAGATCAATGCAATGCAGTTGTAGACAACTCCTAATCCTAATCTACAAAAAAGAAAAAACAACCAAAATCTAATCCTTAA
This sequence comes from Pinus tabuliformis, assembly GCA_031772625.1. Classification (NCBI taxonomy): domain Eukaryota; kingdom Viridiplantae; phylum Streptophyta; class Pinopsida; order Pinales; family Pinaceae; genus Pinus; species Pinus tabuliformis. The sequence goes on from CM062812.1 coordinate 95,276,649, forward strand.
TACTCCAAAATAATATAGATACAAAACAAAACTCATGCCAAACATATGATGCAGACATTGGAAGCTCATTGGATGTCTCATTAGAGCTAGAAGTAGGATGAGAGGAGGAACAAGAAATAAGCACGGCATAAGAAATGGTTTTAGAAGAAATGGCTTCTAAAAACGTGTAAATGGCAGAGCTTTTTGCAAGAGGCATGTCCAGAGATGTGGGCCCATATCTTCGCCATTGTATATTTATATTTATTTTTAAATTTTCTGTTTTTTTTTTATGGGATGTATATCTTTAAATCTTTCAAGTCAAGTCTTAGTACCTAGACTATCAATACAACAAATTTTCATACAATGTGTGACTATAGAGAACAGAGGTGAGGGAAGACCTATATGTTCATCTCATATATGAGAAATACTTTTCCAATTGTAATTTTGTCTCTCATAAAGTTATGTTTGATACTTCAGTGTTTTCAAGTGTTTAATTCTATTTCCCCTAAATACGTTTTTGATTTGCAAGGGTTTAATTCTTTTATCTCAAAATATGTTTATGAAGAAAGGAATCAGCACAGTTTTTGTCATTTTTTTAATTTTAGACTCCTTCATTTTTAAAGGCATTGGCTGGATAACAAATTGACAATCCTTATCTTTTTCATAAAAAATTTGATCTCATTTATAATGACTAAAAAATGATGAATTTTCATTGATTATGTTTTTATATGAAAAACATTATGCAGGGTAAAATTAAATATTAAAATTTCTGTGAAGGGCAATTTAAAAATAGAACCATCATAAAAAAATTCCATGATGGGTAAGGGGACCCATAAAATTTAACCCCTGATCGCACGAATGATATGATTCATTTGGTTGAGTTCATGAGATTAGATTCTCTGTGCCTCCAATCGTGGTGATTTGGTTCTACCGCAGGAATGTGCACAAGGTTGTCCACACTACTTGGCGATGGCCCATACCCAAGCCCTCCATCTCTTTGAGCAACCTCAAAATACTTCTAGACAAGCACAAAGAGGTGCTCAACCAAAGGAGATCTATTTGGGCGGGTCGGAAATGTCAGGAAACTGGGTTATGGAAATGACCCTCACCCCTAATAAAGATAGATGTATCAGGGGTACTACCATCAATTAATCAAGCTTTCCAAGTGGATTGTGTATTGGAGCATGGAGGGAATCCCAACTATTGGTGGGGTTGGGAAGACAAAAACAGGTGCCTAAAATGAGGATTCAAAGGTTAAAGCCCATGTTTCATCAGGATATTTCCATCATCAAATATATTGGATGGAGAAGTTGCTTGGTTGGTGCACCTCACACTACTTAGGAATCATTTTTCTATCAGTGTAAGATAAATCAACTATATGTTTCCTTTTCTCTATTGTCCTCCCTGACTTGGATTATAAGGCTATATGTCCAGGATTCCATGGAGGAAGATGAACCCAAAGGAATAAGCAATAATGGCTTCATCAAAGAAGATGATAGGTGCCTTTTTCACACAAAAATCAACCATGAAAATAAGCAAATAAGAGAGCAAAAATGCTTTGATTACGAAAAGGAAATCAAATATCCTAAGTCCATAGGTGGTCACAAGGCAAATTCTCTAGCACATATGGATTTTGATGATCCAATCATCCCTAAAAATGATAGAGACCCAAAAAGGACCCTGGATTCGCTTGTACCCAGGCTTTTGAGAATCCCAAAGAAAAGAAATTAGATGCTCAGGAAATGGACATGGAATCAGACAAGCAAGATTGAGGCTTTGTGCTAGAGGAGAAGCTTCCAGAGGCAAAACCCACTCAAAAGGTAGCTAATTGCATTTTATCTTTATTTTTTAATTATAATAATTACTGTTTCTTTCCCATGAGGAACTTCTGTTGGCTTAGGTGTCGAGTCTGAATGGTAAATATTTTTCCAAAATCACCTGAGGCTTTCATGTTATGCCATCTGGGTGGCGCAGACCATAGCGACAATGCAACCTATTGGTTGGGTTAACTTTGCTGACCACAATAGTGAACCAATGGTAACTTGGGTGTTCTAGGTCAATCAATTGGGTTTCATAGCATTCTCATTTGTTCACTATTTTAATTGTTGCTTTGTTTTCAATCCTTCTTTCCTAGCCTTTTCCCATAATTGCAATTCATTGTGGCCCTATTAAAATTTTAGGATCGCCAACATAATGTCTTTTTTCTTGTGGTGTCATTAATTTAGGATGTTGTAAACACAATTTTATTTTTAAATGTAAATTTTATCCTAATAGGAAACAAGTGGAAAACAAGCAATATAATGACTTATGCCCTAAGCTTTGTGCCTTGCTTGGCGTGGGAAAATTTGATAGAGGATTGAATTGGCTATAGTTGATGTTGTTTCTATGATTGATGATCTCAAGTTGAATGACATGCATTGATTGAAGGTGACTATAGTTGATTTTGTTTTAGTGATTGATGATCTCAAGTTGAATGGCATGTATAAATTGAAATATGGCATCATAGATCAAATGACAATGGAATCTTGAAAGCTAAAAGAAAAGTTGACCAAGATTCAATTAAATCTATGCAACATTGTGTTAATAGTGAATTCACTGGGTTTTTTTTCTCCCAATGGAGAAATATGCCTGAGATAGAATCACTATAGGAGAGTTATTAGGAATCCATTCTTGAAATTCTCTTAACTTGCTTAGAATTCTAGGATGAGGTTCCTTCCATGGAGCACTCTTTGACGCTCCATAGACATAAACTAACGCCCAAATTAGGTTATTGCCTAGACATCTCGGTCAAATGTTTGTCATATCTGCCCAAAATAACATACTTGCCTTCAAGACCTCGATCAATAATGTTTTTTTGAAACCCATGAATTGCTTGTATAGCACATGTGATATTCTTAAAGGAAACCTCAAGATCATTAAACAACTATTGTCAAAATTATTTATCTCATGTGAATGCGAGAAGTGGATGTCCCATAAGCACAAAGGAATATACTTATTCTTTCATCAAATCCTCTATTCCATTGCCATTATCTTTTCTTGTTACTAAAACAAATACATCTTTGAACATGGGAGTTTTCTTTATTTCTATTTTCTTATGTTTTCTCTTGGTTCCATTTCATGGACCATAAACTATCTAAATGGACATTTTAGAATTCTTATAGATTGTGGCTGCTCTAACCCCATTCATCTTTTCTCTCACCTGGGTCCACATAGGGCTAGCCTCCCTATCCCCTTGGCCCCACCTTGCGTCAGGCCTAGAATGATGCCCCAGAGGTCGAAGCAATTAAAAGAAAAAGTAAAAAGCATAACTGGCCACATTTAATAGGAAATTGTACCACAAAATGAAAAAGATGGCGGGGACAAAATAATTAGAACGTGGGAAAAAGCTGACACATGAGCTCTACCCTATCCATGGCCATCACCCTGGTTTCATAGGCCCTAGATGAGTCTCCTCTATCATTTAGGAACCCATGATTATACCAATCCTTGGAGGGTAATGAACCACCCTATCTCAAAAGGGGTAATTGTTGCTATATTATACACATCATGCTCTTGTCCTTTAAGCCCCGAGTAGTTAACTAAAGAAAAATTCATAAAAGGAAAAAGACATATAAAGAAGGGTGGAAAAATCAAGGTCGGGCACCTCATGTATCGCGACTACTCCCTCCTATACATTATATACCCAGGTATGGGCTTCCCCTTATCTAGCTACCCCTATGCCCCATTATGTGGCCCAGGGCTGCCACTCTCATTCCCTATTCCATCTCATGTATTTGTCACTTTCCACCCCCATTAGAAGGATGTACCTTGGACATACTATCCCCTCTAGGGGTTGAAACCACCTAATAAGGTCCTTGGCTAACCCCTTTGGAGTTTGGAGACACTAGCACATGCCAAAGCCCACTACAAAAGGGCATTCCATTATGAAATGCCCAGTTTGTTATCCATGGTCGGTAGTGATTATTTTAATGACTGATTGTACTAGAAGCCTAAGGGATGCATTGGATCTTATGCAGGATTTCACGTGGTTTCCATTTGGCTTTGGTATCCCTATACAGGATCCTGACCTCCATAGGTCCACATTGGCACTTGTAGGGTATGCATAGAGATCCATGGGCCTCCGCAGTAGCGGAAAACACTCCACAGATCTTCATGGATTTTCAGAGACTACTAGTGATCCACTTTTCGGACGATGGTGACACGATTGGTACACTATGCCATGTAGGCCCCCATAGGAGCCCCACACTCTTGGCAAGTGTCCCAACACTTGTACAATGTCATGGCAACATTCATTCCACCACTTGGACCATTTCAAAGGATTTACAGACATCTCTAATTCATATGGAGACCCGTGGGGTCATTGATGCGACCTCAAACCCATTGAGAGCACCACAGATCTACTACTTTGAGAATAAGGGGCCACCCCATTGTCCATCATATTCTGGGGAATTTATTTCTCAATATGGAACTTCATGATGTTATTGAGCCTTTGGATGGCCCTACGCCATGCATCCATCATTATTCGGCCCCTTATGAGGCTTATTTCTACATTATGAGCTAGTATGGTGGGTTTGTCACTATTAGGAGCTATTGTTTGAACAATATTATATCTTTAGGGGCCCATAGGGTAATTAGAATTACATTAGGAGGTTATATATTGATGTTAAATACATTCATTTGTATCATCACTTGATTTGGGAAATCTCTAGCCATAGAGAATTTTTGCACTTTTTCCATGGAGGATATTTGCCGGAGATGGCTGAATTTTGATGTATGGATTTGGGTTATCTTTCTTATATTGGATCTTTATTATGCAAACAAATTTCTAGTTGGATATACACTATACTATTGTAAGTGATTATTATCATTGTTATTCTTGTTAACGCATACGACTAAAATTAGGGTTAGTTGTTGCATTATTGTAATGTGGAATTGAGCTGTGTTTTAGTTATTAAATGTATGGGCCAATGTTATATGAATGAAATGCCCTAGAGATTATTTTATCTCGAGAATCTTGCATTATTTTCTTTAAAGTATAAATTCTTGAAAATCACTTTTCTTTTCTTACTATCTAAATTGGATGAAATTGAATTTCCGGGCCTCCGTGATCAAGAATCCAAGTCCTTACTCATTAACATCCTTGACTTCATATCCCCAAGTGTATTAAGCACTGGTTCCATAAAAAGGGTGATCATCTCAACCATCATTTTACCACTTTTCCCCTTTTTCCCAAGTCTAGCCCCATTAGGTCACCTAGGGCATCAATTTCCTGACAATTGAGCCAAGGAAAAAATTTTATCTTCCCTAGGCTACTGCGCTAGTGGGTCCCCTCCCTCTCCTCCAAATTTGAGGCCATTCTAATGGTGGAATCTCCAGGAATCCCAAGCCCTAGCTATAGGAGCAAATTTTGCCTAGGTATCCCCAAGGCTAGACCTTAGTAAGATCAATTCAACATATTGAAGTGAATATTCTTGTTTGGTCCTTTCCCCACACCTTGTCCAGGCTAGGAACATCATTGGTTGCTATATTCCATCCATCCCCGAACTTGGGCTGGGTCCACTTGGTCCCGTGTGGTCCCACTTCTCAATAAAGAATATTTGTCAAAGACCACTTGGAAATCCAAGTTTCCAAGGATTATAGGGATTGAAAAACTCCTTTAAGCCTATTATTTCTCCCTCAAACCTCCAATACCCACCCCTTACCCCTGGTGGATCAAGTCCCTTGCTTGAAGAGAAAGCAAGTTACATTTTTCACCCTATCCTTGGGAAAGGATTTTCAAGGTCACTCCTCACCTATCCATTGGCATCTATCTTACAAAGTTATCCCTACACTACCGAGACTCCTCCCATCGATGAATATCAGTAAAGAGCACGGAGACTTAGCTATGGTGACAGTGGGCTAAGCCTCCATCGTTGCCCTTGACCTAGCAGTTTCCCTCTTAGGAACCCCCTTTAGGTCCCTTGCTGGTTTGAGTGGTAACAGCGCCCAAAACCATAATTGTTAACCACAAATGTTGACACAACCTCAACTCCACCATCGAGTCAAGTTTATTTAACATTTGACTGATGTTTGATCATCTATGCCAAAACTTGCTTCTGAGATGTTTAAACCCTTGGAAAACAACCACAATTACAATTATGATTGTGTTTAAAAGTTTAAATGAATTAATTCTTATGTTCTTATGATAAAATAATGCCATAATTAGTAAATTTATTTTCTCACGGCAAAAGAATATCATGTAATTTATGTAAGGTATCTTGAGCAAGATGATCTCTTAAAGAATGCAAATCTTTGTCATGAATGAAAAAGTGGATTTAAGATACTTGCAATTAAAAAGATTATTATATCATGGTAAAATTAGTTCTCAGTGAAGGCATTTGTTGAGGTGATCAAAGTCAAACTAACCAGTGATAGGAAATACTTTTGCTTGAAAGTGATATTCGAAATTTATCGTTGCTGGTTTCTGAGTTATGTTATTTTAAATTTGCAATATTTTTAAAATTATTCTTAGTTAAGAAAAAAAATATAAGACGTGCAATGTATCTAAGGTTCTTGAATGAGTTTCTCAAACGTGTAACTGTATTTTCATATCTATTGATTTGAATTCATTGCTCCCATCGATTGTATTTTCTGTAGTATATTGATATAAAGCAAGTTTAATTGAAATTTGTTCCCATGGGTGGAGTTTATTTCCTAACAAAATGATTTTCTGTACAGACTGTGACTAGCATTAACATGGCTATTGCAATAGATGTCTCTCGCTCTTAAGGAGTGATAATGGCACCTCCAGATCTAATTTGGGGTGTTTTAGAATCATTTAAAGAAAATAAGTGATTTGAAGCTTAATCTTGGTGTTGGAGCTTACGGAACAGAAGGTCTTCAACCCTATGTGCTCAATGTGGTGAAAAAGGTGTCATTGAATTCCTTTTCCTTTTAGCTAATCTACATTGGATAATGTAAAGATTTTAAGGTCGTTATCTTAGTTTATAGCATTTTGAGGGCTATTTTAGATTTATATTATCAATTGGAATCCTTCTTATCATTGCTTTTATTTTGCAGGGATGGAATCTAATGTTGGAGAAGGGAGACAATGAAGAGATATGCATGTGGGTTTTGCGAAGAAACTACTGCACCCTTCCATGCGAATTGTTTTAAGTTTTTACATATTTGACATTATCTTGTTATTCTTTGTCTACAGTACCTCCCTATTGAAGGTTTGGTTGCTTTTAATAAGGCTAATGTGGAATTTTTTGTGGGAGGTAACAATAATGCAACCGAGTAAGGATTGTATGTTGTCTCTGAATTACTTCTAGACATAGTAGGGTGGGGGTGACAAGGTAAGATTGGTGGCAGAATAGGGCGAGTTCTTTTTAACTTTTAGGTCGCACAATATTTTCCCTTATGTAGACTATTCTAGGAAAATGATATTTGTATCTCTGTAGATCACCTAAGAGGTGGTAGCAAAGGTCGTATCATAGATCACCTTTTTCAAACTGGCATTACAGTGCTTCTGTAATGTGCATGTTAGGATGATGATATTTTCTGCTTGTGTATGTGGAATTAAATTTACATAGTACCCTATTGACACTTATCTAAGTGGCTATTGTCCAAGGCCTTTTAGGAACTTGTTCTCTTCACCTTGTTGCTACCTTTATTCTAAGAAATTTCCCTGGAGCGCAAGTCTTGATTTCTTCTCTAGCATGGGGCAATTATAGGTTTTTTATTCTGAGATCTAAGTAATGTATTTAGAGTTGTGATACTGGACTCTAAGTTATGTATTCAGAGTTGTCACACCCATATTACAATTGAACATTTTTAATCATTTTGATGCAAACTAATATTTGATATATTTGACACTATTTGATTCTAGTTTGATTTTGACCAAGGCATCACAAGAACATTTTCAATTATGTTGGGGTCCCATGGTCGAAATACTGATACTATGATCCTAAAACTATAGGACTAGATTTGGAAGGGATGATTGAAAACATCAAGGTAAGAAACATTTTTGGTCCTGGATATTTTCACAGAGAGATGATTGGTAAATGCATTGTTAATTTTTTGTTAATAGAGGAGACTAGTAGTTGCTCAAATTCCTTCAGCCTACACCAATTGGTTGTTTTGTGATGCTAAATGGTTGTGATAACAATCTAACTGGAATTTTTCTAACTCCTAAGCATTGGGAGAATATTTTTGATGTTATTAAAGAAAATAATCTTACTTCTTTCCTTGATGTTGCTTATCAGGTTATTGATGATATGGGGGTTATGTTTACATCCTTTATATTGTGAATCACTCATTGCATATTACTTTCTTATTTCATTTGTTTACATTTTTCTATATTGACAAGTCTTATTTTGTTTTTTGGAAATAATTTTTTAGTTTTTACTAGTTCTTCATTTTCAAATCTTTATGCTTGCATTGCAAATTCCCTTGGAATTTGATTATCAAACTGAGAATAATCAGAATATCATCACAACCTGTATGATTCCAGGATGCAAGAGTCTACTAGGACTTTTTATGATTACCAAGATGCAAGAGTCTATCAAGACTATGTACCATACTAAATTGTAGGGTGACAATGGAACCAGTAACATAGGAAACAATATAAATTGTACTATTATTGACATGCATTTGATAGTAATATAGGTTTTCATAACATACTATGACACTAACCAATGGAAATAAGGGGTTCATATGGGCTAGATTACTGCTGGTCCAACTATTCTCCAACCTTTCCCTTGTCATGCAACTGGTCAAGGAGAACTTTCACTTGAGAGAGTACACAAGTTGCAAGTTTGCTTGGAGATCCCCTTGGAAAGAGTTGTGAATGTTAGCTCTAGATATGAAAATATATCTTTAAGAAGGTCTTTGAACTTCTTCCATCAATATGGGACGTCAAAAAAGATCTAATGTGCCACATCGAGTCCAAAGTGTTATACCATTGGTAAGTGTCTCGTGTTCCTAGGATCATTGAGAAAAACATTTGAGGGAGGGATGCCTTCCAGACCCTTTCCTTTGTCATCCTGTCATGCCTCCTCATCCAGCCTAGCAACCTCGTGTAGGCTTCTTGAGTGATTGCAATTGAAGGATGAATGTAGGTGTTTTTTTCCGACTTTGAAGTAAAGAGGATTTCCTTTCCCAAAAACATACTTCTCAATGTCTTCATCAATATCTTCTCCATTGTTTGAGCCCGGGGGAATGTTGGAAATAATACTGAGAGGGTGGGGGGTGAATCAGTATTATCAAATTCTTATCAATCTATCTTCCTTATTTATACTTTGAATAATTCTTCAAATATTGATCATTACTTTGTATGTCAGTATCATAAAATAATGAGCAGGAACAAGAAAAGCAAATAGTCACACAAAAGAACACCAGATATAAGGTGGAAACCCAATGTGGGTGAAAACCACCTGCTGCAATATGTCTCTATATTCTTTCAATTAGAAACTCCTTTTACAATGATTTTGTATTGGTGCAGTCCTTTACCAGTACGCAGGCTATAACCTGCAGAGAGCTACAACCCTCTCTCGTTCTCCAGCTTCTCCTGGAAGGGAGCTACAACCCCCTTAGCTCTTGTACTAGCCAAGATACTAGTACATAGGTGTTGGCCTACTGAAGGCTACAACCTTCTCTTTCTTCCAGGGACCACGTTTCATAAATTTTCAGACTGGATCCATGAACATCAATCAATCATCAAGTATATCTGCATCAAACAATCTCCTTTTCCCAATTAGCACTGAATCAAGTAAACACTTCTCTGACAACTGTACCCAGAACACAGTAACAGTAACCACACACCAAATTCTGAACCCAGAATACTGCAGCAATAGGCAGAGGCAGCTAGATCATAATTTAAAGATATACGCTACTTCAACAACCTGAAACCTGCGTGCAGATCTATAAAGGATAATTCTTTCTTTCAAATATTCAGACACTAATTAACCCAGATTGTCAGATTTATAGATCAAGCATGCGCCTCATATAACAGATCAAAATCATGCAAAGATACTATTATTCAAGCATAAAGATTATGACCCATCAAAAGAACTTATCCTTCTTTATGCGCTAAGGTTCCTCCTTCATTCAGATCCAGATCTGCACCATAACCCAATCACAAATATTTCAGATCTAGCACTTATTAGATATTCAATTCATTCGATGATACTTTGCCAAATGATCTCCTTCCTCTTTTATAGTCTTAGGCCTTCCACAATACCACGGTCCAAAACCATAGGATCAAAAAACTGTTGGACTAATACCATGAACCAAGCATGAAAGTGCGTGAGATCAACACTTTTGGATGCAATACCACGAGCCAAATCCATAGGATCAAAAACTATAGGACTAATACCATGAACCAACCATGAAAGTGCGTGAGATCAACACTTTTGGATGCAATACCACGAACCAAAACCATAGGATCAAAAACTGTCGGACTAATACCATGAGCCAACCATGAAAGTGCGTGAAATTTTCTCTTCATGAAAGGAACTTTTCTCTGCATGAAAGTGCGTGAACTTTTTCTCTACATGAAATAAAGTTTTCTCTGCATAAAAGTGCGTGAACTTTTCTCTCCATGAAATAAACTTTTCTCTGCATAAAAGTGCGTGAACTTTTCTCTACATGAAATAAACTTTTCTCTGCATAAAAGTGCGTGAACTTTTCTCTACATGAAATAAACTTTTCTCTGCATAAAAGTGCGTGAACTTTTCTCTACATGAAATAAACTTTTCTCTGCATAAAAGTGCGTGAACTTTTCTCTACATGAAATAAACTTTTCTCTGCATAAAAGTGCGTGAACTTTTCTCTACATGAAAGAAACTTTTATCTTCATGAAAGTGCGTGAACTTTGCTGCACTATAATTTATCATCTGAGATGAGAGGGTTGCCATCAAGTACAACATATGTATCATAATGCCAATAGGGAACCCTTATTTCTCTAGGGTAACCTAAGTCCTACAGCTTGCAAATATCTTTTCATGGACAATGGGGGTAGACCCCACTTCTGCATCACATTAGTTCTGGCCTCTTATAGATAAGGATTGGGATGTGCTTGTCCATGGATGTGGGAGGGTGAGTTAAAATCTCAGCAAAGGATAAGCGCAAACCCATGATGAGCATTAGCCAAGCAACTTCAACAACCCAACAGAGATAAGAAAAGGAAAAAATCAACTTCAGTGAAACAATAAAGGGGTGGTGTGTTGGCTTACCTACTGAAAAATAAAACGTGTTCATGTTGTTCTCCATAGATGAGGTCTATTATTACTTTTTATAATTTGATTACTATTAGGGAGGTAGGTATGGGGAGGGTATCTTTAACCTTAAAGGATATCAACAAATAATAAGGTGGAAGCCTTGGAATTATAAAAAGGTCTCCTAATCTTAAAATATAAAGGGGTCCATACAGCTACAATTGTGGGGACCCCTCAATAATTCAAACATCAATGTATTGAAAGTATTTCAAATAATTTCAGTCTATATAGGCTAGCACAAATAATTCTAGTAAAGGTTAAATACTTTGAAAATATTTGAGTTTTATGATGTCCCATGAAAGCAAAACAAGGTCGTGGACAAGTATACAAACAAGGGAACTAGGTTGTTGACAGGTGTGTGATTCAAATGGGGCCCTACTATCCATCTATCCCCATGAATGCATTTGAATATTAGGGTGAGCCCTCATTTAAACACACATAAAATTATGTAAAGTTTGACATGATAGCAAGTTAATACACCAATATCACACCTTGCGGTTCTTCCTCACAACCTTTACATAGGTGTTTTTGAAGGGTAAAATGGAGGAGTCAAGTGCCACTCGTGGGTTTATTTAGCTAGGAATTGGGATGTGCACTGCATTATGCTCCCTTGATTTGGGCTTTTTCCCCCTCTCCAAGTGCAAGCAATCGGTGTGTGGGCTTGTTCGATATGGAATTGGGATTTTGTTCGACTTATTTGTCTCTTCTTTAGGCTTTGACCTTTGGCATGAGAAATAGACATAGAATGGTGGTTTGTTGTTTGTTCAAATTTCTAAGATTGTGGCAATGGCTCATGACCATTGCAAGAGTGCTTCTTGTGAATTTTCTGAGCATGGTAGGGTAAAAAGTGGAGTGAAGCACATGAAAAATAAATAGTGGAGGTAAATTTACTGTTAATTTTTTGTTTGTAGAGGAGACTGATACTTGTTTAACTTCCTTCATCCTACACCAATTGGTTGTTTTGTGCTGCTTCATGGTTGTGCTCACAATCCAACTAGATTTTTTCTAACTCTTGAGTAGTGGGAAAAGATTGTTGATGTCATTTAGGAAAAAAATATTATTTCTTTCCTTGATGTTTCTTATCAGGTTATTGATGATATGGGGGTTATGTTTACAGCCTTTATATTGTGAATCACTCATTTCATATTACTTTGTTCTTTCATTTGTTTACATTTTTCTATATTGACAAGTCTTATTTTGTTTCTTGAAAATAATTTTTTAGTTTTTATTGGTTCTTCATTTTCAAATATTTATGATTGCATTCCAAGTTCCCTCAGAATTTGATTATCAATTTGAGAATAACCAGAATATCATCAACCTATATGATTCTAGGATGAAAGAGTCTACCAAGACTTTGTATGATTGCCAAGATGCAAGAGTCTATCAAGACTGTGTACCATACTAAATTGTAGGGCGACATTGGAACTAGTAACATAGGAAACAATATAAATTGTACTATTATTGACATGCATTTGATACTAATCTAGGTTGTCATAACATACTATGACACTATCCCGTGGAAATAAGGGGTTCATATGAGCTGGATTACTGCTGGTCCAACTATTATCCAACCTTGCCCTTGTCATGCAACTGAGCAAGGAGCACTTTCACTTGAGAGAGTACGCAGGTTGCAGGTTTGCTTGGAGATCCCCTTAGAAAGAGTTGTGAATGTCAACTCCAGATATGATAATAGATCATTAAGCAGTTCTATGAACTTCTTCAATCAAGACGGGAGGCCACAAAATATCTAATGTGACACATCATGTCCAAAGTGTTCTACCATTAGGTAAGTGTCTCGTTTTCCTAGGAGAATTCAACAAAACATTTGAGGCAAGGATGCCTTCCAGACCATTTCCTTTGTCATCATGTCGTGCCTCCTCATCTAGCCTAGCAACCTCATGTAGGCTTCTTGAGTGATTGAAGTTGAAGGATGAATGTGGGTGTTTATTGCGCACTTTGAAATAAGGAGGATTTCCTTTCCCAAAGACTTACTTCTCACTGTCTTTTTCAATATCTTCTCCACTGTTTGAGTGTCGGGCAACCCTTCTTTCTCTAGGGTAACCTATAGTCCTGCAACTTGCAAATATCTTGCCATGGACAATTGGTGTAGACCCCACTTCTTCATCACATTAGCTCTGGCCTCTTTCAGATAAGGATTGGGATGTGCCTGGTCATGGATGTGGGAGAGTGAGTCAAAATCTCAGCAAAGGATAAACTCAAACTGAGAACCAACATTAGCCAAGCAACTTCAACCACCCAACAGAGATAAGCAAATGAAAAAACAAACTGTAGTGAAACAACAAAGGGGTGGTATGTTGGCTTACATGCTGAAAAATAAAACTTTTTCATTTTGTTTTCCATACATGAGGTCTATTGTTACATGTTATAATTTGATTACTGTTAGGGACGTAGGTGTGGGGAGGGTATCTTTAACCTTAAAGGATATCAACTAATAATGAGGTGGAAGCCTTGGAAATATACAAAGGTCTCTTAATCCTAAAATATAAGGGGGTCCATATAGCTGCAATGGTGGGGATCCTTCAATAATTCAAACATCAATGTATCAAAAGGATTTGGAATAATTTCAGTCTGTATAGGCTATCACAAATAATTCTAGTATAGGTTAAATACTTTGAAAGCAGAACAAGGCCGTGGACAAGTAGACTAACAAGGGAACTAGGTTGCTGACTGGTGTGTGATTCAAATGGGGCCCTACTATCCATTTTCCCAATGAATGAAGTTGAATCTTAGTGCGAGCCCTCATTTAAACACAAATAAAATCATGTAAAGTTTGACACGATAACAAGTTAATACACCAATATCACCCCTTTCGGTTCTTCCTTACAACTTTTGAATAGGTGTTTATGGAGGTTACATTGGAGGAGTCAAGTGCCACTCGTGGGTTTATTTGGATAGGAGTTCGGATGTGGACTCCATTATGCTCCCTTGATTTGGGATTTGACCCCCTCTCCAAGTGCAAGCAATGGGTGTATGGGCTAGTTCGATAGGGAATTAGGATTTTGTTTGACTTATTTGCATCTGCTTTAGGCTTTGACCTTTGGCATGATCAATGGACATAGAATGGTGGTTTCCTATTTGTTCAAATTTATAGGATTGTGGCAATGGCTTATGACCATTGCAAGTGTGCTACTTGTAAATTTTCTAAGCATGGTAGGGTAAAAAGAGGAGTGAAGCACATGCAAAATAAATAGTGGAGGTAAATGCACTGATAATTTTTTGTTAGTATATGAGACTAATAGTTTTTCAACTTCCTTCAACCTGCATCAATTGGTTGTTTTGTGTTGCTTCATGGTTGTGCTCACAATCCAACTGGAATTTTTCTAACTCTTGAGTAGTGGGAGAAGTTTGTTGATGTGATTCAGGAACAAAATCTTACTGCTTTCCTTGATGTTTCTTATTAGGTTATTGATGATATGGGGTTTATGTTTACAACCTTTATATTGTGAATCACTCATTGCATCATACTTTGTTCTTTCATTTGTTTACATTTTTATATATTGGCAAGTCTTATTTTGTTGAATTTAGGCTTCTGTGATCCATATCAAGTATTGAGAATATTTTATGGCATAAATCACATCATAATTAATTTGTCGATGAGTTTCGAACCAACAAGTGTGGTTCATCATCAGGACAAGTTGAAGAACTAGACCATGGCAGAAGTTGAAGTAGAGATTGCAAGTTCATAATTCATCATTTGGTTCTTCATTTTCAAATCTTTATGATTGCAATTGCAAGTTCCCTCGGAATTTGATTATCAATTTGAGAATAATCAGAATATCATCAACCTTGATGATTCCAGGATGCAATAGTCTACCAGAACTTTGTATGATTTCCAAGATGCAATAGTCTATCAACAATGTGTACCATACTAAATTGTAGGGTGACATTGGAAGCAGTAACATAGGAAACACTATAAATTGTACTATCATTGACATGCATTTGATAGTAATATAAGTTGTCATAAAATAATATGACACTAGCCAGTGGAAATAAGGGGTTGATATGGGCTAGATTACTATTGGTCCAACAATTCTCCAACCTTACCCTTGTCATGCAACTAAGGAAGGAGCACTTTCACTTGAGAGAGTACGCAGGTTGTAGGTTTGCTTGGATATCTCCTTGGTAAGAGTTGTGAATGTCAGCTCCATATATGACAATAGATCTTTAAGCAGGCCTTTGAACTTCTTGCATCAAGTTGGGAGACCACAAAAGATATAATGTGACACATCGTGTTCAAAGTGTTCTGCCATTAGGTAAGTGCCTTGTGTTCCTATGATCATTTATCAAAACATTTGAGGGAGGGATGCCTTCTAGATCCTTTCCTTTCTCATCCTGTCATGCCTCCTCATTTAGTCTAGAAACCTTGTGTAGGCTTCTTGAGTGATTACAGTTTAAGGATGAATGTGGGTGTTTGTCGCCCACTTTGAAATAAGGAGGATTTCCTTTCCCAAAGACTTACTTCTCAATGTCTTCATCAATATCTTCTCCACTGTTTGAGCTTGGGGAAACCCTTCTTTCTCTAGGGTAACCTACATTCATGCAACTTGCAAATATCTTGCCATGCACAATGGGGTTAGACCTCATTTCTTCGTCAAATTAGCTCTGGCCTCTTCTAGATAAGGATTGGGGTGTGTCTGTCCATCGATGTGGGAGGGTGAATCAAAATCTCAGTAGAGGATAAGCTCAAACCCATTACCAGCATTAGCCAAACAACTTCAACCACCTAACAGAGATAAGTAAATGAAAAATCAACTGCAGTGAAACAAAAAAAGGGTGGTATGTTGGCTTACATGCTGAAAATTAAAACTTTTTCATGTTGTTGTCCATACATGAGGTCTATTGTTACATGTTATAATTTGATTACTATTAGGGAGGTAGGTGTGGGGAGGGTATCTTTAACCTTAAACGATATCAACTAATAATGAGGTGGAAGCCTTGGAATTATACAAAGGTTTCCTAATCTTAAAATATAAAGGGGTCCATATAGCGACAATGGTGGGGACCCCTCAATAATTCAAACATCAATGTATCAAAAGGATTTCGAATAATTTCAGTTAATATAGGCTAGCACAAATAATTCTAGTAAAGGCTAAATTTCTAAAAATATTTGAGTTTTATGATGTCCCATGAAAGCAAAACAAGGTCGTGGACAGGTAGACTAACAAGGGAACTAGGTTGCTGACGGATATGTGATTCAAATGGGGCCCTACTATCCATCTATCCCCATGAATGCAATTGAATCTTAGGGTGAGCCCTCATTTAAAGACACATCAAATCTTGTAAAGTTTGTCAAGATAGCAAGTTTATACTCCAATATCACCCCTTGCAGTTCTTCCACACAACCTTTGCATATGTGTTTATGCAGGATGCAGTGAAGGAGTCAAGTGCCACTTATGGGTTTATTTGGCTAGGAATTGGGATGTGGACTGCATTATGCTCCCTTGATTTGGGATTTGGCCCCCTCACCAAGTGCAAGAAATGGGTGTGTGGGCTTGTTCGATAGCGAATTGGGATTTTGTTTGACTTATTTGTCTCTATTTTAGGCTTTGACCTTTGGCATGATCAATGGACATAGAAGGGTGGTTTCCTATTTGTTCAAATTTCTAGGATTGTGGCAATGGCTCACGACCATTGCAAGAGTGCTACTTGTGAATTTTCTGAGCATGGTAGGGTAAAAAGAGGAGTGAAGCACATGCAAAATAAATAGTGGAGGTAAATGCACTGATAATTTTTTGTTAGTATACGAGACTGATAGTTTTTCAACTTCCTTCACCCTGCACTAATTAGTCGTTTTGTGCTGCTTCATGGTTGTGCTCACAATCCAACTGGAATTTTTCTAAATCTTGAGCAGTGGGAGAAGATTGTTGATGTGATTCAGGAAAAGAATATTTCTTCTTTCCTTGATGTTTCTTATCAGGTTATTGATGATATGGGGTTTATGTTTACAACCTTTATATTGTGAATCACTCATTACATCTTACTTTGTTCTTTCATTTGTATACATTTTTATATATTGACAAGTATTATTTTGTTGAATTTAGGCTTCTGTGATCCATATCAAGTATTGAGAATATTTTTCAGTGTAAATCACATCATAATTCATTTTTCGATGAATTTCAAACCAACAAGTGTGGTTCATCATCAGGACAAGTTGAAGAACCAGACCATGGCAAGAGTTTAAATAGAGATTGCAAATTCATAATTCATCATCTTGTTCTTGATTTTCAAATATTTATGATTGCATTGCAAGTTCCCTCAAAATTTGATTATCAATCTGAGAATAATCAAAATAACATCAACCTTTATGATTCCAGGATGCAATAGTCTACCAGGACTTTGTATGATTTCTAAGATGAAAGAGTCTATCAAAACTGTGTACCATACTAAATTGTAGGGTGACATTGGAACCAGTAACATCGGAAACACTATAAATTGTACTATTATTGACATGCATTTGATAGTAATCTAGGTTGTCATAACATAATATGACACTAGCTAGTGGAAATAAGGGGCTCATATGGGTTGGATTACTATTGGTCCAACAATTCTCCAACCTTGTCCTTGTCATGCAACTTAGCAAGGAGTTTTCACTTGAGAGAGTACGTAGTTTGTAGGTCTACTTGGAGATCCCCTTGCAAAGAGTTTTGAATGTCAGCTCGAGATATGAAAATAGATCTTTAAGCAGGTCTCTGAACTTCTGGCATCAAGGCGGGAGGCCATAAAAGATCTAATGTGACACATCATGTTCAAAGTGTTCTACCATTAGGTAAGTTTCTCATGTTCCTATGATCATTTAGAAAAACATTTGAGGGAGGGATGCCTTCCAGACCCTTTCCTTTCTCATCCTGTCGTGCCTCCTCATTCGGCCTAACAACCTTGTGTAGGCTTCTTGAGTGATTACAGTTGAACGATGAATGTGGATGTTTATCACCCACTTTGAAATAAGGAGGATTTCCTTTCCCAAAGACTTAATTATCAATGTCTTCATCAATATGTTCTCCACTTTTTGAGCTTGGGGAACCCTTCTTTCTCTAGGGTAACCTAGAGTCATGCAACTTGCAAATATCTTGCCATGGATAATGGGGGTAGACCCCAATTCTTCATCACATTAGCACCGGCCTCTTCTAGATAAGGATTTGGATGTGCATGTCCATCAATTTGGGAGGGTGAGTCAAAATCTCAGCAGAGGATAAGCTCAAACCCACAACTAGCATTGCCAAACAACTTCAACCACCTAACAAAGATACAAAACGGAAAAAACCTACTGCATTGAAACAACAAAATGGTGGCATGTTGGCTTACATGTTGAAAAATAAAACTTTTTCATGTTGTTGTCCATACATGAGGTCTATTGTTACATGTTATAATTTTGATTACTGTTAGGGAGGTAGGTGTGGGAAGGGTATCTTTAACCTTAAAGGATATCAACTAATAATGAGGTGGAATGCTTGGAATTATACAAAGGTTTCCTAATCTTAAAATATAAAGGGGTCCATACAGCGATAATGGTGGGGACCCCTCAATAATTCAAACATCAATATATCAAAAGGATTTCGAATAATTTCAGTCTATATAGGCTAGCACAAATAATTCTAGTAAAGCTTAAATACTTTGAAAAGATTTGAGTGTTATGATGTCCCATGAAACCAAACAAGGTCATGGACAAGAAGACTAACAAGGGAACTAGGTTGTTGATGGGTATGTGATTCAAATGGGTCCCTACTATCCATCTATCCCCATGAATGCATTTGAATTATAGGGCATAAACTCATTTGAAGACACATAAAATCATGTAAAGTTTGTCACGATAGCAAGTTAATGCTCCAATATCACCCCTTGCGGTTTTATGTGATTCAAATGGGTCCCTACTATCCATCTATCCCCATGAATGCATTTGAAGCATAGGGCATGCCCTCATTTAAAGACACTTAAAATCATGAAAAGTTTGTGAGGATAGCAAGTTAATACTCCAATATCACCCCTTGTGGGTTTATTTGGCTAGGAATTGGGATGTGGACTGCATTATGCTCCCTTGATTTGGGTGTTGACCCCCTCTCCAAGTGCAAGAAATGGGTGTGTGGGCTTTCTCGATAGGGAATTTGGATTTTGTTTGACTTATTTGTCTCTATTTTATGCTTTGATCTTTGGCATGAACAATAGACATAGAATGGTGGTTTCCTATTTGTTCAAATTTCTAGGATTGTGGCAATGGCTCACGACCATTGCAAGAGTGCTATTTGTGAATTTTCTGAGCATGGTAGGGTAAAAAGAGGAGTGAAGCACATGAAAAATAAATAGTGGAGGTAAATGCAGTGATAAGTTTTTGTTAGTAGAGGAGACTGATATTTTTTCAACTTCCTTCAGCCTGCACTAATTGGTTGTTTTGTGCTGCTTCATGGTTGTGCTCACAATCCAACTGCAATTTTTCTAACTCTTGAGTAATGGGAGATGATTGTTGATGTGATTCAGGAAAAGAATATTACTATTTTCCTTGATGTTTCTTCTTAGGCTATTGATGATATGGGGTTTATGTTTACAACCTTTATATTGTGAATCACTCATTACATCTTACTTTATTCTTTCATTTGTTTACATTTTTATATATTGACAAGTTTTATTTTGTTGAATTTAGGCTTCTGTGATCCATATCAAGTATTGAGAATATTTTTCGGTGTAAATCACCTCATAATTCATTTGTTGATGCGTTTCGAACCAACAAATGTGGTTCATCACCAGGACAAGTTTAAGAACCGGACCATGGTAGTAGTTTAAATAGAGATTGCAAGATCATAATTCATCATCTGGTTCTTCATTTTCAAATCTTTATGATTGCATTGCAGGTTCCCTTAGAATTTGATTATCAATATGAAAATAAACTGAATATCATTAAACTTTATGATTCTAGGATGAAATAGTCTACCAGGACTTTGTATGATTTCCAAGATGTATGAGTCTATCAAGACGGTGTACCATACTAAATTGTAGGGTGACATTGGAAGCAGTAACATAGGAAACACTATAAATTGTACTATTATTGACATGCATTTGATAGTAATCTAGGTTGTCATAACATAATATGACACTAGCCAGTGGAATAAGGGGCTCATATGGGCTAGATTACTGTTGATCCAACAATTCTCCAACCTTGCCCTTGTCATGCAACTGACCAAGGAGCACTTTCACTTGAGAGAGTACGCAGGTTGCAGGTCTTCTTGGAGATCGCCTTGGAAAGAGTTGTGAATGTCAGCTCCAGATATGACAATAGATCTTTAAGCAGGTCTCTAAACTTCTTGCATCAAGGCGGGAGGCCACAAAATATCTAATGTGACACATCATGTTCAAAGTGTTCTACCATTAGGTAAGTGTCTTGTATTCCTATGATCATTTGGCAAAACATTTGAGAGAGGGATGCCTTCTAGACCCTTTCCTTTCTCATCTTGTCATGCCTTCTCATTCAGCCTAGCAACCTCATGTAGGCTTCTTGAGTGATTATAGTTGAAGGATGAATGTGGTTGTTTGTCACCCACTTTGAAATAAGGAGGATTTCCTTTCCCAAAGACTTACTTCTCAATGTCTTCATCAATATCTTCTCCATTGTTTGAGCCTGGGGGAACCCTTCTTTCTCTAGGGTAACCTACAGTCATGCAACTTGAAAATATTTTGCCATGGATAATGGGGGTAGACCCCACTTCTTCGTCACATTAGCTCTGACCTCTTCTAGATAAGGATTGGGATGTGCATGTCCATCGATGTGGGAGGGTGAGTCAAAATCTCAACAGAGGATAAGCTCATACCCACAACCAACATTAGCCAAACAAATTCAACCACCTAATAGAGATAAGCATAGGAAAAAATCAACTTCAGTGAAACAACAAAAGGGTGGCATGTTGGCTTACATGCTAAAAAATAAAACTTTGTCATGTTGTTGTCCATACATGAGGTCTATTGTTACATGTTATAATTTGATTACTATTAGGGAGGTAGGTGTGGAAAGGGTACCTTTAACCTTAAAGGATATCAACAAATAATGAGGTGGAAGCCTTGGAATTATACAAAGGTTTCCTAATATTAAAATATAAAGGGGTCCATATAGCGACAATGGTGGAGACCCCTCAATAATTCAAACATCAATGTATCAAAAGGATTTCGAATAATTTCAGTATATATAGGCTAGCACAAATAATTCTAGTAAAGGTTAAATACTTTGAAAAGATTTGAATTTTATGATGTCCCATGAAAGCAAAACAAGGTCGTGGACATGTAGACTAACAATGGAACTAGGTTGCTGATAGGTATGTGATTCAAATGGGGCCCTACTATCCATCTATCCCCATTAATGCATTTGAATCTTAGGGCGAGCCCTCATTTAAAGACACATAAAATCATGTAAATTTTGTCACGATAGCAAGTTAATACTCTAATATCACCCCTTGCGGTTCTTCCTCAAAAATTTTGCATAGGTGTTTTTGCAGGTTGCAATGGAGGAGTCAAGTGCCCCTTGTGTGTTTATTTGGCTAGGAATTGGGATGTGGACTGCATTATGCTCCCTTGATTTTGGCTTTGACCCCCTCCCCAAGTGCAAGAAATGGGTGTGGGCTTGTTCGATAGGGAATTTGGATTTTGTTTGACTTATTTGTCTCTGTTTTAGGATTTAACCTTTGGCACGAGAAATGGACATAGAATGGTGGTTTGTTGTTTGTTCAAATTGCTAGCACTGTGGCAATGGATGACGACCATTCCAAGAGTGTTGCTTGTGAATTTTCTGAGCATGGTAGGGTAAAAAGAGGAGTGAAGCACATACAAAAGAAATAGTGGAGGTAAATGCAATGTTAATTTTTTGTTAGTAGAGGAGACTGATACTTCCTTCAGCCTGAACCAATTGGTTGTTTTATGGTGCTTCATAGTTGTGGTCATAATCCAACTTGAATCTTTATAACTCCCGAGCAGTGGGAGAAGATTGTTGATGTATTGTTAATAATATCAGTGTAGATTACCAAGCACTATCTTCCCTATCCTTGAAATTAAATCTATTATTAAAAAAAAATTCCCTTCGATTTGATCTACATTTTGGTATCTGAAGAGATGAAAACAACAACAAAATTGTATTTCAAAATCAGTTTTCTATATTATACATATAATGCATCCGCACTATAGGGAAAATCCACTTCAGAAAAAACAAGATTTCAAAGCTAAAAAGAGTGAAATATAAGTAATGAACGTTGAACTGAAACCAATGGAAATTATAACGACCTTCACATATTGATCTCATGGATAACTATCTAACATAGTCAGATATATTGCATGAATTGTTGATCTCCACAGCTAAACATCCAAAAACACACAAGAAATAACAAAACTAAAATAAACATATAAATTACAACTGCTAAAGAAGGTATAAATCCTATGATTACAATAGGAGGCAAATGAACAAATAAAAACAGAAGAGTTCTCAAGTATATATACACGCACATCTAGACTAATAAGTAACTAGATTATACAAAGATCATTGCCAAAAAAATCATTCCCATACAACACTATCCATATTAAACATCCACCGATTATTGCTACTTAAAAAAATGTGAATATAGAAAATGAATAGATTTATCTTGAAATCATAATTACTGTCAACTCTCACTAAGGTTGTGAGACTCGGACACTTGAAAAATTTGACTAGCTTCAAGCTCAGAAAAACTTAATTCAAGACTTTGATGAAACATCGCAAATATAAAAAAATAAAATAAAATTGGGAATTTTGTGCACAAAAAGTAATAATGATATTTCATCCATAAAATATATAAAGCAACAGTTTATCCATCGATTCATCTCATCAAATAAGATAATATAAAATTTGACCATTTGAAATTTGTCTCAAAAACTGAAACATAAAATGACCAAATGAGATTGAAATGAGTCTTGTTTTTGGGTTATTTCCTTTAGGGTTTTGTCGTTGTGTTTCCACTCTATTTTCTCCCTCCAAAAAATGCATTCCAATATTTTCATGAAGTGAAGTCCATGTTGACTCCGTATGGCAAATTTTCGAGCGAGTTCATTGTGAGCTTCTGAAAGTCTGTCGAGTTTAAGCTGGGCTCCATGAGTTTTGGCAAGTCTCATTTCCAGGTGTTTACATTGGTTTACTCACTTCAGGATTAATATGCCAAGATTCTGCAAGAATTACAAGTCTTGGAAAGGTTTCACAAAATGTTACAACTCTTAAGGAAAGTTAGTAAGTGCATAGTCTATGTTTTGGCACAAGACACACAAGTTGGATCTCTGTAGTAGCTTTCCATGCAATAAAAAACTCAAAAACATAGCCAACCTTTGAATCACTACTGGAAATGTATTATAGAGATTGAAACTCTAATCAGCTAGATGGACATGAACTATGCAGGTCAAACATCAAGGATAACTTTAGGGATAGATTCATGTAGTAGATCATACGCCATGGAAATGGAAATTAGACCTTATAAAATAGATTGTTAGGAATGGAAGACATAGATTAGACTACAAAAATGAGAATAATGATTATAGACCTGCAAATCTGAATTTTAATTGTTTTGTGGGGATGTCCAGAGATTTTACTCAAGGACACCATTTTTCACCCATGATAGGAGACGCATCTTTGGGAAGGGAAGACATAGTACTGGTGATGCTTCCCTTGCCCACACAACTTTTAGAACTTCTATAATTTCCTCCAAGTAGCAAGTCACATTGGGTAACATGTGCAGGTGTGAGTTTCTTGTCATTGAGTGTCTATCACCTCCTTATGGTGTATCAACTCTTTATTTTGATGCATAAAATCTTACACTACTTCAGTATCTATCATGGTTGGACCTTTCTCTTTAAATAACAATTATGTACTTAGAGACATTTTCAGTATCAAGAACTTTGAAGAATTTCTTGGAGGGCTTATCAGTATAAACCCTAGCCGTGTTTCGTATTGTTTAAAGGAGATACATGGTACATTGTTGAGATGGATAGCAAGTTTTTGTTTTGAGCTATATCATTAGAGTTTACTCTTTTCAAATTATACAAAACAGTGATGCATATTTTCTGTTAGTGTTTCTAGCAGCATGTGTTTGTGTATTCTATTAATTCAAAGATTGCAATTTTGGTAGGTTTCAATTTTTAAGCTATCTAGTGTTTAGTTTTTAAGCTATAATGTAAGCTCAAAGTAGCACCTTGCATCATATACTAGAAACTTTTGATTTTAAAAATATGTTTGACGAACATAATGTGGATATTGAATCACATATTTATCTTGGTTAGCGTCCAAATCTCATGGGTGCTCCATGTTTGCCCAATTATCAAGTTATAGGGAGCAACCCCCAAGCTTTAGTTTCAGAAACATAGGAAGTCAACCTAGTGGCAGTAGTTCTTTTTTCAATGGGTTGGGCCACTAATAGTGCAACAAATTCTAATAGTTCAGTTGATCAATGATGCACTTTTGAAGACTTTTGAAGATAAAATGTTTATTGGCTGGAATCCAATTTCAAATGTGCATTCAATTTTAAGGTTTGAAAGGAAGTGGTGGACTCACATGTCCTTCATTCTAAAAGTGTCTATGAATGCCACCCTCAATAACCAGCTCATGGATGATTGTCTACATATCTTTTCAAGTTGTAACTATGGAACTACTTCTGATGGTAATAATTATAAATTTAGCTCCAATCAGAAAATAGTTGCAAATGAAGGGAAACCATTCATGGATTTAAGTTGTTTTCCTCACCCAACTCAATTGGTTTTCTCAGAATTTGAACAAGTGACCTTCTCTTGTAGTAGCGTGGCTAGATGTATGCTAGAGAACAATAATGGACATGCAAATCATCCTATGTATGGTAGACAAGGACCATGTAAAAGAAATACTCTGGAAAGCATTTCAGGTCCATCATCTTTAAATGTCCTATCATGTTATTCATAGTGGGATGATGGCCACCTCTGCCTTACAGCTCCTGGATGACACACCATTTGTAGCAACCTAAATATTCTCATGTGCAAGTTGAAGCCAATGCCACGTTGATAGGGTTAGATTGTTCTTTTTCCTTGAAAAATGGCTTGAATTTTGTACTGAGCTACCCTTTGTTTCTATTTATCTACCCTTAAACCAGATACTCTCCTAATTTTGTTGATGTGTCCTTATATAGAATAATTTTTGTTACATGCCGTATGGATGTATTTTGTTTCCCAGTACAAATCAGTGAGCTGAAAATTTATTGTCTCAAGTAAAGGTGTTCAGGAACATGCACCTAAAATTATGCATGCCTATCCATGAATAGTGAAAATTTGGGAGCATACACCTACTAGTTCTAAATTTGTTTCTAAAGCAAACAGAGTTGAATCCTACATTTCCAAGAGCTTTGTTGCTGAAACAAACCTTATGAATAGAAAACAAAACTTTTGTAGGTAATCATTGTTCCAAAACTCACACTAATAATAGTTGCAAAGGCAGAAAAATGAATATCTGTTTCTACTAATTTAATGGGTGAAATCTCCTTTCTTTTCATTAGTTAAACATGGCATATCCTTAATTTTTTTAGTGTTTAATTGATATGCATGTTCTGGTCTAATGTTTTGTCTTGTTTTATAAGTATTTTAGGAAAATAATCCATGGAACTTTCTAATGTCATGTTAATTATTGGTCAGGGTAGAAGAACAAAGCATTTCCTATTGTGATAGGAGTAATGTAATCACATTACCAACCTCTCTCTTTGTGCTATCAAGAACATATATACAAAATAGAAGGTTTGTTCTCGTACCCAACTTCTCTTTAGGATTATTTGGATATAATATACAATTGCTTCTTCGTTTTTAACCCTTTAAGCAATTGTTCATTTTTTAACCACAAAGTTTCATTAGTGGGTCATATATTCCTTTACAATTTTTCATAAAGATTTGTTTATTTGTCCTCGTGGATAGAGAACCTGTGATGAGGTTTCATGGTTCAACTTTTTCTTAAGAAATGAGGCTACCTTGCCGGAAGACTTAAAAAGCTACCATCTAAGAGATGTTTGGTAGTGAAGCACAGAGGTTTGGGTATGGAAAACATGATTTGATTGTAACAAAATGATATGTGGAACTTCCTATTGTCATGTTGTTTGTTCAATAAGCTATAAGAACAAAGCATTTCCTTTTGATAGGGGTTGTGTAAACACCTTTCCAATCTCCTCCTTCATGCTATTAGGTACATATATACACAATAATAGGTTTGTTCTTGTACCCTATTTCCCTTGAGGACTATGTGGATTTGTTTTCCTATTATTGCTTCATTTTCGACCCTTCAAGAAATTCTTAATTTTTTTCACTACAAATTATCATCAGTGGATTATCTATTCCTTCACAATTCTTCATAAAAAATTGTTGATTTGTCCTCATAGAACAAGAACCTGTGACAAAAATTCATGGTTGAATTGTTGCTTGAGAATTAAGGCTACCTTGCCAAAAAGAGTTAAAAAATTACCATCTAAGAGATGTTGAGCAGTGATTCATGTAGGTTTTGAGATGGAAAAGATGGTTTGATTTTATAATTGAATTTGGCACGTGCCATTCCGAAAAATGCAGGGAATGGAACATAAACTTTCTCACAGATCTTATGTTTTGAGGATGTATCTTAGTTACTCAAATTTCTAGGGTGACAACTGTGTCTTAACTCTTTTGAGTATGGCACAACCTATGTTATGAAGGTTAGTATCTTCATGTGTGACAAGGACATGGCTACATAGATGTGCTAGTCTAATTTTATGGTATGCAGTTGGGAACTAAATTAGGGTGAAATCTATCACATGTATAACTACAAATTTGTCATATTCTAACAACAACAAGCCTAACAGTTGGACTTGCTTCTTCGATTTGGTTAATCTATGCATTTGGGATTTTGTAATTTGCAAATAATAATTTGTTCCTTGATTGTAAACTACTTGCTACTAATTACAAAAGTCGCTTATCTAATGTACAAATCAAAATGAAAGTATGGGGAGAACCACCTTTTGGGTGAGGTCTACATGAGAAAGAAAATCTCACCAAAATCTCACCAGAAACCTCAATCTCCCATGATTGTTGTTTCCATTTGAACTATAATTTTGGCAATTGTTTAATTAGAATTCCAAATGTTCTTGTGCATTTCATGTGTGCCCATCTTATTATGAATTAACCATTACTGTTTTTTTATGGTTTTGATCTTTTCCATTTCACTTTCAAGCCAGAACTCCATAAGGACATTGATTGGAGAAAGCTAAAAACACTTCATGCCAATTCCACTAATATGTATATACAAGGAGTTCAATTCTAACAATATTATTTGGACTCTTATTCCAAAAAAGGATGTGTTGGAAACACTTTGTCCTATCAGCAGGGAAATAGTTCACTAGCCTTAAATCCATTTCCCAATGTCTATGACAGTTCTTAGAGATATACATTTGATATAAATAGGTCACAATATAGTCAAAATGATTGCACAACTGTTGGTCAGATAACAAGCAAGGGCGATCCTAATCAAAGTGTAAAAGATGGAAGTGATTACAATGGGAAAATTCCTGAAAGGGAAGATGATTTATTAGCTTTAAGTAATATGAATCACTAGGGATATAGTGAGTTGATTAAAATGAGTATTGATTCAGGTGAAAGTTTGGGAAATGATATCTTGACCCTAGGCACATGCTCCAACAGGTAGTAGGCATGAATTCAATGAGACAGTGACATGCATAAAGTGTTAGAAAACAATCATATTTGAGATAATAGTGCACATGAATTCTGAAGGGAAAAAGGCTCTTGAACAGGCAGACTTAGTGCAGTCAAAGGTGGTTAGAACAAGCTCATAAAATAACACTAGGAACACAAGAGAAGTATTAAATTTTTTCGATGTATTTGGAATCAAATGAAATATATAATATATGAACAATGTGGAACCTTGTAAGAAGTTCAATTTTTTAGTATTGTGCATCATTTTATCCCAATTAAAACTACTTCATGCTTATATTGATATCATATGCTTGAATTGTTTGTAGCACTTTTGTAGTAAGTAATTGTTTCTTTTGCACGATGTTCCAAATTCATATTTACAAACTAATTTAAGATAACTACTGGGAGAAGGACATCCTAAATAATTTTTTTATAGGTTATGCTTATGAAAACTCATCTTTATTTGACAACCACACAAACATATATGGTTCAAACAAACCAATATTGTTTATCAAAGGTAGGTGATGCTACCACATCTAAATTAAAAAGCTTGCAAGTGACCACCTCAACAATGCCATTACATTTTCCCGCTAGATCATCATTAAAATGTGTAAAAGAGAATTGTTGTAAATATGGACAAACCTCCATATTTCGCAGCCTCTGATATTCATCCTTCAAATCAGTTAGAATATATTCAATGCCCAAATTCCACTGGACAACTTATATCAACTCCCCAATCAATAGTTTCATGTGTAGTCACCTAAAGATATGCCAGCATGTAGGGTAACATGATCAACACTTATAAAGTTCAAGGCTCACATGATGTAGTTGTTGTAAGGCAAATAATGCTAAGTTTCTATTTAGCGACATTTTTTACAGTTTATTCCTTAAGTTCTACTATAGAAAGGGAAACTATGACACAGGGATCTCTCACCCGCTCAACTTGACCTTTTAGTCGAATCAATTATCAAAATTCTTTAGTTTTCATCAGGAGTGGGTGATAGAAATCATTTCAATAAAAAAAAATTGAATTCCAGATTAATGTAGTTTTGGCCTCATACTAGTGAAAGACTCTTAGCCTTTCAAGTTCCTACCATGTATAAGAGTTTGGGTGAATTTGGAAGGTATGGAACTTTAAACTCTCAACAAGTTCCTTTAGGGAGAAATCTTGAGCATTTGTTCCCTAGCTTAGGATTAGCACCAATAATTACTAGCCACATTAGTCAATCAGACATGAAAGACATTGAATTTTCAATAATTGTGTGAACCCCAATAGTTGTGTAATTGCTAATGATGGAGGGCCACATTTCATATAAACACCAATACTATTTATGTGAAGTAAACATTGGAGCTCTAGTTGCAATGATTCCTAGTAAACATAAGAAACAAGTGTCACAACTAATTCCTTGACATGTAGATATTATCAAGCTTGAGGGCATCTTCCCACTACAAGGTTTTGAGCTACTACTTAGAAAATTCACTTCTTTTTTGTTGTTGTCAGTATTCTATGAATTTATATCAATGGTGTTCTTTTTGTTTATTCCTTTTAGCTTGAAATGGTTTATGTTTCTTTATGAAGACTACACCAATGTTCATGCTAGGGGAAAAAGTTTTAATTATTTTTGACCATTTATTGTCAATGTTGGTGTGCTAGCATGGGCATCTGCAACAAACTACTTCACAGAAAATGTCTAGTTATATTTAAGGTCTTCCTGTCACTATTTTACTAGTAGTTAAATAATAAAAATGGATCCTTTCAAATTTGAAGACATCATATGAATATATTTATTCTCACTGAACCCAAATTATCCCTATGTTGGCTACAAGAGAAATATGAGATTGATAACCAAGAAGAAGGGGAAGGATCAGTACCTCGAGTAAAGAAAAGGTTAAAACTGACAACTTAGCTGATGTAGCAACTATTTCCTCCAATGCTTGTTGTCATTGTTCATGGAGAAACAAGTGTGGAATATGAGAATGCAACATATACTCTTGCTAAAATAGCCTTGCGAGATGCTTTCAAGTTAGTTTCCACCTCCAATAAAGATATGGGAAAGAAAGATGAAAATGAAAACTTGTATGTATCTAGTTGGATTTAATTAGAATAATCAATCAATTGTATTACAATTAGGATTTTTTAAGTTCTACCTGTAGTTTTATATCTAGTCTAATGTTTTGCAATATTGACCATCTCTATTAAGATGTTTTTTCTATCTGAAATATGCAAGTTTTCCTTTCAACATGAAGTCATCTAAGAAATATTGTACACAATTTTTTACTTGTTTGAATTGTCTATTACATGGTAAAACCATTCTTTTCAGTACCAGAAGCATTTATGAAAATCAATGAAATTCGCAGCTTCATTTGGCAAGGCCTTTGGCAGCTTCAGAAACCTAAAAGGTTAAATGTGAATTTTGTTTGAGGATAGAAGAAATCTTCGTCGATAGAGCAAAGAATTTGGAAGATGAGTTCTCCAGGTAGTATTTCTCTTTGAACAAGACCACTAGTTGCAGTGGATTGCCATATAATTTATAGTTGTTTATCAAGCTTCAAAAAAAAAACTTATCATTTTTTTATTGATTATTAATTGATGAATTTGTCATTTCTACTTGTTTCTCTTTCTTGAAGTTTTTGTGCTAACTAGTTTGAACTAATTCATGATCAAACATTGGTGGTATTGTTGTAATATGTTAAAATATTGCTTATGTTAAATTATTGTTTGTATTGAATTAAGTATTTGCTATAAAATACCAATCGATGTGTTATATCTTGGAAATTACAAGCATGGTAAATATGGGAAAACTATTGGTGCTTTGCATGTAAATATACAAAAAAGATCAAAACTATTCCTATTTTATCTTTTCATTACAATGATCACTGATGTTTTGAGTTCGAGTGATTGAGGATGGCCATAGGTGTTCCCTCAAATTGGAAGCTTGGTGTTGGAATTTAGTGTGGCTTTTCCATTCAAGAATCATATAGCAACTGGAATATGAAAGTTACATTCCAAAATAATCCTATTTGGGGGATTACTATTGGTGATTCCTACATATTTTCAATATTAGAAATCTGCTCCAAATCATAGCTAATATATTGTACCACAGGTTAGGAACACAATAGGAAAGGAATTGTCTTTGCAATTTATCCACTTATACTATGGTGATCCATAAATATAAGAAAAACATTAAGAATTTGATATAGACTAGTTGGCTTATTTATATGTGATAGTGGACCTAAATAATAGTTTTTATTTGAAGAAATGCTCATCAGACTTGGCATTCTGGACATCATCGACCTCTAGCTTTGGACTTATTCACTTGCCTTCTATATTATTTGGTTATATACATGTATATAAGGCTATTGTATTATTCTATCCCTTTTTAATTCATTTCATTTTATTTTAGACTTAGCTTTGACATTTTCTAAGAGTTTTGTTTGCACTACCACATTATATAAGTAATCTACAACTTGAGTTTTTAGCATGTAATTTAGTTGGCATGATTGTGCCTAAGATTTCCTTGAAGGTTGAATACTAAGTTTTAGGTTTTATTTTCTATAGTGACATTTTATTTGTTGTGTTTATGTAGGTTATTTGGCCACATAGTGGCCACTATTACCCAACTGAAGAAAACTTGTTCCAGTTTCTTATTTTTGTGGGGAAAAATGGCATTGATAATATTGGTGATGTTGAGGTATATATCGTATAAATCCTTTATAGTCTTTTATATTTTATATTTTAGTGTTCTTCGTCTTTCATGTCTTATACTCTGCATTCTATTTTCTTTCTTTTTTCAGGAAAATAACTCAGTATTGATGGTAAGAAGTAGAAATTTAAGAAAGAGGATAACAATAACAATGAAGTGACAAAATGAAAATTAAAGAGAGAGAGAAGAGAATTGGTTTAGTGGTGCCCTTAGAGCCAATATCCCACATAAGACAGAGATTGATGGTAAAGTCTTCAGAGTTGGCGAATTCACCTGCAATGCCTTGGAAATACAAAGATAATGTTTGTAAATGATGAAAGAATATTTCATGTGTAAATTGTACTCTAACCAATATTAAGTTGGAAACTCATATTGTAATACTTCACATTTATATAATATAATTTTTGTGGTTGAAATTATTTATAGTTGCACTTGATATTATTTAGTATTATAATTAACATTGTAACTTTACGTTTCCATATTAAATGAATATCTACATATATATATATATATATATATATATATATATATATATATATATATATATATATATATATATAGTTGCAAAATCATACTAATTAATTTAATTAATTTATGTTGATTAATAATGATTAATTGGTAGTTTATGTTGATTAGTGATGAACACAAATAAAACGAATATATGACTAAATTAGTTGTTTTATAATGGTTGTTAACGAAATAAAATGAAATAAATATAAACTACTAAATTAGCAATTTATATAATGAATATGAAACTACCAAAAAAATATAAATGACTACTACAAAATAATAATTTTTTGATCACAAATGATGACTAAATTTTGCATATATATGACTATTAGCAACTAATTTATATTATCTTATAACACGATCAAAATTTGGTCATATTTTTTCGGTCATTAATTGGTTTCAAACGATGACTAAAATTTGCATATATATGACTGTTAGTAGCTAATTTACAGTATCTTATAACATGACCAACATTTTGGTCATATTTCTTTAGTCATTAATTGATTTTTTCGGGTGATTGTTTAGTAATATATTTTGTTGTATATTTGGTCATTAATTGTAGCAGTTAACGACTAAATCAATAACTAAATTAATGACCAAATTTATGACTAAATATACTGCTAGATAATAAAATTGAGACAACCAATTAATGACTAAGCTAAAAATGACTAAAAGTTGGTCGCGTTATAAGATACTGTAAATTAGCTACTATTGGTCACCGACTGAAAAATAGTCGTTTATATGCAAATTTTAGTCATTTTTTTAGTAACTAATTAGCCATTTTGTACTAGTGAAAATGCAATTGAAATATTACTTCGGTAATTTCGAAAAATAATAAAAAAAATATAATTTTGCATAAAATAATAAATTTTTAATATGAAAAGCTTAGCTCTCTCCGTGTAGACCATATATATATATATATATATATATATATATATATATATATATATATATATATATATATATATAGATAGATAGATAGATATATATATATATATATATATATATATATATATATATATATATATATATATATATAGATAGATATATATATATATATATATATATATATATATATATATATATATATATATATAATCACACATTTTATACTAAGTTATGCTACGTGAACACACACATACCTATTAAGATGTGTGCAAGTTTGCAAGGAAAAACAATTCCTTTAATGGAAAATTAACATATTGTATGACACTAAAGTTTTTTGAAAAAAATATCATTAGGACAACATAATTCTCTACAATTTTTCTTTTTGCTTTGAATCAAAATTCACAATACTTATATGAATTTTGAGGGCTTCAATTCAATAAAAGAGTAAAATTTTGAAATTTCATTGTCACATTTGGCTCAAAATTGTAATCCATCTTCATGCATTCACCCTTATATATTCTATAATATGTTTTATAATAAATGTCTAATATAAATATACATATATAACTTAATTACAATATATAATATATAAAAAAGGTTTTAAAAGTTTAATAATATATAGTTTTTCCCTTTTTCAAAGATAGTGGTAATGTCATGTGGAGCTCTAGGTGTATCAATGAGTTGCCACGTCACTAAACCATTGAAAATGAACGACATCTAAGATATCATAAGTTTTGAACCAGGATTCAGGATAAAAAAACTTTGTCATTGGTAAACTATTGGAGGAGATCAAATAATGGCGAACTGAAAAATGAAAACTAAGAGAGCTAAAATCACTCAACAAAACAAGCAAAAGCAATCCAAAAGCTACATTAGCGAAATTCATATGGGGGCCCCTTGATGTTTTGACAAAATCAAGGGGAGGTGTTGAGGCCTCGACAGGAAGTAAGGGAGGAATGCCACCACATGGAAAGGCAACATTTACCAAGCCATAACAAAGTATGACACTACCAAAGGCTGGTACTAGAATTAAATGTCATTACTGTTGCATGCCTAGGCACTCTTCTAAAGATTATTTCCAAATAAAGTATCCTAAATCCAAACATTGGAACAAAAGGTGCACTGATCATTTTTTATCAAGGAGAAGATGTGAATGATGACTTCAAAAATATTAGACTATTTGTTTTAAATGCCACATTGTCTGCTGCAAAATAGATGATTCAAATGCATCATTGTATATTTTGGAGCCTCCATCCATATGTCTTGTAATAAGCATTGATTTGAAAATATCCACGAAGCTAACAATGGTGCAAATATGTATCTTGGGGATGATTATTCACACAAAATTAAAGGGTATGGTGATGTGTCTATAACATTACCAAAGTATTGTCCTAAAAAAACACACAATGTGATGTATGTGTTAGGTCCCTATAATACTAGTGATTCCCCCATTTCTATTGTCGTTGTATCCCTTATTATTATTGTTGTGCCCCTATTGTCCCCATATTGTTATTATTGTGCCCCATAGAATCCCTTTATTGTTATTTTTGTGGCTTTATATTATTATTGTTAGGTCGGCTTGGTTATATTGTGACCCCTTAGACTCCTATATATAGAAAGGAGGTTTTGTCATATGAATCATCCAAGAATTGTTCATTTGTGTAATGTAAAGGAGGTTGCCCCCTCAAAGAGGCTGAATTCTAAGGCGTTGATCTATATTTTATATCTTTTTGTGAGCTAGTTTCATAACATTTGGTATCAGAGCTTTGGATTCTAGGGTTTCGCTACTCCAAACAGGTTACCATGGCATTTGCGCTATAACATTTTTCCTGCGACTTTTCAGACGCTAAAAAAAGACCCATTTGGGTTGAAATCGTTTTGAACCTTGGGTCTAAATTTTAGTGCTTTTCGTGCTCTATTTGCGGATATATGATCTGATGAAGTTGGCCTTTTTACAGCCTCCCGAATTACATTCCAAATAGGTGACCTGGGAAAAATCGTCATAACTTTTGTTTTGAGCATCAGATTGAACTTTCATAAGAAGTTGCAAAAAGAGGACGAACTGTAGTTTCATGTGTATATTTTACAGATACTAAGGTCAAAACAGTGACACGTGGCACTTCATACAATTTTGCTCTTCTGAAAAGGTATATAATCAGGGCATCTTGGGATATTGTGCATAAATATTTCTTGGAGAATCTAAATTCAATTAGACTGGTGGAATTAGAAAGTGGATGCAGAGTGCTACTGTAGGTAGAAATTTCAGTACTGGAAGATCTGAAACTACAGAGATACATCAGATGCAATATCGAGCTCCTACAAGGTGAAAAAAGGTGTGTAGATTTTTTTAAATTTTTTCATAAGCTTGGCTTGAAAAATTAGTTTGAAAGAATTCAAAGGAAATAGTGAAGAATTATTAACATTAATTAATGCCCCAAAAAAAGAAAATGGAAACACCTAGTAAGCAACCTAAAATCTCTAGCATGACTTGTGAAGAAGAGGAAGAAATGCAACATGATATATCAAAATTACAAGACCAAGTACAACAAATTTCACTCTCACTAAAGGTAAATGAAGCCGAGATGAATGGCGTGGAAGCTAATATGAATGGCATGCAAGTTAAGATGAATGGCATGGAAACTAAGATGGATGGCATGGAAGCTAAGATGAATAGCATGGATGATAAGATGGAAGAATTGAAGATAAATTTGAATAAGTTGCTACATGAAATGGTCACTAATGGTGAAAGGGTAGTAAAGGAAACTCATGATGCGAACAAAAGAAATGTTAATCATGATTTAATAGACTCTAATGTTGGATTGAAGACACACCATATCCCAAAAATCGATATGAGGAAGTTTGATGGCAAGGATCCTGCAACATGGATACTACAGATGGAGAAATTTTTCGATCTCCATAATGAACAAAACACACAAAAGGTATGTATTACAACTTTATATTTGGAACCAAATCAGTTTGTATGATATCGACGGCTTTGATATTGTAAATAAATTGTCACTTTGGCAATTTTTACAGAAGAAATGATAACACATTATGAGGATACAAAAAGCGACACATTTTTTAGCCAATTGATAAGTCTCAAACTGTTGGAAATAATACTGAGAGGGGGGGTGAATCAGTATTATCAAGCAATTTACCAAATCTTCCTTATTTGATCTTTTGAATTATTCTTGCATATCAGTACCATAAAACAATGAGCATGAATAAAGAAAATAGACAGTCACACCAAAGAACACAAGATGTAAGGTGGAAACCCAATGCGGGAGAAAACCACCTGCTGCAATATGTCTCTATCTTCTTTCAAGAAATTCTTTTTACAATGATTTTGTACTGGTGCAGTCCTTTACCAGCACGCAGGCTGCAACCTGCAGAGAGCTACAACTCTCTCTCGTTTTCCAGTTTCTCCTGGAAGGGAGCTAGAACCCCCTACTTCTTTTCATGAAGAATCAAATGATCAACAAGTATATAACAGATACAGTCCACTACAGATATCAGATCAGTAATTACAGAAATAACCCAGAACACCTTATGAACAGAAATATACAGTCAACAGATCATCTTAAGACAGGGACGCATATTTACTTTCTGTGACCTGCGACTGGACGCAGTCTACCTTCCACTGTTCTGCGTGCCGACGCACTGTTCCTCTATGCTTTGCTGCGACCGGCGCACTCAGAAACACTATCGCACCGCGTCTTTTGCTTCAGAGACGCACCCAATAACACTGTCGCGCCGCGTCCTTTGCCTCAGAGACGCACCTGATAACACAGTCGCGCCGCGTCCTTTGCCTCAGAGACGCACCTGAGCCTTTACTGTACTGCGTCCCGGCGCACTTTCCCTTCACTGAACCTGCGTCCCTTCAGATATAAAAGATATGAGGACTTCAGAACCAACCCAAACACTCAGATCCACAGATCTGATCATGCGCCATAGAGATCACAGTCCATTAGAAGATTCGCCTTCATAGATCTGGACTAGATCTCACCAAAAGATATTCAACCAAGATGATGCATAATCCAAAAGAACTCCTTTGCTTTATATAGGCAAGCTTCTCCCCAAAACATGGAACAAAACCACGAGCCGACACCATAGAAACACAAAACCCTCGGCTAGATACCACGCAAGAAACCCCCACGTGCTTTTCTCTGCCTTGAAATGTGTGCACTGGGCGGACGCACCTCCTGAACGGCTGGTCGGCGTCCCTGGACGCGGGTTCTGTATGGTATACCTGCGGGGACGCACTTGCTGATCATATTTCCTGCGTCCTTCTTGATTTATCACCTGAAAGGGTTTGCCATCAAGGACAACACCTGAATCATAATGCCAACAATCTCCCCCTTTGGACTTGATGGCAACCACATAATCTTCAGCTTCATTCTCCCCCTTTGACATCAAGGGCAAAGGGTATGCTCCCCCTATGCTCATGCATCTCCAGATTTGTAACCAGAAATCCATCATGAAGTAGATAGAAACATATTGCAGCTATTTCCAAGATCTCCTTCTCCATAATGCCAACAATGCATTACGTGCTCCCCCTGAGCCTATACCACCAATAGGAAGATGATCAACAATAAGATGATGCATCAACAACCCCCAGCTTTTGCCTGAGGTATTCAAAAGTGTCCCTGGGCAACGGTTTGGTGAAAATATCAGCAACTTGTTCCTTAGAAGGAACATACTCCAACTTGACCTTCTGTTCAAGTACTTGTTCCCGGAGAAAATGGTACTTGATTGGTATGTGCTTGGTTTTTGAATGCATAACCGGATTCTTTGAGATGCTGATTGCACTTGTGTTGTCACATAAGATAGAGATTGGAGGAGTACAAGTGATTTGATAATCCTGCAAATTCTGCATCATCCAAAGGAGTTGGGTGCAACAAGATGCAGCAGCAACATATTCTGCTTCAGCTGTAGACAAGGCAATTGAACTCTGTTTCTTGCTGAACCAAGAGACCAGTCTGGGACCCATAAAGAACGCACCACCACTTGTGCTTTTCCTGTCATCCACGCTTCCGGCCCAATCTGCATCTGTATAGGCATGAAGAGTAAGATCTGTATCTCTAGGATACCATAAGCCATAATTTTGAGTTCCTTGAAGATATTTGAAAATTCTCTTCACTGCTTGAAGATGAGTCTCCTTCGGATTTGCCTGAAATCTTCCAACTATTCCAACTGCATGCATGATGTCTGGTCGGGTACCTGTCAAATATAGTAAACTTCCAATCATAGATCTGTAGGTTGGTTGATGTACTGCTGCAGATTCATCATTTGCACTGAGACTACATCCTGTGACCATGGGTGTACATACTGGTTTTGCATCTTCCATGCCATATTTCTTCAAAATCTGCTTGAGATACTTGGTTTGAGATAAAAAGATTCCTCCTTCCTTCTGTTGGATTTGCAAACCAAGGAAATATGTCAGTTCTCCTAGCAAGGACATTTCAAATTCTTTCTGCATGACTGAGGCAAAGCTTTGACTCATAGCTTCTTCATTGCTGCCAAAAATAATGTCATCTACATACACAACAAGTATTAGCAATTTGTCATTTTCAACTTTTATATACAGATTGCTATCTGCTGAACCTTTTAAGAAACCTTGTTGATGAAGATATTTGTCCAACCGGTAGTACCAAGCCCTTGGAGCTTGTTTGAGACCATAGAGAGCCTTTTTCAATCGGCATACAAGATTTGGATCATTTCCAAGAATGAACCCATCTGGCTGTTCAATGTATACTTCTTCTTCCAGGTCTCCATTCAAAAAGGCTGATTTCACATCCATTTGAAATACTTTGAAGTTCTGGAAACTTGAGAGAGCAAGGAACATTCGGATGGCCTCAAGTCTTGCAACAGGAGCAAAAGTTTCTTCAAAGTCTATTCCTTCTTGCTGCGCATACCCTTTACAGACGAGTCTGGCTTTGTTTCTAATTACTTCTCCATTTTCATTCAATTTATTTTTGAAGACCCATTTTGTTCCAATAACATTCTTATCTTTTGGTCTAGGAACCAGCTCCCAAGTGTTGTTCTTTTCGATTTGCTCAAGTTCTTCATCCATTGCTTTCACCCAACATTCATCTTTGCATGCCTCTTTCACATTTTGTGGTTCGGTGGAGGAAAGTAATGCCAAATAGCTTGAAGCTTCTGCAACTGTTCTTCTAGTTTGTATACCTGCTTCTTTTTGTCCCATGATCTGAGATTCTGGATGGTTCTTCTGAACATATCTGGATGGAGTCTTTTCTTCTATTCTTGTCCGTTCTTCTGCTTCTTCGTGAGGTTCTTCTTGAGATTCTTCTTGAGGTTCTTCTTCTTCATCATTCTGTCTTTGAGGGTAGCTCTCATCTTCTTCGATGTCTTCACGATGTATTTGCCTAGGAATATATCCCTTTTCATCAACCACTACATCAATGCTGTCAACAATTCTGCCAAGTCTTTTATTGTAGCATTTGTATGCTTTGCTATGTGGAGAATAGCCAAGAAGAATGCCTTCATCTGCTCTAGGATCAAGTTTGCCAAGCTGCTCCTCAGTATTCTTGATATAGCATTTGCTCCCAAATATTTTGAAGTGCTTTACCGAAGGAGTTTTACCACTCCAGAGCTCATGAGGGGTTTGAGTGTTGTTCACCCGGACATTTGTCTTGTTGAGAATAATAACCGCAGTATGTGCAGCCTCACCCCAGAAGGTTGCAGGGGTTCCTGATTCATCAAGCATAGCACGAGCCATTTGTTGGATTGTTCTGTTCATTCTTTCAACAACTCCATTTTGCTGAGGCGTTCTAGCTGTAGAGAATTCTCTCCTTATCCCATGTTCATCACAGAAATCGAAAAATTCATTTGAAGTAAATTCCCCACCTCTGTCAGATCTGAGGCACTTAATTTTGTGACCTGATTCATTTTCAGCCAAGGCTTTGAAGGTTTTGAATTTTTCGAATGCTTCATCTTTGTGCTTCATAAGACCTAACCAAACAAACCTGGAGAAATCGTCAATAAATAATATCAAGTATTCCTCTCCTCTAGGTGTTGTTTTTCTGAATGGTCCACATACATCTGTATGTACTAGCTCAAGAGGCATGCTGGCTGATCCTTCTTTCTCTGGAAAGTTAGTTCTGGTTTGTTTTCCAAACTGACATGATCTGCATATGGTGTTGTCAGGAATTTTGATATCTGGAAGATCGCGAACTGCCTGATATTTGCAAGCTTTCCTTATTTGTGAGAAGCTTAGATGTCCCAACCTTCGATGCCATAACCAGTGCTCTTCATTCTTGCTTAGATAGCATTGTTGTTGTCCTTCATCAAATATGTATAGATTATTTGGAGTTCTCTTTCCTTTGAGAACTGTTTTACCTGTATCAAGATCACGAACAAGGCATCCATTTGATCTGAATATAACCTCGGTTCTTTGATCACACATCTGGCTGACACTTAGTAGATTATGCTTCAATCCATCAACAAACAAAACATTTCCAGCCTTAACATCTTCTTTTAAAGGAGCAATACCTTTTCCTTTTATAGTTGCAGGAGTATCATTTCCAAAAGAGACTTTCTTTCCCTTTTCTAAATTAGAATAAGACTCAAGTTTTTCTTTATCACCTGTCATATGCTTCGAACATCCACTGTCAATGTACCATAGATTTTCTTGTCCTTCTGCATAAAATACTATCCCACATTTCTCTGTTTGAGGTTCCTTTATTCTCCATGTTTTGGTGCCTGAGGCTTGTTCCTTTTTCTGCTCTTGTACCTTTCTTTCCGGAAACCTGCTTCTGCATTCAAAGTCTTTATGTCCAAAATTATTGCAAATAGAACATTCAACTTCATTTTCAAGAGTTGAAAAGTTGTTATAGGTCCTTTTTGTAATCCCTGTCATACTTCTTTGTTTTTGAGCTTCCCTAGTCATGATTGTTTTATACGCAACACATTGAGCTGCTTTGTGACCAAAGTTATGGCAAGAAAAGCATTGTCCATTGAAGAAGCTTCTGCGATTATTGGATCTACCAGCCAACTGATTGTAATTTCTATTTTCATCTATTCTTGAACCAAATTGAGAAGATTTTACCTGTGGCTGGTTGTGGCTTTTGTTCACCCTTAAGCTGGATTGCCCCTGATAGTTTCTGCTTGACATTTGTCCCTGCTTTACCTGATGATCTTCCTTATGCTCTTGCTCATTTCTTCTTGCTGCATCAAGATAACTTTTTGAAGTGGATGCTTGAGAAGTTTCTCCATTATAGCCCAAACCTGTCTTATTTAGTGGAGACCGCTGCACACTGATAATCTCATCCAAAGTTTCAGATCCTTTGACAAACTTGAGATTAATAGTTTTTGTTTTCTCAATTTCTTTTCTAAGACCAACAATCTCACCTTCTAATTTTTCAAGATGTTTTTCCTTTTCATCAATTTGGAATTGTAGAGTATCAATAATCATGTTCTTTTCTTCTATGCATCTCTTGAGTCTAGTAATTTCATCATAAAGGTTATCCACATCTACAGCATCCTCATAATCATCATCTTCAAATGCCATTAACAACCTATATTTATTACCTTGTTCATCTTCATCACTGTTTGATAAGCCATCACTATCTTCATGGGTGTAGTAGCTTTTCTTGCTTTGCTTCTTGTTCCATCTAACTGGTTCCTTTCCTTTATCCTTATAAGAGCATTTTGCAGCATAATTGACCTACTCTTCCACAAGCAAAGCATTTGAAAGGTAGCTTACCTCTGAACCTTCCAGAACCTCTTTGAAGATTTCTGACAAAATTTGATTCTTCTACCTCTTCTTCTGGATCATGGCTTGCTTCATAGTAATCTTCTTTGCCTGATGCTTTAAAAGCAGCCTCCCTTCTGTCTGATGGTCCTCCCTTTCTCATTTCATAAGCAGTTAGAATTCCATGTAGCTGAGACATAGTAAGAACACGGAGATTTTCTTTTTCTTCTATTGCAGATACTTTGGATTCAAACTTGGGGGATAATGATCTTAGAATCTTTTGAACTACTAGAGACTCCTTTACTTCTTCACCCAAATTTTTCATACAATTTACAATCTCATCTACCCGAAGAAAATAATTAGCCACACTTTCATCATTATACATCTTGAGAGTCTCATATTGAATTCTGAGAGTTTGAAGTTTGGCTTGTTTTACCTGTTCATCTCCTTCATAGCTTGTGATCATTTTGTCCCATATTTCTTTTGCTGATTTGAAGTGCATTACCATCATGAATTCTGTTTGGGATATACTTCCTAATAGAGTACTGACTGCTTTTGCATTTGTTTCATACTTCTTTTTCTCAGCTGGATCTGTAGGAGTAGCTGAAGGAAAAGCATAGCCTGTTTCTACAATGTCCCAAACTTCAGTACCAAGAGATTGAAGATATGCAGTAACTCTTACCTTCCAATAATTGAAGTTTGTCCCATCAAAAACTGGTGGCCTGATTGATGCTTCTCTCTCGTAATTGCTCATGATGAGCGATCTACCTTCAAGCGATCAAGATTTTCTGAAGGACCTGCTCTGATACCAATTGTTGGAAATAATACTGAGAGGGGGGGTGAATCAGTATTATCAAGCAATTTACCAAATCTTCCTTATTTGATCTTTTGAATTATTCTTGCATATCAGTACCATAAAACAATGAGCATGAATTAAGAAAATAGACAGTCACACCAAAGAACACAAGATGTAAGGTGGAAACCCAATGCGGGAGAAAACCACCTGCTGCAATATGTCTCTATCTTCTTTCAAGAAATTCTTTTTACAATGATTTTGTACTGGTGCAGTCCTTTACCAGCACGCAGGCTGCAACCTGCAGAGAGCTACAACTCTCTCTCGTTTTCCAGTTTCTCCTGGAAGGGAGCTAGAACCCCCTACTTCTTTTCATGAAGAATCAAATGATCAACAAGTATATAACAGATACAGTCCACTACAGATATCAGATCAGTAATTACAGAAATAACCCAGAACACCTTATGAACAGAAATATACAGTCAACAGATCATCTTAAGACAGGGACGCATATTTACTTTCTGTGACCTGCGACTGGACGCAGTCTACCTTCCACTGTTCTGCGTGCCGACGCACTGTTCCTCTATGCTTTGCTGCGACCGGCGCACTCAGAAACACTATCGTGCCGCGTCTTTTGCTTCAGAGACGCACCCAATAACACTGTCGCGCCGCGTCCTTTGCCTCAGAGACGCACCTGATAACACAGTCGCGCCGCGTCCTTTGCCTCAGAGACGCACCTGAGCCTTTACTGTACTGCGTCCCGGCGCACTTTCCCTTCACTGAACCTGCGTCCCTTCAGATATAAAAGATATGAGGACTTCAGAACCAACCCAAACACTCAGATCCACAGATCTGATCATGCGCCATAGAGATCACAGTCCATTAGAAGATTCGCCTTCATAGATCTGGACTAGATCTCACCAAAAGATATTCAACCAAGATGATGCATAATCCAAAAGAACTCCTTTGCTTTATATAGGCAAGCTTCTCCCCAAAACATGGAACAAAACCACGAGCCGACACCATAGAAACACAAAACCGTCGGCTAGATACCACGCAAGAAACCCCCACGTGCTTTTCTCTGCCTTGAAATGTGTGCACTGGGCGGACGCACCTCCTGAACGGCTGGCCGGCGTCCCTGGACGCGGGTTCTGTATGGTATACCTGCGGGGACGCACTTGCTGATCATATTTCCTGCGTCCTTCTTGATTTATCACCTGAAAGGGTTTGCCATCAAGGACAACACCTGAATCATAATGCCAACACAAACAAAAGGGTTCAATGCTGGACCACATTGAGGACTTCCAAAAATTGATGTATTCATAAGGACTTTAAAGGATAATATCCAACATGAGGTTCGCCTTTGGGAACCTGATTCATTGGAGAAGGCATTCAGGTTAGCAAGAAAAATGGAAAGCAAAATTATGGCAACCAGGAAGCCTACCACTCACAACTATAAAGATTGAAGTGTTGTTGCCCCTAGCCTTCCACAACCTATAAGGTTGACACCATAAAAATTGGAAGAAAAAATAGCAAAAGGGCTTTGTTAAAGTTGTGATAGAAAATACACTAAAGGTCATAAGTGTGTTGAGAAGAAATTATTCTACATAGATTGTGAAGAGGAGGAAGAAAAGGAATAAGAAATGTCAAAAAAATAGGATATACTCCAAGAAAAAACCCTACATAAAGAAGAAATGAATCCAACCATATCTTGTAATGCATTGGCTAGAATTACCACTCCTCAAACTATCAAGATAGAAGGACATATCAAGAAGAAAAAGGTAATAGTGTTGATTGATTCAAGAAGTACCCACAATTTTATTCATTGTAAGATAGCAAAAGAATTGAAATGCTTCCTATATCCAGTACCAGAGTTTCAAGTGATGGTTGCAAGTGGAGGAACCAAAACTTTCTCTAGAAAGTGCCATA
This sequence comes from Pinus tabuliformis, assembly GCA_031772625.1. Lineage (NCBI taxonomy): Eukaryota > Viridiplantae > Streptophyta > Pinopsida > Pinales > Pinaceae > Pinus > Pinus tabuliformis. Next base: position 95,321,115 of record CM062812.1, read on the forward strand.
ATATCAAGCTATCCATGGGAGAATATGTATTGAATAGTCCAATGCTTTCCATTCCAATGGGAGGTGTTGATGTTGTACCAGGAGTCCAATGGCTACAATCCTTGGATACAATAGCTATTAATTTTCAAGAACTTTTAATGAAATTTTCTACGGAAGGAAAGGAAGTTGAATTAAGGGGTATTGCAGGGAAACCGGGAAAGATAATCAGCTCTAACAGTATGACAGAGCTTCTAAAAAAGGAACAACAAGGAGTAGTTGCACAATTATGTTCGCTAGATGTTTCCACATCGAAATCATCTATTTCTCTAGATCTCCAAAAAGCCTTGGAAAATCATTCCAAGGTATTTGAGACTCCCAAAGGTCTCCCACCTATTCGTGATCATGATCATGCTATTCATTTGATTCCAAGAAGTGTTCCTCCAAACATCAGGCCATACAAATAACCCTATGCCCAAAAGAGTGAAATTGAACGTATGGTTACATAAATGCTAGAGGTTGGTATAATTCAACCTAGTCAAAGTTATTTCTCTGCTCCAGTAGTATTGGTGCACAAGAAGGATGGATCATGGCGCATGTGTTCAGATTATAGGGAGCTCAACAAGCTCACTATTAAAGATAAATTTCCCATTACTTTCATTGATGAATTATTGGATGAATTGCATGGATCAATTTACTTCACGAAGTTGGATCTTCGTTCAGGATATCATCAAATCAGAATGAAGATCGAAGACATTTCGAAAACAACATTTAGAACTCATGAGGGTCATTATGATTTTTTAGTCATGCCTTTTGGCCTTACCAATGCACCTTATACATTTCAAGGTTTGATGAATTCCATTTTCAAACCCTTCCTTAGAAAATTTGTGTTATTATTTTTTGATGATATACTAAACTACAAGTCTTGGAAGGATCATGTTGAACATGTTGACAGGGTGCTACAACTATTGGAGGAGAAACAATTATATGAAAAAGCTCCAAACGTTTCTTTGGAGTACAAGAGGTGGAATATCTGGGTCATATTGTATCTCATGAAGGTGTTAAGGTAGACCCTAGCAAAATTAAAGCCATTAAGGAATGGAAAATCCCCACATCCATAAAGCATCTACGAGGATTTCTTGGGTTGAGAGGGTATTATCACAAGTTTGTTAAGAATTATGGGAGAATGGCAGCACCTCTAACAACATTATTGAATAAATATGCATTTTCATGGACTCTAGAGGCAACAAAGGCCTTCGAACATCTTAAAGAGGCAATGTGCCAAGCACCAGTCTTAGCTACACCAGACTTCACAAAAACACTTATTATGGAATGTAATGCTTCAGGAAATAGAATTGGTGATGTTTTAATGCAAGATGAAAGACCCATTGCTTTCAAAAGTCATTCAATCAAGGGAAAGTATCACAAAGCTCTTTATGAGAAGGAAATGTTGGCAATACTACATGCACTTAAGAAATGGTGACCCTACCTAATGGGAAGACACTTCAAGGTAAAAACAGATCATGATAGCCTTAAATACTTTTTAGAACAAATATTATCCTCTAAAAAGCAACAAAAATGGGTCACAAAGATGTTGGGTTATGACTTTGAAATCATCTACAAAAAAGGGAAGCAAAATGTTGTGGCAGATGCACTCTCAAGAAAGGGTGAGGATATGGAAGCATTTTTGTGCGCCATTTCTATTATCCAACCAGATTGGATAAACGAAGCAAGGGAGGAATGGAAGAATCACAAAGAAGTGTGGGCACTTATTTGAAAGTTACAACAAGATTCCAATACATCTGATACATTTAGCTGGAAAAATGATTCATTACGGTACAAACATTGCTTATACCTCTGTAAGAATTCCCAACTCAAACAAAAGATTCTTATGGAATTGCACACTTCTCCCTTAGGATGGCACTCAACATTTTAAAAAACTTACCATAGGGTTAAGAAGGAATTTTTTTGGGATGGCCTTAAATCAGATATTCAAAAGTTTTTGGCGGAATGTTTGGTTTGCCAACAAAATAAAGATGAAACAATTAAGACCCCAGGTCTACTACAACATTTATCCATTCCAAGCCAACGTTGGGAGGAGGTTTCAATGGATTTTATCACAGGTTTACCCAATTCTGAAGGAAAGAGTGTCATCATAGTGTTAGTTGATAGACTTACCAAGTATGCACACTTTTGTGCATTATCACATCCATTTAAAGCTAGTTCAATTTCTACTGCATTTATGGAAACAATTCAAAAGATACATGGAAACCCAAAGATTATTGTAAGTGACAGAGATCCCATTTTCACTGGAAATTTTTGGATAGAATTATTTTCTTGTCTTGGTACTCAGTTAGCTCATAGCTCATCTTATCATCCTCAATTTGATGGGCAAACTGAGATAGTAAGAAAATGTTTGGAAGGATATCTTCGTTGCTTTGTATCTAATAAACAGACACAATGGGTCAAATGGTTGCCTCTAGCTGAATGGTGGTATAACACTTCCTTCCATATTGCAACAAAAATGACCCCATTTATGGCACTTTATGGATATCAGCCACCGTCCATCACATCATATTTAAGAGAATTATAAGGTTCAAGTAGTGGAACATCACATCTAGCATCAACAACAAGTTCTCCAACTCTTAAAGGATAACCTCGTGTTGGCGCAGAATAGAATAAAACAACGAGTGGATCAACATCGCAGCGAAAGAAGTTTTGATGTAGGTGACTGGGTATTCCTATGGCTACAACCATATAAACAAATGTCCCTCAAGCAAGCTAAGAAGGATAATAAATTATCTCCAAAGTATTATGGTCCGTACAAGGTGTTGCAAAATATTGGTACTATGGCATACAAATTGGAGCTTCCTGCAGCTTCTTAAGTGCACCCAGTTTTCCATGTTTCATGTTTAAAGAAGGTTATAGGCAACAAGCTCCCAGTTCAAACAATATTTTCAGAACTTGACGAGAAAGGAAAAATTAAATTGGAACTAGAAGCAGTCACAGAGACAAGAACTCGACAGCTATGAAATTGATCAATTTTGGAGTATCTCATCAAGTGGAAGAACTTATCTACTGAAGATTCCACATGGGAGGATGATAACTTTATACAGAAGCATCCAGAACGACTCAAGCGTTGAGGAAAACACTTTTTTGAAGGAGAGGAGCATGTTAGGTCCCTATAATACTAGTGATTCCCCCATTACTATTGTCGTTGTATCCCTTATTATTATTGTTGTGCCCCTATTGTCCCCATATTGTTATTATTGTGCCCCATAGAATCCCTCTATTGTTATTTTTGTGGTATATTATTATTGTTAGTCGGCTTGGTTATATTGTGACCCCTTAGACTCTTATATACAGAAAGGATTGTTTGTCATTTGAATCATCCAAGAATTGTTCATTTGTGTAATGTAAAGGAGGTTGCCCCCTCAAAGAGGCTGAATTCTAAGGTGTTGATCTATATTTTCTATCTTTTTGTGAGTTGGTTTCATAACATTTGGTATCAGAGCTTTGGATTCTAGGGTTTCACTGCTCCAAACAGGTTATCGTGGCATTTGCACTATAAAAAAAAAATTGCGTGTTCTGAACCTTGGGTCCAAATTTCAGAGCTTTTCGTGCTTTATTTGTGGAGATGTGATCTGAAGAAATTGGCCTTTTTGCAGCCTCCCGAATTACATTCCAAACAGGTGACCTGGGGAAAATCGTCATAACTTTTGTTTTGAGCATCAGATTGAACTTTTGTAAGAAGTTACAGAAAGAGGATGGACTGTAGCTTCCTGTGTATATTTTGCAGATACTAAGGTCAAAACAGTGACACGTGGCACTTCATACAATTTTGTTCTTCTGAAAAGGTATATAATCAGGTCATCATGGAAGATTGTGCATAACTCTTTCTTGGAGAATATAAATTCGATCAGACTGGTGGAATTCGAAAGAGGATGCAGAGGGCTACTATAGGTAGCAATTTCAGAACTGGAAGATCTGAAACTACAGAGATACATCAGATGCAATATCGAGCTCCTACAAGGTGAAAAAAGGTGTGTAGAATTTTTTAAATTTTTTCATAAGCTTGGCTTGAAAAATTAGTTTGAAGGAATTCAAAGGGAATAGTGAAATTAATGCCCCAAAAAAAGAAAATGGAAACACCTAGTAAGCAACCTGAAAGCTTTAGCATGACTTGTGAAGAAGAGGAAGAAATGCAACATGATATATCAAAATTACAAGACCAAGTACAAAAAATTTCACTCTCACTAAAGATAAATGAAGCCAAGATGAATGGCATGGAAACTCATATGAATGGCATGCAAGTTAAGATGGATGGCGTGGAAGCTAAGATGGATGGCATGGAAGCTAAGATGAATGGCATGGACGATAAGTTGGAAGGATTGAAGATAAATCTGAATAAGTTGCTATATGAAATGGTCACTAATGGTGAAAGGGTAGTAAAGGAAACTCATGATGAGAATAAAAGAAATGTTAATCTGGATTTCATAGACTCTAATTTTGGATTGAGGACACACTCCTTCTTGTGCACCAATCTTCTTGTGCACTGGAAATTTAGAAGGTGCATTGGTAAGGCCAAAAGTCATGACCAAAAATTCATAATGACCCTCATGAATTCTAAATGTTGTTTTTGGGATGTCTTCAGTCTTCATTCTGATTTGATGATATCCTGAATGGAGATCCAACTTGGTGAAGTAAATTGGTCCATGCAATTCCTCCAATAATTCATCAATGATAGGAATGGGAAATTTATCTTTAATAGTGAGCTTGTTGAAATTTTTGGACAGAATTGCCCACGGGGCTTTGTATTGACGATGAATGGGTACATTGTTAAGGCACTCCTTGCGATAGGTCACCATTCAAATCCCCCATGGGTGCTTAGGTTAGTCTTAACTAGAAAAAAAAAAAAAAAATTAATAAATAAATAAAAAAATAAAAATAAAAAAATTGGACAGAATTATTTTCTTGTCTTGGTACTCAGTTAGCTCATAGCTCATCTTATCATCCTCAATCTAATGGGCAAACTGAGATAGTAAGAAAATGTTTGGAAGGATATCTTCGTTGCTTTGTATCTGATAAACATACACAATGGGTCAAATGGTTGCCTCTAGTTGAATGGTGGTATAACACTTCCTTCCATACTACAACAAAAATGACCCCATTTATGGCACTTTATGGATATCAGCCACTATCCATCACATCATATTTAAGAGAAAATTATAAGGTTCAAGCAGTGGAACATCCATCGAGCATCAACAACAAGTTCTCCAACTCTTAAAGGATAACCTCGTGTTGGCGCAGAATAGAATGAAACAACAGGCATATCAACATCACAGTGAAAGAAGTTTTGATGTAGGTGACTAGGTATTCCTACGGCTACAACCATATAAAAAAATGTCCCTCAAGCAAGCTAAGAAGGATAATAAATTATCACCAAAGTGTTATGGTCCATACAAGGTGTTGCAAAAGATTAGTACTATGGCATACAAATTGGAGCTTCCTACAACTTCTTGAGTGCACCCAGTTTTCCATGTTTCATGTTTAAAGAAAGTTATAGGCAACAAGCTCCCAATTCAAACAATATTGCCAGAACTTGACGAGGAAGGAAAAATTATATTGGAACCGGAAGCAGTCACAGAGACAAGAAATCAACAGCTATGAAATCGATCAATTTCGAAGTATCTCATCAAGTGGAAGAACGTATCTGTTGAAGATTCCAGATGGGAGGATGAGAATTTTATACAGAAGCATCCAGAACTACTCAAGCGTTGAGGGCAACAATTTTTTGAAGGAGAGGAGCATGTTAGGTCCCTATAATACTAGTGATTCCCCCATTACTATTTTCATTGTATCCCTTATTATTATTGTTGTGCCCCTATTGTCCCCATATTTTTATTATTGTGTCCCATAGAATCCCTCTATTATTATTTTTGTGGCTTTATATTATTATTGTTAGGTTGGCTTGGTTATATTGTGACCCCTTAGACTCCTATATATGGAAAGGAGGTTTTATCATTTGAATCATCCAAGAATTGTTCATTTGTGTAATGTAACGGAGGTTGCCCCCTCGAAGAGGCTGAATTCTAAGGTATTGATCTATATTTTATATCTTTTTGTGAGCTAGTTTCGTAACAGTATTTCCCTAGAATTAAGAAGAACCTAATCTCAATTTCCATTATAAAAAATCAGAGTATGAAGGCCGAATTTCTAAAGTCATATTATGTGGTAAAATATATTTAGGATCACTTCAAGGTTATTGCAACATGGACAATAATTGGAGATTTATACAAAATTTATTTTACAATATAAAGTAATCAAGCGTTGGCATGCACAACCATGATAACAAAATTTCTTTAGAACCAAAGGTATGACCACCTTTGTCATCATGATTTGTTTCCACTTTAGAAACAAACAATGGTGGAGGGACTCACATTGTTTAAGAATGAATATTCTGCATGTGAAGGTTGTGCATTAGGGAAGATGCATAGGGAAGAGTTGCATACTCATACAAATAGAAGAAAGAGGGATATTCTTGAACTTGTGCATGAAAACGTGTGTAGGCCTATCTAGACAAGATCATTAGGTGGAGCATATTATTTTTTGATCTTTATTTATGATTGCACAAAATAATCTTAGGTGTATTTCATAAGAATTCAAAGTGATGTATTTGAATATTTTAAGGAGTTTGAAAACTTGGTTGAGAGGAAAACAACAAAATATATCAAGATCCTCCAATTAGATCAAGGTGGGGAATATACATTAGGTGAATTCATCTAGTACTACACATAATGTTCTTGGAAGTAGAGATGTGTTATTTCATGAGCATGCAATTGTAGGCCATAAGGAGAACAACTATGATGCATGACATATTCCTCTTGATTATGATTATGTCAAGGAAGAGGTAGATGATAAATAGGAACATAAATAGGAGGAATAATATAGTGACATTGACACCTCAAACAACCATAACACGCGAGGAGAAGGAAATAATTCACCACAAAGAAGGAGAATATATGAAAGCAATGAATCACCAATGAGGTCATCATGTCAAACTTAGCTACACATAAGGTATAAATATTATGCCTTAATGACAGAAGTAATGAATTTCATAGAACCTTTTAATTTTGAATAGGATAATGAGCATAAAGAATGGAGAAATGCAATGAAGGAAGAATATGATTCCATAATGAAAAATTATATTTGGAATTAATAGAATTGTTTGAAAATAAAATACCCATAGGATCCAAATGGTTGTTGAAACACAAATTTATTTTTGATTAAAGTATAAATAAATCTAAATCCAAAATGGCTTCCCACAAAGAGAGGGAATTGATTATGATGAAACCTTTGCACCTATAACAAAGCTAAATACAATTAGAGTAATGATTGCATCAACTACAAAATATCAATGGATTCTACATCAACAAGATGTTAAGTCTGCGTTTTTTAATAGGGAACTAATTTAAGAAGCATTTCCTATTCAACTAGAAGGATTTGTTAAAAAGGGTTAAGAGCACATTTTTTAAACTAAAGAAATACTTATATGGGTTAAAATAGACACCAAGATCTTGGTATGTGAAAATTGACCCTTTCTTTCTTTAAAAGGGTTTAAGGAAAGGAAAATGTGATCCTAACATGTATTTCAAATCACATCAGAAGGGGAATGTTGTTTTGATTTCCTTGTACAATGACAATCTCATTATAATTGGCAATGCATCTAGGTTAATTGACAAAGTTAAAAGAAAATTGTCACGGGTTTTTGAAATTAAATACCTTGGGGAATTTCACTATTGATTAGGCCTTGAAATACGAAGAGAAGTTAAAAAAACATTGGTTACATAAAGAAAATATACATGAGAGATTCTAAAAAGGTTCAAAATGGACCAATGTATGGCAGTGTTAGTGCCTTTAGAACATAATGTCAAACTCTACAATGATGATGGCACTAGAGAGGTGGATGGTACATTGTATCGTTAGTTGGTGGAAAGTCTAAATTATCTCACTACAACTAGCCTAAACATAGATATTCAATGATCGTAAGTCAATTTATGTCCAAGCTCTCGAAGGCAGTTGGAAAGAAGTGAAGAAAGTCCTTTGATATTTGAAAGGGCTGCTAATTTTGGTATTAAATATACTGATGACTTTGATGTTGAGTTGATAGGTTATTCTAATTTAGAATGGGTTAGAAATATTGATGACAAAAGATCAACTTCAAGATATGGATTCAACCATGGATCTGAGATCATGAAATAGACTATTTAGAAACAACCAACTATTTCTTTTCCATTAACTAAAGCCAAATGTAAAGCTTTATGCAGTGCTTCTTGTGAAGCAATTTGGTTGAGGCAAGTTCTTGAAGATGTGGGAGAAGAACATAAAACATCAATAATTATCAAGTGTGATAATCAAAGCTCCACCCCACTAACCAACAACCCTTTGTACCATGCAAGATCAAAACATATTGAGATTGATTATCATTTTGTGAGGGAAAATATGTAGTCTAAGGAAATTGATTTAGTTTATTGTAATAACAATTAAAACATGACTGACATCTTTACAAAATCTCTTGGAAAGGAAAAATATAAATTATTTAGAAATCACTTAAGTGTTTTAGAAAATACATATCTCCATTAAGGGAGAGTGTTAGAATAATTTATAAATTTCTATATTATATTATTATTAGCACATTATTATACATTCTCATTGAGATTATGTAGATTTTAGATCATATTTATGAGGAGGTTGTTCAAAATCCTCAACCACTTTCTAATCCTATATATGTAAGTGTTTTTCGGTTAGATGAATGCAAGTGTGAGTGTAGGTAGTCTCCAAATTGAGATTTTCCTCACCTGAGAGTTACATTTATCATCTTCCCATCACTTTGACTTCCATTCTCATTATTTAATAATCATTCCATGATATAGATTGATAAAATTAATTAACTTGTAATTAATGAATAGAATTACACAATTAATTTCAATATAAACCCTTTATCCATTAGTGTTAATATTTTAAACATGAAAATAATGTTTTCTTTACAATTAGATAAAAAATTATTATTAATAAAACCCTGCATTTAAAATATCAATATTATACATAATGATGTAAATAGTAAAGATAAAATAGAAAAATAATAAAGTATATATATATATATAGATATATTAAAAAATTAAGAAATATAAAAAGGAAGATAAATAATAAAAAATATAAAAAGGATAAAAAAATAATAATAAATAAATAAAAAGTAAAAAAAACAAATTGGAAGAATGTAAATAGTGGAATATAGATTTAAGTAAATAAAAATATATACAACGAATATAGTCATGCATAGATTTAACACTTTGATTTTTTATTTTTATCTTAAGCGAATAGGTCACTCTACTTCTATAGTGCATAGTTTCTAAAACAATAGTCATTCTATGATAAAATTAATTAAGATGTAATTAATGGATATATCTACACAATTAATGTCAATATAAACTTATTGTCCACCAATATTAACATGCTAAACAAGAATATTTTCTTTACCATTAGAATTAAATTATAAGTTAATGCAACCCAACATTTAAAATATTAAGAGGGTATATAATGATGTAATGTCCACCAATCTTAACATGCTAAATTTAAAAAAATATTTTCTTTACCATTAAAATTAAATTATAAGTTAATGGAACCGAACATTTAAAATATCAAGATGGTATATAATGATGTAAATAGTGAAGTATAAGGAGTAGAGGTAAAATGGAAAAATAGTAAAGTATGAATAATAAAAATAGTAAAAATAAATAATAAAGTATCAATAATAAAAATAACAAGAGGGTATATAATGATGTAAATAGTGAAGTATAAGCAGTAGAGGAAAAATGGAAAAATAATAAAGTATGAATAATAAAAATAGTAAAAATAAATAATAAAGTATCAATAATAAAAATAACAAGGTGAAATAAGAATAATTGCTATTAAGTATAACGCATAAGCATAATGTAGAAAGATGTATAAAAAATAAATAATATAAAAGGAGTGAGAAATAATAATAAACATCAAGTATGAGATAATATAAAGATGAAAGTAAAAATAATAAATGAGTGAAAAATTAAAAGATAAAGATAAAAGAAAATAAAGAATAAAATTATAAAATGAGTTAAAAATAAATAAGAGGATAAAAGAGGTATTAAAAATATATGGGGAAGAAGTGTTAGAGTATCTAACTCGTATTCATGTTAGGTGTGATCACATGTTTGCCGTGGAGTTTGTTTAGTCTTTAGGGAGTTGATTAGATCTTGCTGGTTTAAGAGATATTTTCTCAAGTTTCTCATAGATTAATGTTAGTTTGAGAGATTTGCTCAATTAATTGATTGTACGATCAAGGTAGTTTCTATATCTTGAGATAGTATTCATGTATTTTAAATGCAAAAATATTTGATGTGAATTAATAGAGTATTCTTATGCATTTGTAAATTGGTATCATAGTAGGTCTAGGATTGTCTCTCTCATAGGAGGGCTCAAGGACATGGGGAGAATAGTGTGTGCTAGTTTGTCCATTTGAATGTGTTATTGTGAGATCATGGTAGTTATGCTTCTTGGGAGCACTGCATGGGGGCTTCACTCAATGAACCCCTGACATATCACGTGCATTCATGGCATACTAAACAATAACCTTAATTTGACTACATATTGGAAAATACCTCTAAAAATAACATTATTTAATCCTCTACCACTACTAACCCAATACACCTTCATAATTTAAAAAAAATCCTACTTCCACTAGATATTATAGGTATCCTTTTTTTCATTAATATTTTTATACCCCTTTATATTCTTTCATAAACGTCGAGCTCCATATTTTATACCTGCTAATATAAAAACTGTTTACCTCCTATTATATACTCAATATATTATTCCATTTTTCCTTAATATATATCCCCCAATATGAATGCACGTGGTATGGTATTTCTCCCCCAGTGAAGCCCCCATGGACCACTATAACTTAGATAAATGCATTGATGGAATCCTGCGAGATTATTGAGGGTGTATCACTGCTAGGAAATTTGCTTTTGAAGATATGAGAGAGATAGACAAAAAAGAAGCATTAATTGGGAAGGCTTATTGGAGTTTTTGGAAAAAAAATATAAGAGAACCCATGCTCCTCTATAAACACCTCACACATGCCACCTGTGACAGATATGGAAACAGGAACCCATGTATACATCATACATGTCGAGAGACCACAATGATCGTGAAAAGGAAAATTCTCATTCTCATGGAAATTGATACTGGAGAGATATGTGAACATGATAGCTAAATGAGATCTCATTCGATAGATACTCGCTATGTGGGTATGTTTGTAGAGAAAAACAAGAAAAGAGCTTAGAATTGATCTGCATTATGTATCTTATGAAAGGAGAATGCAATGTGCATATTATGTAGGGCTTAAACCTACATGCACTTTGTATGAAATTCATTGCAATAACATGAATTCTCTAATGATTGAAGGAGATATTTTAGATTGAGTAGAGGAGCCTAATATTTCAATGCCTATATCTGGTAGATGAAGTTATGCCTTCTATTTAGAAATATTGACAAGCAACAAGTTTTTTACAATTCAAGTGGAGATTCTCATGGAAAGAGGTGATGGGTTGATTGAAATGCATGGTAGTGGCTGTGGACATGAGCAAGCAGAGCATTCATGCATTGGAATGAGCTCTAGATAACATCAATTTGTTCCCTTATAATTTTGATAAGGAAGTGGGGAAAGTAAGTTGTACTTCATGTCTAGTCCCCACCTTCTATTTCGATAGGTATAAACTTAGGATAAATCCCCTTCAACATACTCACTGATGTTGAGGTGCTAACATTCACAACAACTAATGAAGCCCACCAGAAGAATATTACTGAAGCTATAATGACACATATATAAGGCATATGGACTGAGAGAAATGTGGAGGTATGGAAAGTGATTGTCATAGGTGAAGTGAAGGAGCTCATTTGCGAGACAAATTAATATACAAAATTAGATATTTTGGTTATGGATAGTCATAATTTTGGTGCAGTCAAGAGTACGTTTATTGGAAATTTGAGTAACTATCGCATTAACAATTTCGAATGTCCTATAACCATTGTGAAAATGGTTCCCAATTTACTAAAGTGTGGTGCTTGAAGATGGGAATTTATTTTAGCATATTTTCCACACACGGTGCCTTAAGAAGGATAAGGGAAACAAAGATACAAATCCCTGGTTTGAGTCATGGTAATATTGTATTGAATTTATATATTTATCTTAGGTAGCTCAATATTTAGGTGAAGTTATTTTGTTAGAATTATCTATTGTAGCAAAAGACAAATGAAGTAAGGGTATCCAAGATGAAGATAGAGATTCCTAGTGTGTGAGTGATTTTAGAAGAAAATGATATTCTTGTTATATATTTCATTATCTCTTGTTGATGTAATGTTGCAATGTTTTGTGATGTAAACGTCATTCCAAAGTCTGCTTTGCAAAGAAGTGTTGTAGGAAAAATGAGTTCTAGTTATGTGTTCTTGCTTCATGAAGTATTTTTTTGAATGTTGCGCTATGAATCCTCATTGGCATGGGCAAATAATGTAAGGGTGAGATTGATACATCTCATATCTAGACTACTTTCCTAGATAATTAGCAAGTATAGTGGATGGAATCTAGGTATCTCATTAGCTGGAAGTATGTACATAGGATGAATAGCTAATAAGTCTTCATGGTCTAATTGATGTTAAACCCGAGACTACGATAGGTTCCAAATTAATTTGAGGTGTAAATGGTATGATTGGTTTCCAACTAGTACATGACAACAATTCTTCAAATGTAGGGAGGAGCATGGACACCTATTGAGGTGGAAGTGAGTTACATTCTTCTAGCTTGAGAAAACCAAGTGATGAATAGAGGTTGAATTTTTGGATTTGAATGATAATATTGGAGCAAGAAGGATAGAGAGGTTGTAGATACAACAAAGATGTATTTGGATTTTGGTCCAACAAAAACATATGACAATTCCTATGGAAGATTTATGGTAGAAGTTGATATTGTTTGTGGCCATAGAAAAGGTTAAATGGTGGTGGACAAAATGAGGTAAGATTTTGTGGTGTGTTGATTAATAATAAACTCATGACCATGTTATAATATGAATCACACATTGTGTTTTTAAGCAAGTCTATTTGTCATGTTTTGATTTGATGTAATGGTCCTTGAAATGTATGTATCTAGTATCTCCATGAGTGGAGATTTTTATACCTGAGTCAATGCTGATGTAAGTCTGATGAGGCATGTGTACTTATTAGGTGTAGTTCTGAGCATATTTTAGACACCTGTTTCCCCATTTTTAACCATTTTCTCTTTAAACCCGCAAACTCTATGTCCTAATTATCACATTCCCTAGTTACAAGAGAAACTCTTGCTTTGACGTATTATTTTTCCATTTTTGTTAAATATTGAATGAAGTGATGTCTTTTTCATGCCTAATGAGGGTGAGTGTGGAAGATTTTTTTTGGTTCTTTTCCTTTCAGGTGTTTCCTATGAACTCAAGGCCAAAGGATGGACATTTGTGTTGTTACTCACGGTTTTACTCTAAAGATTTGATGTTACAGTTTTGTTGTTACACCTCAAGTTGTTATCACACCGCAAGATGTTGTTACACCACAACTATCAAAGGACATGGGTAATATTCCACGAGACAATTCTCAAGGAGCATGAATTATATATGGGTGGTCAAAGGATCTGAGCGGTTATAATTCTAGAGGATGGTGTAACTTGAAGTGGCCTTGTATTTAGAAACAATTTGTAACAATTCATATTTTTCTTTTAATATCGATCAACATGCGATTCGTAAGATTCTCATGATTGATCTGTTCCCTATTTTTGGGCATGTAAAATTTATAAAATGATTCAGTTCCATGAAAGGGAAAATGCAACAAAGACAATATCGACATTTTGATCTTGTAAATCACAATTATTTTTAATACAGAACATCCCTAGTGATGCTTTTACAGATTTTGTGTTGAGTTCTTAACTAGTTCTCATTCCATCCCTATGCCCTGCTAGGGAGGAAGGGTACTCCTCTTTAGTAGAGATTGCAGATATAGTAGTAGATTAATTATTTTATTTTCGTTAAGTGTAGGTTTATTATTGTCGTTGTATAATTTGTAGAGTAGATTTACTTCTATTTTTCAGATTCATTATATGTTGTTACACAAGATTGGTTAGAATTGTAATGTTTCATCAGGTGATACAGTTTCATTAATATTGTGTGTGGTGCCCCTGTTTCTTAATAAAGCATGGAGTGTGATGAGCAATTTCATTCCTATAAAATTCTTTTTTAATTTCTGCATGAGTGTTTTAAGTTCTGTAATTTGTGTTCAATGACATTTCTTTCAGTTGTTTTATTTCTTTCTTTGGTTGTTATGTATCGACACAGATAGTGTAGACAAATTTGAAATAAATAGACTTACCCTAGTTGACAACTAAATGGTTGCGGTTTAGTCAAATTAAAAGTGATTAAACCGGCACAACAATACCCCCATGTAATTGTTTTTCATCTAAAACCACTTTGTAGTCTAGGTTTATGCTAAACTAGAGCCATGTGATAGAGGAAAGTTTATGATAGAAAAGAAACAATTGATGTGTTGTTTGTTGTAAGCAGAAACCATGTGAGAATGTGATGAAAAAATGAAAGTTTATGATAGATAGGGAACATATGGATAGGGAATCTTATAGAGTCTTCTTGTTCCTTGGGAGTATGATGTAGGAACATCAAAATCATGGTTGAGCGTAAGCCGAGAAATTCTCAGGAATGGTCGAGGGTAAGCCGAGAAAGCCTGGGGAGTGGTTGAGCTCAAACCAAGAAAATCCATAGCGTGGTTATGGGTAACTGAGAGACCCTAAGACGATGATGATGGTAATGTAAGGGAAGTTAAATTTATAAGTACATGTATGGATAGAATGGTTGGTCACCCATTCATTCTAGTAGATAGTTGTTCCTTTTTATGGGTGTCAACATATTAATCATGTTTGTAAATTCTAAGTTGGATTATAGATAGACTTCATTGATCTAGAGGTCCTTTAGTTGATAGTGGATCATGTGTTGTATATAAGAACATATTGGTGAAGACGTCAACTGATTTAGCTTAGGACAAGTAGTCATTAAGGGGGATTGTTAGAGTATGTAACTCCTACTTATTTTAGGTATGATCATAGGCTGAAGAAGGATCATGTTCCAAGTCTTTAGGGAGTTGGTTGGATCTAGTTGGCTTGAGAGATATTTTCTCTACTAGATGCTTCCTAGAGGTTGAGATATTTTCTCAACTGAATGATTGTGTGATCAAGTTAATTTCTCTATCTTGATATAGCATACATGTATTTATACACGTAACAATATTAGATGCGAATTAATACAGTGTTCTTATGCATTTTTATATAGAAGAGAAAACTATGTAAAGAGAAAATTGGAAGAATGTTAAGGGAAAAAATATAGATTTATGTAAGTAATAATAAAATTATAGAAAAAAACATAAAGATAATGAAATGGAAGTGGGAACTTAGAAAAATAGTTTTTAGGAAAATAAAATATAACATTGAAAAAATATATAATAAATGTAGATTTTATTATAAGAAGGTGAAATTAAAAAGAAAGAAATTGGATTAAAAAGTAATAATTTAAGACTAATTTTTTTTGGCTTCACTTTAAAGAAAAAAAACTCTCCACCAAAAAAATAAGACTTACATGTTGTTGTTAAATATAGAAAATTGTCACTATACGTAAATAAAGATGTTGAGATATTGAAGTAATTGTTTAAGTAAATAAAAATAATTAGGTACATATCTAAATATGAAATTAATACCTTGGAGCAACATTGTAATAAGAGACTAGATCTATGGCTATAAAAATAGAAATAGAAATAGAGATAGATATAGAAATTGAAATCGAAATTCACAAGTACATTAAAATCAATGTATTGATTTCATTGTGATGCAATAGCTATGGGTTGCAACTCTCTAGCAGTTACAACACCGTGCTCTGCTCACAGAGTACACAACAAAACTCACATTTGAAATAGAGAATAAACTCAAATGCAAACAAGGAATTCAATATACAGAACAAACGATTCAGTACCTGTTTAGTAAACATTCAACAAAATTGTAAACTCTTGCTACTACAACAACAAAAATTTATGATATCAAATGGTGATTACAGTCATGGACACATGGAATGTTGGTACTAAGTTTGCAATAACACAAATTCATTCAACCCAACTCAGTCTTACTTTTTCGCATAGTCCCAATAGTCAAAAATATGGATGCTAATTCCACAATCCACCAATGAACCGTTCTTAGATCGCAAACCTCTCTCTTTTGCCTTTGATTCATTAAATTGATTCAACTGCTCATGGATAGTTATGAACTCTTCCAAGAATCAGTTTCCAAAACCGTCCCCAAACTATCACAACCACTTCACCTCCTCCTCACGACCTTGGCGTTTCAGATTCAATAATGAGTGTTCATTCTTTAACTTGTGCACATGATTGTGACACGACCTAATCATATGACAACTGGAGGATATCACTGTCAGCGATGGCAATGTTGAAGTGGAGTTCCAGCTTGTGTTTCAGCATATGTGATATCAATGTCAAATGATGCGAACACAATAGCAGAAACACCCACAAGATACAACAAAGTGACAACATTTAAACCAATGTTACAGCAGATTTTTTAGCCTATTATAAAATGAATTACATGTGATAACAATAACATGGAAAATGGAGTTTCAACCCTCCTTATTGAACTCTAACTATGCTTGCACAAATTCAAATATTTTTGGGTAATGAAGATTTTCTGACCCAAAAGATGTTCCTACATCACATTGTAAATGCATTTATAGAGTACTCTAAAGAAGAATAAGTGACATATATTTTTAGTCCCAAGCATGTGATCCAAAATTTCGATGGGGAGGTTTGGTCCCCGTAGGTCTTGCGGTCCAATCCCAAACACGATTTATTCACTTGAAAAAAACAAGTGACATTTATTCTCAAGGTATTTAAATTTTACTTACCATGTTTCAAATCCATTAAATATTATTCAATATATTTAAGAGCCCTTAAAAATTACTTAAAGATCCTTTACCCTGTTTCAATTCCATTAAAAATTATTCAAGATATTTAATATTCCTTAAAGATTACTCAAGAGCTATTATCATTTGAGTGAACTTACCATGTTTCAATTCCATTAAAGATTATTCAGGATATTTAATATTCCTTAAATATTACTCGGGAGCTATTATCATTTGAGCAAACTTTCTATTGGTAGATTTTATGTGAATTAGATACTGTGACTTCAGTGTTTCAATTTAATCAGTTGAATTAATTTTCAAATTTAATTAACTATTTGAGGATAAAAGTAGAAAAGTACAGACACTATAAGGATTGGGAACACACACCTTTAAGCTATTATGAAACTAGCTCACCAAAAGATAGAAAAGATAGATAAATGCCTCAAAATAAGCCTCTTCGAGGGGGAAACCTCCTTTACATTACACAAGTGAAAAATTCTTGGATGATACAAATGACAAGACCTCCTTTCTATATATAGGTGTCTAAGGGGTCATAATGTAATGAGAGCTGACATAACAATAATAATGTAAGGGCACAACGATAACAATAGTGGGCTTCTATGGGGCACAATAATAACAATTTGGGGACTACATGGGCAGAAAAATATAATAAGGGGGTTGTACTAATAACAATAATGGGTTACACTAGTAGTATAGGGAGCTAACATGCCCCTCTCCTTCAAAAAGTGTTGTCCTCAATGCTTGAGTAGGTCTTGATGCTTCTGTATAAAATTATTGTCCTCCCATGTGGAATCTTCAGTGTGTAAGTTCTTCCACTTGATGAGATACTCTGAAATTGATCGATTTTGTAGTTGTCAGATTCTTGTTTCTGTGACTACTCTAGGTTCTAATATGATTTTTCCTTCCTCATCAAGTTCTGGCAATATTGTTTGAACTGGGATCTTCTGTAGCTTTTGAATGAGTGGCCACACTTCTTCATCCTTCTTCCATTCATTATTTTCTTTGTTTATCCAATCTGGTTGGATAATATAAATAGCACAAAACAATGGTTACACATCCTCATCCTTTCTTGAGAGTTCATTTGCAACAACATTTTGCTTCCCTTTTTTGTATATGATTTCAAAGTCATAACCCAACATATTTGTGACCCATTTTTTTTGTTCTTCTAAAGATAATCTTTGTTCTAAAATGTGTTTAAGACTATCATGATCCATTTTTACCTTGAAGTGTCCTCCCATTAGGTAAGGTCGCCATTTCTTAAGTGCATGTAGTATTGCCAACATTTACTTCTCATAAATAGCTTGCTTTAGATGTAGCCGTAAAAATACCCAATCACCTACATCAAAACTTCTTTCACTGTGATGTTGATCTGCTTTTTGTTTCATTTTATTCTGCACCAAAGTGGTGTTATCCTTTAAAATTTGGAGAACTTTTTGTTGATGTTCGATGTGATCTTTCATTGCTTGAATCTTTTTCTTCTTGATATGTCCTTCTATCTTGAGAGTTTGAGGAGTAGTAATTTATTCCAATGCATTACAAGATATGGTCAGATTCATTTCTTGATGCTTGATGTGATCTTTCACTTCTTGAACATTTTTCTTATTGGTATGTCCTTCTATCTTGATAGTTTGAGGAGTGGTAATTCTGGCCAATGCATTACAGGATATGGTCAAATTCATTTCTTATTTCTCGATGTGATATTTCACTTCTTGAACCTTTTTCTTCTTGATATGTACTTCTATCTTCAGAGTTTGAGGAGTGGTAATTCTTGCCAATGCCTTACAAGACATGGTTAGATTCATTTCTTCTTTCTCTGGGGTTGGTTCTTGGTGTATATCCTCTTCTTTTGATGTTTCTTGATCCTTTCCATCAAACTTCCTCATATTGATCTTTGGAATATGGTGGGTATTCAATTCAATGTTAGATTCTATGAAATCATGATTAAAATTTTTTGTTTCCTCATCATGGGTTTGCTCTACTACCTTTTCATCATTAGGAGGCCTTTCTTGTAGTAGCTTTGTCCCACCTTCCTTCAAGCCTTCCATGTCTTTCTTCAAATATTCCATGCCTTTCTTCCAATATGCTTTCATACAATCGATATCAGCTTCCATGGCATAGATACAACTATTTATCTTATATTCATTAAATCATCCATCCCATTTTGATTACTAGGTTTTTCTATTTTCTTGATTCGAGTCATTCTTATTCTTTCTTTTAGGATCTCGATCTTGAATCTATTGTATCTTTGAATGTTCAGTCCTCCAAGGTCTATAATTGCGAACTACGGTAGCCCTCTACGTCCTCTTTCCAACCTCGTAAGTCTGATCAATATTGGATTCTCCAGGGAAGAGTTATTCCAAATCTCCCACAATGACTTGATTATAGACTGGTTCAGTAGAGCGAATTTGTACAAAGTTCCATGTGTCATTGTTTCAACCTTCGGACATGAAACTGATACATAGAAATCTACAGGCCATCCTCTTTCTATAAATTCTTATGAAACTTCAAGCTGACTCTTAGAAGGAATGTTATGACGATTTTCTCACGGTCACCTTTATGGGATGTAATTTGGGATAGTGCAAAAACCCTAAATGTCTTGGACCGTATCTTCGAAAATATAGTGAAGAAAAATCGAAAATTTGGGCTTGAGCTTCATCATGATTTCAGCTCAAATGATTTTTAATTTCAGAATCTAAAATGTCATAGAAAACAAATTATAGCGAAAATTTCACGATGACCTGTTTGAGATGGAATTCTGGAGCTTGCAAAAACCCTAAATTCCTCAGATCATATATTTGAAAATATAGCGAGACAAGGTCTGAAATTTGGACCCTAGGTTCAGATCGATTTCTTCTCAAATGGGTTTTTTTTAGCTTCTGAAACATTGTAGCAAAATTGTTATAGTGAAAATTCCACGATGACCTATTTGGAGCAGTGAAACCCTAGAATCCAAGGCTCTGATACCAAATGTTATGAAACCAACTCACCAAAAGATAGAAAAGATAGATAAACACATTCAAAATAAGCCTCTTCAAGTGGGAAACCTCCTTCACATTACACAAATGAGCAATTCTTGGTTGATACAAATGACAAGACCTCCTTTCTATATATAGGAGTCTAAGGGGTGATAATGTATTGAGAGCTGACATAACAATAATAATGTAAGGGCACAACAATAACAATAGTGGGCTTCTATGGGGCACAATAATAACAATATGGGGACTACCTAGGCACAACAATATAATAAGGGGGTTGTACTAATAACAATAAAGGGTTACACTACTAGTATAGGGATCTAACAT
The DNA here is from genome assembly GCA_031772625.1 of Pinus tabuliformis. Lineage (NCBI taxonomy): Eukaryota > Viridiplantae > Streptophyta > Pinopsida > Pinales > Pinaceae > Pinus > Pinus tabuliformis. The sequence goes on from CM062812.1 coordinate 95,341,489, forward strand.
AAGCCATCACTGGCAAGGACCTCTCTTGCTACTTTGCTAGGCATTGGTACTGATAGTGAAGTTAGTATTGATAGTTGGCGAATCAATAATTTCTAGACCTTATCCATAATATTAAAAAATATCCTAGAAACAAGAAAAAGAAAGAATCTTTTTAAATATCTTGAAGTTTCAAGAGTAAATTTCCTTACCATGTTTCAATTCCATCCACAAATCTAGGAAGGCTATAATATGTTTTTAAACAAAGTACATTTTTCATTACCCCTCTCAAAGCATTCAATTCTAAATAACCCACACAACATTTTTCAATGAAAAAAAGGGAGGTCTGAAGATATAATGTATTTTCTTGAAAATAAATAGCAAATAGAGTGATGGATGGGAGAAACCACCCTACTGGTGTGTGGGATTAAAATCATGACCTTCCAAATTATGAGCACAGTAAGTCAACTAAAGTCTAAAGGGAATGTCAACCAAAGTCTAATGGGAATTTTGGGTATGCCATCATCTGTACTGCAATTTCAAGTCATTTATTCCAAATTCAAATTGTTGTGTTGACTATGCCATCTTTTGACTCCCATAAGATGTCATTTATTCCAACCCCACTAATTTCACTGCCATCTCCTTCCATCTTCTTTGTGGAACACCTTGCTACTAGGTTTCTCATGCCCAATAACAAAGCATAGGATCATGGTACTCTATTGTCTTCTTACCAATTCGATTCCTCCCACTGTGTATCAAATTTTCTTTCTTCTTGCATCTACCCTTCTCCTCCTCCTCTACTTCATGTACCGGAAGTGGCTACCAAAAATGCTACTAGGGTACATGTGGGATATCTGTATTCCAATATCCTTTCGGGAAAATTAGCAGCAGTTTTTGCGATCGTCAATTTCAGGTAGATTGTGCTTTGGAAAGCAATCATTGTCTTTATATGAATGGAGATGGGTATATGATCTCGCAGCCCTCATACTTGGCCAAAAATACCCTTAACAATAATATCATGACAATTGTTAACTACAATCTATGGAAGAGTATGTCGTGGTTCAATTGCTCTCCTTTAGGTAACTAATCTCAATTTTGGTGGCATGCCTCTCAATTTTGTATAGCCCATGGATACACAATCTCACACTTTGGTGGAATTCAATGAAAGTATTAAAGGGCATAAGCGTTGTTTAGGTGGCATTGATTGGTACGCCATTTCCAACATAGAATCTAGGAAATGATTCTACCAAATTAATGTTCGATTACCAGTGGTTAGCAACTTCTCATTCCAATAGAATGAGGATCTAAGAATAGGCCTCTCAACAGGTTTTGAAATAACATCGTATGGTGACATGGAGAGAAACCGAAGTTGTGGAACTTGTATGAACAATGGTGGGAGTTGAATTGGAAAATATGATTCCTACTTATCTTTGGTGTGATCATCAATTCTAGAATGATTCTTTTCCTATTAATTAGGAGTTTGTTGAGGTTTAGTTGGTTGAGAGATTCTCTCCAACTAGTTAGCTTCCTAGATTGGTGTGTGGTTGAGATATTCACTCAACCAAGAGATTGTATGTCCAAGATAAACTAGCTATCGCAAGACATATCCTAATGTATTTATATTACATTATTATTTTGATGTGAATACAATTTTGAATGCATTTACAGAATATTTGTTGGTACCAAAGCCCATATGGGCCCAGGCCTTGGCCCTTCTCAAGCCAAGGGAGTTGGCGAGTGAATAAATTCTTTGTAAGCATCATGTCATCTATCCATCGTGTTGTATATTGAATCTCGGATGCACTTGATAACTAAGAAGAAAATATCCATTCATGGTCCATGAGTGAGGCTTCGTTGAGGAGATATGTGTTGTATGCCAACGATAGATGTGTCTAGGAATTGATTGAATTATCTGCAACTGGAGATAAGACTCAATTTTTTTTATTTGAGTTTTCCATAAAATTAACCTATCATGTGGACTTGAGCTACAAATGCTTGTAATGGGAGTCATATTGGCTATGTGTTTTCTGTGATTGTACTTGCTGCATTATATTGTGAAGTTATCAGGAAGGGTTTTATTTTATTTTTTTCCACCATGAATCCTACCTTCGTCAATGCTTCGATTGGTATGTCTCTTGTGTTGTGCAAATTTAAATTAATGTCTCACGTTGGAACGAGTTGCATTGGGTTTTGGGAAGAGAGTAATAGAGCGTGTTGTTATTAGAGTTGCCCCTATAGCAAACGCAACTTCCCCCAACAACTCAACATTTACTAAATTCATGAAGACGTCATCTAATGGAGTATGGAAAAGTGATAATCCAATGGATTTTTCTTTCTCGTTGCTTATAATGCAATTTTTTCTTGTGCTTCTCGTCACAAGAGCGTTGGCTTTTTTGTTGAAGCCCTTGAGACAGCCTCACATCATAGAAAAAATTAATGATAGGATTCTTCTTGGACCATCGGCTCTAGGGCAGAGTGAAGCTTACTTGAATAGAATGCCCCCCAGAGAAGAACTCTTATTTTTGAATATGATGGAAATATTGAGCTTCTTTTCTTTCTGTTTTTGGTTGGGATGGAACTAGATTTCCAAGAAATCAAGCAAACTGGAAGGAATACATTAACAATTGCAGCAACTGGAATTAGTTTACCATTTTGGATTGGGATTGGGATTGGGATTACTTATGTTCTAAGGGCAATGATTTCTACAGATGTGGGCTATGGACAATTCCTTCTCTTCATGGGTGTATCTTTGTTTATCACTATGTTCCTTGTGGTTGCTAGGATACTTGCAGAACTCAAGCTTGTCACAATAGATGTGAGGCAGATGGTTATGTCTGCAGTTGTGGTAGGTGATGCATTTTCCTAGATTTTCCTGGCCCTTGCTATTTCTCTTTCAAACTCGGGCAAGAGCCTGGTCATAAAATTCTATCTTCTTCGTTATGGCATAACATTTGTGGTGTTCATGATTGTCATAGTGAAACACACAATGACCTGGATTGGTCATCTTTCACCCGACAATGAACCAGTGAGTGAGACGTACGTTTTCCTTACTCTTGTTGGAGTCCTGATAGCTAGAGTTGTGACCGATGTAATATGGATTCGTGCAATATTCAGAGCTTTTTCGTTTGGATTGACAATTCCAAAAGATGGCCCATTTGTAAGGATGTTAACTAAAAATATTGAATACTTTGTATCAGCCTTGTTGCTACCACTTTACTTTGCCTCTAGTGGTTTGAAGACCAATGTTGCAACTATTCATGAATTGACATCTTCGGGTTTGCTTGTCTTCATGATTACTACTACTTGTGCTGGGAAGATTCTAGGATCAAAATATTAATTGTATTGAGCCTAGATAAATCAATGTTGGTAAAGTTATTTTGTTAGAATTCATGGCTCTAACAAATGATATGTTAAGCATGGATTTACAAAACTTAATTGAAAAAGACAAATATTCCTAAGATCTGAACAATTTCAGAAGATGAAGTAAAGGAGAAGCAATAGAGATTAAAGGATGATGTATAACAAAGTGAAAGTTTGTGTGAGTTTGTGGAATAGAATCATGATGATGATGTATTATGTGTCACATACATTTATTAGTAAGAAAGTCTAGGATTTTTTGTAATGGTCTTTGTAAAGTATGTACCTGGTAACTCCAAGATTTGGAGTGTGTAATGTAAGCCTGATGAGACATGTGGATAGCCATAAAGTTCGTGGTAATATTAAAACCAATTTGGAAGTGCATGTTTGTGGTAAGTCAAAAACCACTTTGCAATGTAGGTTTGTGGTAAGCTAGAAACCACTCGTGAGAGTGAAGTGGACAAGGATTCCTTTAGGGATGGTTTAGGTCCAACCGACAAAACCTTGGGCATGGTTTAGGATAAGTCGATAAACCCCAAAGCATGGTTATTGGTAATCTGAGAAAACCCATGATGATGATGATGGCGAGGGATTTGCAGGTACAGTTATAGGTATGCAAATATTGGTTGATTGAACCATGTACATGAAGGACATCCTAGTAGATTGGAAGTTGTAGTAGTTGGTACTACAGCTACTCATGCATTCCAGTAGATGGTTGTTCCTTTATATGGACATCGAAATATTTTTTTTCGATCATGTATGTAAACAACATGCCCATAGTTAGAATTTTCTGACTAATGTTAAGACAAGTAGTCATTAAAGGGGGGACTTGGAAAATATAATTCTTACATGTCTTTGGTGTACTAATCGAGTCTAGAATGAGTCTATTCCTATTAGTTAGGAGTTTATTTAGGTCTAGTCGGTTGAGAGATTCTCTCCAACTAGTTAGCTTCCTAGATTGTTTGGTGGTTGAGATATTCACTCAACCAAGAGATTGTATGTCTAAGATAGACTAGCTATCTCGAGACATAGCCTGATGTATTTATATAGTATTATTATTTTGATCTGAATACAATTTTAAGTGCATTTATAAAATGTTTGTAGTTGTGGTTAAAATGTTTGAGAACCAAGTTCAACATTTTTTTTGCTATTGTCCTGATGGAACCCCACATCTAGAGATATTCTCCACTAGTCGTATGGTTACTTTTCTTGATCGCCTTCTCCCAATTCAATTATAAACACTAATGCTTAAATTACCACCATCTGTAAAGATGTATTAAATGTTCCTTCCATTTTGGACTCTTGAACCCATGGATATATGTGCTTGTGTTCCCCAATATTATTAATTTTGTTTGCAAAAACTATGGATCATTTCTTGTACTCATAATAGTTGTTATGGCTATGTTGCAGGTAATAAAAACAGACTCAGCATTGTATTAAATAATGACAAAAAATAATGTTAGCAATGTAATTATCTGAGTAAATTTAGTTTTACCATTCAAACAATTGTGTAACTATAGGGTGTTATGTAACAAGGTCTTTGTGTTAAAATGGTGATTTCCCATGAGGATTGATGTAACTTGGAGATTCATTCCTTACTTTGGAGCAATAATAATTCCAATCCCTTGCCTCATAGAGGTTTCTTTGACACACTGTCAGGATTTTACCACGTAAATACTTTGTGTGTTCTTTTTTTGTGATTTAGTTTCTTTCTTGTGATTTTCTTCCTTATTTAAATGTTAACAGGTTCAAAAGAAACAAGTGGTATTAGAGATGTGTCTTTGTTAAGTTTGTTTTTCATCAAAGGTCAGAGAGGAATTGTAGCCCACGAGGTATAGCCACTAGTTTTTCTATTTATTGTTAAATACTATGGAGGATATCCTTTGGGACTACTTCAAGCGATACGTTAAAGTAGTGGACAACGTGATAATGCGGGATTGAAACAACAGCTGGGACTGATTGCGGCTTTGGCTTTGTGGTCTCCATGGATCCCAATGTTGCTAAGTAAGCTCCTAAAGAAGAAACAAACCCATATGGAGCCCTAAAGGGAGCAAGGGAACCACCATTAAATTCTGAAGCACATCTGGAGACCGAAAGGGAGCAGAGGAACCAACGTTGAAGCACGTCATTGGAATTCAGAGCTGAAGAGCGAACATGATTCTGACCAGATCCATTAAGTGTGTAGTTGAATTATGGAATGAGAGTTAATTAGAACACTAGCGTTGTCATCGTCTGTTAGATTGTAGCCAGGAGGGCTCTACCATATTATGGAAAAGGAACCTAGAATCAACATTTGAATCTACCTTGCAATTGGGTGTTTCAGCCTAAAAAAGAGTGAATGGAATTCACTTCAAGGGTCTTGCCATATTGTGATAGATCAACAACTAGTTCACAAGGATATCCATGGTACAACAACACAACGAAACCCTTGATTCTTTGCATAGAGGTGGTTGTTGACATAGAAAGAAAAAGTATTTTTATTTAATACTGATTACAGAAATCTTGAAGAATTGTTGAGATTAAAGTAGGGTGTTGTAAAAAAAAAAAAAAAAAACCTAGAAATTTGTAAAAGAGAAGAAGAATTTTCTAAGAAGAAACCCTTAATTAAATTTTAAAGTAGACAAAAGGGATAAAACCTAGTTGAAAGCAAACAGAAAACTCTAACATAATTTTTTTGAAGGAACCCAGTCACTAATAAAGGAAGTTTTATTTCATTCGAAGGAGCCTGTGTAGGAAGAAATGGAAAAAAAATGACTAATGCTAAGTTTGAGGTGGAGAACTTCACCGGTAAGAACATTTTTCATTATCGAAATTGAAGCTATGAGTTTTACTCGTGCAACAAGGGTTGCACAAAGAATTAGATGGGGTTAGGAAGAAACCTGCTGGCATGATAGATTTGGATTGGGAGGACTTGGATTCCTGAGCTCTCAGTACCATCAAGTTGTTCCTGGCAGATGAATTTCTCTTTAACATTGTTGAAGAAACCTGAGTAGCAGATTTGTGGGGGAAGTTGGAAACACTGTATATGACCAAATATTTAACCAATATAATTTATTTGAAGAGGTAACTATATAGCCTTTAGATGAAATAGGTTACTAAAATTGAAAAACACTTAAATGTATTTAATATACTTAGCTTAGAGTTGTTAGATATGGATGTTAAATTTGAAGAAGAAGATAAAGTTATTACCTTGTTGTGTTCCTTGCCTAAGTCTTGGGATCACTTTGTGAATTCTATTAGTTTGAGCTCAACCAAAACCTTGGAATTTGATTATTTTGTGGGAGCTCTGTTATCTGAAGAAGTACGAAGGAATTCTAGCATTGAAACTTCCACGCTAGAAGCCATGCTAGCCATAGGTTGGTCTAAGGAAAGAAAAGAGAAAGAAATAAGTTCTTCCATATAAAAATCAAAAGGAAGGAAGTGTAAATCCAAGTGTTGGTACTGCAACAAAATAGGACATCTCAAGAAAGACTATTTGAGAAGAAAGGATTCCATTGAAAACCCAAACAAGGAAGCAAATAAAGTTGAGTCAGGTATGATTGATAAAGTTTTATCTGCTGAATTAGGTATGGTAGATGAATTTTTTCCTAATTGCAACATTTCTCAGAGTTATAAAAAAGGGTTGTTAGATTTTGGTGCTTCTCATCACATGTGTCCACATAGAAATTGGTTCACTTCATATGAAGCTATGAATGGTAGTTCTGTATTTATGAGTAATAATGTATCTTATCAGACAATTAGGATGAGAAATGTCAAAATCAAAACGTATGATGATACTGTTAGGACATTGACTAATGTTATTCATTTACTTGAGTTGAGAAAAAATTTGATTTCTTTGGGAGTATTGGACTTGGAAGGTTACAAGTTTATAGGTCAAAATGGAGTGTTGAAACTTTCAAAGGGAACTTTGGTTGTTATGAAGGAAAAGAAGATCATAAATCATTACAGACTCAAAGGAAGTACTCAGGTCAGTGAGCCAATGATTGTATCTGAGAAGGAAAAAGAAGATACTCTCCTATGGCATCAACGGTTGGGTCACATGAGTGAGAAGGGCCTTTAGGTACTGATTTATTGGAAATTTCTTCCTAATTTGAAATCCTTGAGATTGGATTTTTGTAAACATTGTGTATATGGAAAATAATGTAAACATAAATTTAAAACTGAAAAGTCATAATAGTAAAGGAATATTGGACTATATTCATTCTGATCTTTGGGGACCATCTCGTACCGTATCTTATGGAGGTGTATTATACTTCTTAACTTTTATTGATGATTACTCTAGGAAAGTATGGGTCTATATGTTCAAAAGAAAAGATGATGTATTTAATGTTTTTAAACAATTTGAAGCTATGGTGGAAAAGACAACAGGAAAATCAATTAAATGTTTAAAAACTGACATTGGCAGTAAATTTACTTCCTAAAAATTAGAACAATATTGTAAGATTGAAGGGATTGTTAGACATAAAATTGTTTTCTATACTCCAACAAAATGGCATTGTTGAATGTATGAATCAAACTCTCATGGAAAGAGCCAAAAGCATGATCAACAATGCTAGCTTGCAGAAGGAGTTGTGGGAAGAATAGTATCTATTGCTTTTATTTGATAAACAAATCACCCTTGGTTGCCATTAATTGTAAAATTCCTAAATATTTTGGTTGGGTCAGCCTTGTGATTATTCACATTTAATAATTTTTGGTTGTGATTCTTATGCTCCTATTCCAAGGAATCATTGTTCAAAGTTAGACCCAAAAGCAAAAAGTTATGGCTTTGGTTGGTATGACTATGTGGTGAAAGGATGCAGGTTGTGGGATCATTCTTCACGTAAGGTAGTCATTAGTAGTTCTGTAACACTTGATGAATCTTCTCTTCTAAAATTCGATATTAAAAAAGTTGAACAGAAACAGGCATCACCGAATCAACAAATTCAGCTGGAGACTAAATTCTACTTCATATATTGCAATGATTAATGAATATGGGAACCTTATTTTTATCAGGAATAAGTGGATGATGTGGATAGTGAAAAGTGGAAAAATACTATGAATAAAGAAATGGATTCCTTAGCCAAGAACAAAACCTAGAATCTTGTAGAATTTCCTGAAGGGAGGAGTGTTGTCGGATACAAATGGGTCTTCAAATTAAAGTGAAATGTTGATGGAAGTATTAAAAGATATAAGGTGAGGATGGTAGAGAAAGGGTATTCTCAAGTTGAAGGTATTGACTTTCATGATAATTTTTCACTAGTCGTAAGACTTGTTTCGATTTATACTGTGTTAGCACTAACTTCATTACTTGACATTGAGTTAGAACAGTTATATGTTAAAACAATTTTTCTTCATGGAGATTTGGATGAAGAGATTTATATGGAACAAACAAAAGGTTTTGTACAAGGTCGCAATAGAAGATTAGTTTGCAAGCTTAGGAAATCATTGTATGGCCTGAGGCAGTCTCCAGACTCCCAGGCAGTGGTACAATAAGTTTGACTCCTTCATGGTGAGACATAATTTTACTAGAAGTGAGTATGTTCATTGTGTTTACTTTAAGAGTTTCAATGGAATATTCATTATCTTGGTATTTTATGTTGACGATATGCTTATTGCAATAAAAAGTATGAAAGAGATAAAAAGGTTAAAGGCTCAGCTTTCTAGGAGGTTTTATATGAAGGATCTTGGAGCGGTAAACATATCTTGGGCATGGAGATACATAGAGACAAGAAAAATGGAAATCTTTGGTTATCATGGAAGATGTGGAGAAAGTACTTGAAAAGTTCAATATGAACAATGTGAAACCTATTACTGTTCCATTAGCTTCCTATTTTAAGATTTCCTCAGGTTTGAGTCCTAGAAATGATGAAGAAAAGAAGTATATGTCTCATGTACCATATGAAAACATTGTAGGAAACTTAATGTATGCGATGGTATTTACAAGACCTAACATTTCACATGTAGTTGGAGTTGTCAGCAGGTTCATGGCAAATCCAGGAGAAGAATATTGGTGAGCAGCGAAATGGGTGCTTCAGTGTTTGAGAGGCACAAGTGACCGTTGTATCATGTATGGTAGTGAAGGTTCAGTATGCGGATATGTGGATGTTGATTATGCAGGTGATTTTGGAAAGGGGAGATATACTACAGGATATGTCTTTACTCTTGCAAGTGGAGCAATTAGCTGGATGTCAAAGCTTCAAAAAACTGTTGATTTTTCCACTAATGAAGTAGAGTATATAACTTCTTCAGATGTATGTAAAGAGGCAATATGGTTAAAATTTCTACTTGATGAGATTGGAAGTGTTCATTTTTCATAGGGCTACATGTTCTTTGCTTTGATAATTGAATTTATTCATTAATACATTAACTTCACCCCATATCATCATTACATTATTCAGATCTACACTAGTATTCATCAACATACAAAATTATATAGAAAGAACAACATCGTCATCATCAATGTAGCAGAACATAAAGGAACAATAGAAGAAAAGCACGCACACATAGAGACACCAGGGGAAAACCTGCTATGGGGAAAGCCCTTGCAAATATTCTTCTTCTTAGATCATCATCAAATGATTCAGCAAAATATAGTACAATGATCCATAACTTTATCTATGCAGAAAAACAACTATGATATCCATGAAACAAATCTAATCATGCTTATAATAAAAGCCCTTGTTTTGATGGTTGTAATGTGTTGACATTGATTGTAGTCAACTGTTGGATATTGCTGAACATTGTTGTCACTAATCAGAGCCTTCGAAATACTTAAATATAATCTTAGAGTCCTAGACGCAAGGAGGAGGAGTTATGTGAGCATCTATAACAATCCTAGACACTCTTTGTGAACTGTATGCCAACCTCTATGGTAGCACAGATGCTCCCTAGATCATTATGTGTGTGCATCCAGGGACCAACTCACCAGATATGCTCCAAACCCCTAAACACTCTCTTACAGTTATTGTGGATGCGTTCAAGACAACCTAAACGCTCTCAGGACCACTCTGTGTGAGCGTCCGGGGACCGACACCTCTAGATCTGCCTCTAAAACCCTAGACGCTCCCATAGGCTTCTATGCCAACATCTAGGGCTCTCTGGATTTTGTATTAACTTCTGTGTGCCAACATCTAGGGACTAAAATGCCCAGTTTTTTGTCAACTTCCAGGATTCAGAAAACCCTAGATCAGAGTGAGCTTCATCCCTAAAATTTTGTACCCTTGCATGAACTTTCCTTCGATAGATGTGTGTGAACTAAGACAATAAGAGAAGAAAATATGCATTGATCAATGTGTCCAAATGAGCTTGAGGTATCTTCTATTTATAGGCTTTCATGAGGGTCCACCTGGGGTTGAGGCTGACTTATCCAATTTAACATGTGCTTAGGGCTGACCTAACCCAATATACATGAGTCAATAAATAAATTCAAAAACAAACTTTTGCTTGTCCAAATAAGGTGATATTTAGGTTGATTTTTGTCCTCTCTAAATGAGGAAGCTAATGCAATCATCATCTCAGTAATTTGAGTTGTCCAAGGTGGAATTTTACCGTAGTTGCAAAAATTAACACTCCTTCTCAACTAGGAGAATTCCACCTACCAATATATGTCCATCGATCAATATGTCATTCTAGTATCTTCACGTATCATCACTGATAATCTATGTCATGTATTCCTCATTATATGCCCACCTCAAGTATCTCATCATCAATGTACATCTCAATTTATCCCTGGCTTATTCCTGCTTATCTCTTGATTGTGCCTGCTTGTATGTTGAACATTCTCGAATCTAGAAGAAGAAGAATTTGTTATTAGAGGGGAGCTTAAGCTACCACCCTCTATCCATTAGGATGATACTTGGAATTTGTGTCAGTGGGCTATTACTTGGATCATCATAGTTCATCATTGGAGAGAATATCATCAAGGAGCACATCTCAACCTGGAACCACATCAGGGGACACATCTCAACCTAGAATCTCATGGGGTAGCTATACATCTACAAGCCCATTTCAAGCAATAAGATATCCAAACACATAGGGGAGCACATCTTGACCCTGGGATCTCATAAGGGACCTTAATCTCAACCTGGAATTGCATAGGGTTATCTCAACCCATCCTATTTCCTACTAATATTCCCATCGATGACCCTAAATAGTCATGTGGCATAACACTTGCATCATAATTGAATTGGGTTTTACACCCAAGTACACTCTCAACTCTTTGGCCAAACGAGGAGTGGTATTCTTGAAAATTCTTGCTTGTGGGTATGATGCCAACTAGGGCATACTCTGCAACAACCAAACAGGGGAGAAACATTCTCTAACCCTATGAAGATAGGGGAGAAGCATCTCCAACCATATCGGTAACATGTAGGGGTCATACCCTATTATCCAAATTTCTCTCAACCCCAAGAGCCCTCCATCTCAATTCCTCACCCTAGGAGCTCAAACAGGGTGGAAGATTTGGCTCAGTGTCCTCAATCAACATTTCTCTCATCATACTCAAATCTGGTATCAGCTTGTCTCAATAGCATTTGTTTCCTATTCATACAGGACATCAAATGAAATATCATGTGAGAACATAAATAATCATATAAGTCACAAAAGGATACGATAATCATCCTCCCACTCAAAGAGGCACAAACCATAAACATGAAATTATTTAAAATAGCTACATTGTCTCTCCCAACTATAAACATGGGACTTTCTGCCAATCAGATCTCACTTTATGTCAACACAATGTATCCATTTCATATTCATACCATTCTCATAAAAATATCTAAGGAGCCTCTTCATCCTGCCTCCTAGCTCGCCATGCTACCAACATTATACTCATCCTCAATAATACTATGGACCTCTCATCCTAGATATCGTGGTAGATCTCATACTAAAGAAACATCCAAATGTGCTTAATAATAATATCTATCAACAATAGTACATCTAGGAAGTCACATATCATAGGAGAAGTATCTCAGTCTCAAAAATAAAATATCTCTTGCAGATATTTCAGTGGATGCTCGGTGGCAACTCTATGTGAACGAAGTGGCTCACTTATAAATTTATTCAGGTTCTATGCACATCATATATATATATATATATATATATATATATATATATATATATATATATATATAGATACGGATGTTAAAAAAGTAACATCAATGCTTCAATCAATAATCAAATTCCATGTCAAGTTCAACAACATCTTTGAACTTAAAATCAGAGTATTCAAGGATTAGCATTTTCATTATTCAAAAAAAAATTCAAATAGCTTTGCAATATAGAATTTCTTTTCCAAATTCCATAAATCAATTCATCGTGCCATGATACATCATTTCGATCTTTAGAAGCTATCTCCATCTAATTTATATCATCAGAGTCTTATCACCTGCCAAGGGTAGACCATCAGGATATAAAACCAAAACCATAATCAAAATCAAAGTCATACCTTAGAACTCGTCATCTAGACTTCATCATATAACTGTCAAATATAGACATATCCAGATCAGGGAGGTTGCTTCTTGAAATTCTTTAAGCATAATGCCTTTCTAAGCCAAACATTACATAAATCAATGTTATACCATCACATCAATACAGTCAGCTTATCAAAGTTTAGAAGTCAGATCACAACCATTATCAAAGTCATCAACATAAAAATATCAACTCTTTCAAACATGAGACAGGTGGAGATCATATCAAATCATGACTTCATTTATTATTATGCCAACAAGTTGTCATCAACCATGCACTATCAATCTAAACTTTATCAAGTCATTGTCATAATCATAATACAAGTCATTTCTGTCACTAGGTGCAAATGTATACACCAAGGATGAGTCATGCAGGTTCAATGTTCATATCGAATCAAAACTATCAATACCTAAACCATTGTGCTATGAACAAGGAGACCAATTTCTGAATACCCAGATAGCATTGACATCAGGGAAAATCAACAGTTGTCAGATAAAATAATTAGACATTAGGTCAAGTCCAAATTTTCTATCATAGAGAGATCTATAGTCAAAGTATATTTCAATCATCAATTCAAAGTTCCAAGTTTTTGTTAAGTATCATGACACAACACTAAAGAGTTCTCATCTATATCAATCAACCAAATCATGCCAAACTATTGTAGCACAAACATAGTGACATATCTATATGTATGTCTCAGTCACCTGCAAACACAAGTTCAGTCTACATGTTCATGTTTTGGAAAACATTCAAGATTTTCCTGCTTCCATATCTTGTTATCTACAACACATATGTGGAACTGACATCTTCTAGGTGACCATCTGATTTCATGCATAATACTCCTCTTTTTTTATTTGATCAACAATTTAACCCGACAACTTCAGAAATCAGATTACAATGGAAAAATATTTCAGAGACACCTTGATTCAGAGTTCAGACAGCTTCAGAAAGCTTTAGATGATGGTCAATTGTAGTCAAACCCCTAGACGCTCCCTCCATGTTAGCATGGGAGCGTCTTTAGCTTCCCGGATGCTACCTAGGCCTTAGCATGTGTGCGTCTAGGGACGCGATTTCCCAGTTCTATGACTATGTTTGGAGAAGAACCTGTAATTTATGTACAAGCTTCATATCTAAGACTTTGTTGTAGATCAATAATTCTAGATGCACATAAATCATACTTCAATAGTACAAAATTCAAATAGTAATAAGAGTAAGAATCATGAGAAGGGATTCTACCTCTGACTAGGAATCTATGTCATCAACCTGTCTCTACTAGAGTCAAGCAACAATAGATCTGTTATATTATAAACATATATCTATCATGGCTATCGAAAACATGATATCAATCTTTCATCAAAGGTTAGACTCAAAGCAACAGATAGATGCAACATCATATCTCAAAGATTATGAACATAATAACACTTTCCATCAAGTCACTCCATCAAGTTAGGACATTTAGTTTAACCATATGTCATCAATACATGACCATAGGTATTAAGAGATCTAGAATATCAATCTCAGAGTTATACATCTAACATCATTCTTATCATGATCAATAGGATCAGGTAAGGTCATTCAATAAATCTTTATCAAAACAATGAGAGTGACAATATCTCTTTTCATATGCTTTCATCATGCTTATCACAAGAAGTATCAGTAGACTCATGTATAGGATTCAATGAGCTATCCTTCTATATAAAATCCATCATGACAAGTATCAAGAGTATAATTTACTAGATTCAAGGTGATAACCTTATTTATAGGATCAAGATGTCCAAGCGATGGATGTTAGCTAGACATCAAGTGTATCAATGTATCAACATTAGATAGCCTCATAGAATTCAAGAAGATCAAAATGTTCAACACCAGGTGCATCATTTCATCATAGGAAACATAGATCCAAGCCACTTTCATATGCCTGTATGAGCCATCAAAGAGAGAGACATTCTCATCATACCATAGGGCTTACCTAGCCATCAATGTTATAGGTGAAATACAACATGTTGGTGTTAAGATATGAGTTATAAACCCAATCATTACCACATTTAATTGTCAATCCGGTGTTCTTTAATTATTTTAAGGTATCATGCAAAGTCTATGGAGGGCATGTTGGCATTATGATTCAGGTTTGACGCTATGGCACAGGTGTTGTACTTGATGGCAACTCACTCAGAGGTAGATCTCTATTCAGGCTCTCAAAATCATATAAAATGAGATACCTGCAGGTGAGCCTAAGAAAAGCTGCGGACCCGTAGGTACCTCCGTCAAGAAGTGCGGACGTACCCGCAGGTACTCTGTTCAAAAGGTACGGACCTCAATTTCACTCACTTCAATGCAGAGAAGCGCACGCACATGGGAATTCTTATGAATGGTCCATGGTATTTAGTCCGACGTATATGATCCTATGGTTTTGCTCCGTGGTATAGCATCTAAATTATTGAACCCCAGTTTTTGGGTCCCTTGTATCGGTTCTCTATGGTTTTTCCCCTTGGTTTGAGTATGGGCTTGCCTATAAAAAGGAAAGGAGATCATTCGGCTAGACACTTTTGAATATTGAATATCTTAAGATCAGAAATTTTGGGTGATCGGTTTGATAATGCTAGATCTAAATCAAGGTGAATACTGTAAATTGTAAGGCGGATCTATCGTGATCTCATTGGCGCATGATCAGATCTGTGGATCTGACAGTCTGTGGCACATTGGAGGACTGATAAATTGGCTCTATTCGGAGGTCCGCAGGTGATCCACAGTGCAGGTGCGAAGGTACGCAACTCAGCAGAAGGTGAAGGTGTGGAGGCACGCAGCGCAGCAGAAGGCGCTGGTGCGGAGGTACGTAGCACAGCAGAAGGCACAGTGCGGAGGTACGCAGAGGAACAGAAGGACCAGGTGCGAAGGTACACTGTCAGGCAGACAATGCAGGTGCAGATCTGCGCAGAGGTATGCAGTGCAGCAGAAGGAGTAGGTGCGGAGGTACGCAGAGAAGAAGAAGGATCAGGTGCGGATCTGCGCAGTTTAGACACAGAAGAGCTGCGGATATTCGCAGGTTTCTATTGGTGAAGTTGCGGACTTTTCTTGAAATATTTGTTGGCTGCCTTTTATCTATTGCTGCAGAGTTCTGGGTTTAGATTACTGGTATTGCTTTTCTGGTTACTGCATTCTGAGAAGTTATTGGTTGACTCATTGTGTGATTGTAAAAGGAGATTGGTTGATTCACATGTACTTGATGATTATTTGATGTTCATGGATCCAGTCTGAAAATTAATGAAACGAGGTCCTTGGAAGAAAAGAAGTAGGTCAGCACCTACGTACTAGTAGATCAGCTAGTACAAGAGCTAAGGGGGTTGTAGCTCCCTTCCAGGAGAGACTGGAAAATGAGAGAGGGTTGTAGCTCTCAGCAGGTTGCAGCCTGTGTACTGGTAAAGGACTGCACCAGTACAAAATCATTGTAAAAGAAGTTTCTAATTGAAAGAAGATAGAGACATATTGCAGCAGGTGGTTTTCACCTTATATCTGGTGTTCTTTTGTGTGACTATCTGTTTTTTCTTGTTCTTGCTCATTATTATATGGTATGACATACAAATTAATGATTAATATCTGAAGAATAAATTAAAGTATAAATCTGGAAGGTATATTGAAAATAATTTAATAATATTGATTCACCCCCCCTCTCAGTATTATTTCCAACAATTGGTATTAGAGCAGGTCCTTCTGAAGAAGCTTGATCGCTTGAAGGAAGATCCATCATCATGAGCAACTACGAGAGAGAAGCATCTATCAGGCCACCAATTTTTGACGGGACAAACTTCGTATATTGGAAGGTAAGAGTTACTACCTATCTTCAATCTCTTTGTACAGAAGTCTGGGATATCATAGATACAGGGTACACTTTTTCATCAGCAACTCCTACAGATCCGGCTGAGAAGAAGAAATATGAAACAAATGCAAAGGCTGTCAATACTCTATTTGGATGTCTATCTCAGTCAAAATTCGTGAAGGTTATGCAGTATAAATCCGCAAAAGAAATATGGGACAATATTGTTTTGAGCTATGAAGGAGATGATCAGGTAAAACGAGCAAAACTTCAAAGCCTCAGAATTCAGTATGAAAATCTCAGAATGCACAACGATGAAAGTGTGGCTAACTATTTCCTTCGTGTAGATGAGATTGTTAATTGTATGAAAAATTTGGGTGAAGGAATAAAAGAGGTTGTTGTGGTTGAAAAGGTTCTAAGATCTTTGTCCCCTAGGTTTGAATCTAAAGTTTCTACAATAGAAGAAAAGGAGAATCTACGAAACCTTACCATGTCACAGCTGCACGGAATTCTGACTGCTTATGAAATGAGGAAAGGAGGACCATCAGACAGGAGAGAAGTTGCCTTCAAGGCTTCAGGCAAAGGAGATTACTATGAGTCAGGACACGTGTCAGAAGAAGAAGAAGAATAAAATTTTGTCAAAAACCTTCAAGGGGGTGCTGGACGATTCTGAGGTAAGTTACCTTTCAAATGATTTGCTTGTGGAAGAGTCGGTCACTATGCTGCCAAATGTCCTCATAAGGATAAGATTGACAAGGGGAAGGAACCTGTTAGATGGAACAAGAAACAGATTGCAAATAAGAAAAGCTATTACACTCATGAATATAGTGATGGACTTTCAAATAGTGACGAAGATGAACAAGGTAATAATTATAAACTTTTAATGGCTTTTGAAGATGATGATTACATGGACGCTATAGATGAAGAAGGTATTTATGAAGAGATTTCTAATCTCAAAATTTGTTTAGAAGAGAAAAATGTGATTATTGATTCTCTGCAATGTCAACTGGCTGAAAGGGAAAAACATCACGAAAAATTGGAATGTGAAATTGTTAGTCTTAGAAAAGAGATTGAGAAAAAAAAACTCTTAATCTTAAATTTGTTAAAGGATCTGAAACTCTGGATGAGATTATCAATGTGCAATGTTCTCCACTAATCAAGACAGGTCTGGGATATAATGGAGAAGCATCTCAAGCATCCACCTCCAAAATTTATCTTGATGCAGCAAGGAGGAGCGAGCAAAGGCCTAATAGAAATCATCAGGTAAATCAGGGACAATTTACCTCAAGAAAGAACAAAGACTATCAAGAAAATCGGGGGCAATCTACCTTAAGGACAAACAGAAGCTACAACCAGCCTCGGGTAAAATCTTCCCAATTTGTCTCAAGAATGGATGTCAGTAGAAACTACAATCAGTTAGTTGATAGATTTGATAATCGCAGGAGTTTCTTCAATGGCCAATGTTTCTCTTGCCATAACTTTGGTCACAAAGCAACTCAATGTGTTGCCTATAAGACAATCATGACTAGAGAAGCTCAAAAGCAAAGAAGTATGACTGGAATCACGAAAAGGACCTATAACAACTTTTCCGCCCTTGAAAGTGAAATTGAATGTTCTATTTGTAATAACTTCGATCATGAAGAGTTTGAATGCAGGAGCAGGTTTTGGAAGACAACTCAAAAGGAACAAACCTCAAATGCCAAAACATGGAGAATGAAGGAACCGCAACCAGAAAGATGTGGGATAACTTTATATGCAGAAGGATAGGAAAATCAATGGTACATCAACAGTGGATGTTCGAAGCATATGACAGGTGATAAAGAAAAACTTCAATCATATAGTGCTTTAGAAAAAGGAAAGAAAGTTTCTTTTGGAAATGATACCCCTGCAGTCATAAAAGGAAAAGGCATTGTTCAATTGAAAGAGAAAGTCAAGGCTGGAAATGTTTTGTATGTTGATGGCTTGAAGAATAATCTACTGAGTGTTAGTCAGATGTGCGATCAAGGAACTGAGGTAATATTTCGATCAAATGGAAGTGTTCGTGATCTTGATACAGGAAAAATAGTGATCAAAGGCATAAGAACTCCAAATAATTTATACATATTTGAAGAAGGACAACGACAATGCTATTTGAGCAAGAATGATGAGCACTGGTTATGGCACCGAAGGTTGGGGCATCTAAGCTTTTCAGAAATAAGGAAATAATGCAAATACCAGGCAGTTCGTGGTCGACCAGACATCAGAATTCCAGACAATACAATATGAAAATCATGTCAGTTTGGTAAGCAAACCAGAACTAACTTCCCTGAGAAGGAAGGATCAGCTAGCAGGCCTCTTGAACTAGTCCATACAAATGTATGTGGTCCATCTAGGAAAAGGTCACCTCGAGGAGAAGAATACTTTATATTATTCATTGATGACTTCTCCAAGATGGTTTGGATAGGACTTATGAAGCACAAAGACGAAGCCTTTGAAAAATTCAAATCTTTCAAAGCCTTGGTTGAAAATGAATCAGATCACAAAATTAAGTGCCTTAGGTCTGATAGAGGTGGGGAGTTTACCTCAAATGAATTTTTCGATTTTTGTGAAGAACATGGAATAAGAAGGGAATTCTATACAACTAGGACTCCTCAGCAAAATGGAGTAGTGGAAAGAATGAGCAGAATGGTTCAACAAATGGCTCGTGCTATGCTTGATGAATCTGGAACTCCCGCAACCTTCTGGGGTGAAGCTGCATTTGCTGCGGTCGTTATTCTCAACAAAACAAATGTCCAGGTGAATAGCACTCAAAATCCTCATGAGCTTTGGTATGGTGAGACTCCTTCGGTAAAACATTTCAAAATATTTGGAAGCAAATGTTATATTAAGAATAATGATGAACATCTTGGCAAGTTTGAACCTAGAGCAGATGAAGGGATTCTCCTTGGTTATTCTCCTCACAGCAAAGCATATAAGTGTTACAACAAAAGACTTGGAAGAATAGTTGACAGCATTGATGTAGTGGTTGATGAAGAAGGAAACATTCCTAGGCAAGTAAATTATGAAAATATCGAAGAGGATGAATATCATCCTTCAAGTCAGATTGATGATGAAGAAGAACCTCAAGAGGCACCAGAGGAATATATAAGGATAGAAGAGAAGACTCCATCCAGGTATGTTCAAAAGAATCATCTAGAATCTCAAATCTTGGGGCAAAAGGAGGCAGGCGTAAAAACAAGAAGAACAATTGCAGAAGCTTCAAGCTATTTGGCATTACTCTCCTCCACTGAACCACAAAATGTAAGAGAGGCATGCAAAGATGAATGTTGGGTCAAGGCAATGAATGAAGAACTTGAGCAGATCGGAAAGAACAACACTTGGGAGTTGGTTCCTAGACCAAAAGATAAGAATGTCATAGGGACAAAATGGATCTTAAAAAATAAGTTGAATGAAAATGGGGAAGTAATTATAAACAAGGCTAGACTTGTTTGTAAAGGGTATGCTCAACAAGAAGGAATAGACTTTGAAGAAACTTTTGCTCCCGTTGCTAGACTTGAGGCCATCCGAATGTTCCTTGTTCTCTCAAGCTTTCAGAAGTTCAAAGTATTTCAAATGGACGTGAAGTCAGCCTTTCTGAATGGAGACTTAGAAGAAGATGTGTACATTGAGCAACCAGATGGTTTCATTCTTGGGAATGATCCAAATCTTGTATGCAGACTAAAAAAGGCTCTTTATGGTCTTAAACAGGCTCCAAGGGCTTGGTACTATCGTTTGGACAAATATCTTCATCAACAACACTTTTCAAAGGGATCAACAGATAGCAATCTTTATATAAAAATTGAAAATGACAAATTGCTAATACTTGTTGTGTATGTATATGATATTATCTTTGGCAGCAATGAAGAAACTATGAGTCAAAACTTTGCCTTGGTGATGCAGAAAGAATTCGAAATGTCATTACTTGGAGAGCTGACATATTTTCTTGGTCTACAAATCCAACAAAATGAAGGCAGTATCTTTTTGTCTCAAACCAAGTACCTCAAGAAAATTTTAAAGAAGTATGGCATGGAAGATTCAAAACCAGTATGTACCCCTATGGTTACAGGATACAGCCTCAGTACAAATGATGAATCAGCAGCAGTGCATCAACCAACCTATAGATCCATGATTGGAAGTCTACTTTATTTGATAGGTACCCGGCCAGACATCATGCATGCAGTGGGAATAGTTGGAAGATTTCAAGCAAATCCCAAGGAAACTCATCTTCAAGCAGTTAAGAGAATCTTCAAGTACCTTCAAGGAACTCAAAACTATGGCTTATGGTATCCTAGAGATACAGATATCACACTTCATGCTTATACAGATGCAGATTGGGCCGGAAGCGTGGATGACAGGAAGAGTACAAGTGGTGGTGCATTATTTATGGGTTCCAGATTAGTATCTTGGTTCAGTAAGAAACAGAGTTCGATTTCTTTATCTACAGCTGAAGCAGAATATGTGCCTGCTGCATCTTGCTGCACTCAAATACTTTGGATGATGCAGACCTTGCAGGATTTTCAAATCACTTGTACACCACCTATCTCCATCTTATGTGATAATAAAAGTGCAATCAGCATTTCAAAGAACCCAGTCATGCATTCAAAGACCAAGCACATACCGATCAACTATCACTTTCTCCGGGAACAAGTGTTGGAAAAAAAGGTCAAATTGGAGTATGTTCCTTCTAAGGAACAAGTCGCTGATATTCTCACCAAACCACTGCCCAGGGAAACTTTTGAATACCTCAGGCAAAGCTGGGGGTAGTTTATGCATCATCTTGTTGTTGAATCTTATATGTTTCAGAGATTGTTGGTTGCACGCGAGTTTCATATGGGGTATACGCGTACATTCGCTGGTTTATGGATTGGTCAAAGACCATCTGGCACAGGTTTAGGGGGAGCATATATTCTTCTAATAATGCATTGTTGGCATTATGGTAGAAGATCTTGGAGGAGAAATTACAAAAGGAGAACATGGATGCTAATATGAATATTGCTGCTAATATGTCTCTATCTCTTTTGTCAAGATCATTTATGGTGTATGGTGGATTATGGTTCTTCCTGAAGAATTTTTCTTTTGCAGATTTGGTCTATAGTCAGGGGGAGCATGATTAGCAGAGCAAAGACTTCAGCATGTTCTCAGCGGGAGCATAACCATTTTCCCTTGATGTCAAAGGGGGAGAATGACCGTGAGGATCTTGGGGTTGCCATCAAGTCCAAAGGGGGAGATTGTTGGCATTATGATTCAGGTTTGGCGCTATGGCACAGGTGTTGTACTTGATGGCAACTCACTCAAGAGGCAGATCTCTATTCAGTCTCTCAAAATCATAGAAAATGAGATACTTGCAGGTGAGCCTAAGAAAAGCTACGGACCAGCAGGTACCCCGATCAAGAAGTGCGGACATACCCGCAGGTACTCTGCTCAAAAGGTGCGGACCTAAATTTCACTCACTTCAATGTAGAGAAGCACGTGCACGTGGGAATTCTTATGAACAGTCCATGGTATTTAGTCCGATGTATATGATCCTATGGTTTTGGTCCATGGTATAGCATCTAAATTATTGAACCCCAGCTTTTGGGTCCCTTGTATCAGTTCTCTATGGTTTTGACCCTTGGTTTGAGTATGGGCTTGCCTATAAAAAGGAAAGGAGATCATTTGGCTAGACACTTTTGAATATTGAATATCTTAAGATCTGAAATTTTGGGTGATCGGTTTGATAATGCTAGATCTAAATCAAAGTGAATACTGTAAATTGTAAGGCGGATCTATCGTGATCTCATTGGCGTATGATCAGATCTGTGGATCTGACAATCTGTGGCACATTGGAGGACTAATAAATTGGCTCTATTTGGAGGTCCGCAGGTGATCCAAAGCGCAGGTGCGGAGGTACACAGCTCAGCAAAAGGTGAAGGTGTGGAGGTACGCAGCGTAGCAAAAGGTGCTGGTGCGGAGGTACGCAACACAGCAAAAGGCACAGTGCGGAGGTACGCAGAGGAACAGAAGGACCAGGTGCGGAGGTACGCTGTCAAGCAGACAGTGCAGGTGCAGATCTACACAGAGGTACGCAATGTAGTAGAAGGAGTAGGTGCGGAAGTGTCATGCGGAAAGAGTCGATAGTGCGGACACAACCAACCTCCATAGAAGCTTAAGGCTTTCTAGTGACAAACAAGACAATTAAGAGCAATCCTTCTCTAAATATGCATTCATCATACAAGAAATCAAGTGTTTAGATCCTACCTGTAACCCAACGCTGTTGTAGTAGTCCAGCCTCATCGATCCGGATGAGCTCCTCCTTCTCTTCGAAACCTGCATTCACTAACAATCAAATGATTAAATAGAACCTGAATATCTCATAAAACAAAACATATTTAACATACAGACCAAGGAGTATATGAAACAACTCATAAATAACAAATTGTTGAGAAGAATGGACTTATTTGTATTAATAGGAAACAAAAGAAACCATTACAACCTGAGCCTTGGTGTTGTGCAAGTTCCTCCCAGGGTCCAGCAAGAGTTTTCCTTTACTTTGATCAGCTCACCCACTTCCAAATGAAACAAGAAAGGATGACAATCTCTCCTCACAAGCTTCTACAAGGAAGTCCTAATCTCAGCAGCATCTACCCTTAGGAATTTTCAGCTTTTAACCTCCTCTCCCTCTAGCCCAATGCCTATATTTATAGTGTTGTAGAAGAGGTTAATTAGGTCCACCATCAATGGGATAAGCCCCTCTTTTGGGTCGGTTAGCTCCCCTCTTCATGGGATAAGTTCCTCTTCTATAGGGATACATGAACCATCTGGAGGCGCTCCATACACGTCAAACAAGCTTCTAGAATACTCTAGAAATAACCACAAGTAACTTTTTTGGAGTGAAACTTGCGCTTATTGACCTTTACAGGAGTACGCACCCATTGCTTTACAGACAGAGCGTACAAGTATGCAGGTATTGTGAACTGGGATTGCGTACCTGCAGGTAAGGCTGAGAGAAACTGCGTACCAGAGATAACTTGACTTTAAATGACTTTTCTCTCTTTCTTTGAGTTTGACATGGAAAGTAGAGGCATGAGACTTGCCAAGGAGGATAGTATGACAGTTGATGGAGCCATACTAACTGCAAATAGTCATGGTGACATTTTTTAGTGTAACAGATTGCCCCCTAAAGTGCGAAGCCTGAAGTAGATTTAGGGTTTCAAATCATCTTGGAAGGGTGAAGTACTTTATCATTTCAAGGATTATCTTGCGGAGAGCCTGGTTAGAACCTGCAAATATTCAACACAAAATACATATATAAGATGATATCATCGCTGAGGTAGGCATTCCCATACTCAGATTGAAAACTTTAACTAACAATCTAACTACTGCTCTGTTACAGGAATGATTTCGCAATACATCATAATCATAGACTCTTGTAGACACAGTATGGACGCAGCCATCTGTTTATAGTTAGTCTACTTATATAATGAATACAAAACTCCTCGCAGCCTGGATGGTGGAAACTAGATCCAGGGTCTTCATTTCCACTTCCCGAATTGGTACGATTCTATCCATGCGAATGAATGAGTTGATGTCGAACATGGTAGAAACCACTTGATTACCAGTCAATGATGTAAACTGTTAACAAGTGTGAGAGAGACCACCAGTGATGTCAATGATTCTCAAAGTACCCAATACAATCCATGAGATGTGAATGGATGAGTCGATGTCGAACAGGTCATGGAATCCTTCGATCGAAAGTCAATGATGTAAACTGTCATCAAAGGCGAGAAACCTGCCATTAATGCATGTAGACTTCAAGGTACTGACGATTTATAAGTCATATCTCTAGATAATGTGCTGATGTCGATAGAAAGCAACCCGTTGTAGGCAAGCCCACAACACGAAATCATAGCTCAAGTTGAAGAAATGTTGCTGTAAGGACTGACTCAAGGATGGTCAAGATGGATGACAAGTATTTTGCATATGAATGGTTTATTTCAGAGACCTCTTGAACACATAACGACACGATAGATGGCTTGGTGACGATTGACCCAAAGTTAATACCCAGAGATGGTTGAAGACTTTCAAAAGTGGTTTAATCAACTTTAAGACAAGGGATTTCCCAACCCAGGTGAATGAAAAGTGTCGTGTTCAAGAGTGGTAATAAGGTTCTTCTGTGACAAAGGATAACAAATAGGTTCATTCTTCTCTCTTTTCCCCCACCATTTCTGGCAAGTACCTCTTTATTTTTTACAAGCTTGAGGAGGATAACATATGCTTGATTATAAGCTCATCCTTCGGATGAGTCCAACTTAGTTTAGATTCGAACCCTAAGAAGGAGTGGTTCGTTCCTGTTTGTAATCGAACAGGTCCTTTACTGTGAAATTTTAACGAGTCCAGTATAGGAGAAACTCGGCGTTTTTCAATTTTAGAGAGTCTGAAAAACTAAAGAAGACTCCAGGGTTGAACGTTTTTGTAAATTTGTGTCTCCCAAGCCCGAAAAAGTATAAAATAATACCTGAGAGAACCGCTTGATCTTGCGACCAAGGAGTACTTTCATGATTAGTGCCTCTGACCTGAAAAGTAAAAAGCGATCAAGGGCACGTCGTTTTATTTCCAGTATCGAGTTTGAAACGACAAAAACCCGGCAATCTTTTCCTGTTTTTACGGTCAGAAAAAAGGGTTATAAGGGGACCGTCTTTTAATTTCGTTTTAACGAGTGTAAAAGAAACACTTGGCAATATTTTCATGTTTTAGGAGTCAGAAAAGGGCTTAAAAGATGACTCTGATGTTTTGGTTCGTGAAAAATGATAATTTTCTCTGAAAGTCCTTGTCCTTTTGTCCTGCACAAAAACAACACATTACTCATACCTGTTTAAGATAGGCAAAAATGCATTGAAAAATATCTCTCTATGGTGAAAAATAAACAAACCTAGCATTCATTTATCCAAAAAACCTATAAAAAGACTTTTTACCATGTCATTTTTACCATTTTACTGTTGAGGGAGAGAAAAGGGGATTTGACAAGAAACTTCCCATGGACTTTGCGGAGAATCCGACCGTCGGAATCGAGCGTCGTCTCTTTCAGGTATTTCACAACATCCTCCTCTTCAATTTCATCCATTTAGAATTTCATTTTAGGCTTTAGTTTGATTTTTTAGAGGGTTTGGGGTTTTAGGGTGCGCTTTTCGGGGTACGCAGGTGCCCCATGGGTGACCTGCGTACCCCGACTTTTTCGTCTATGGGAAAAAGGTCGGGGTACATAGCCCACCTTCAGAAAAGCTGCGTACCGCCGCTCTGTTTCTGAACGCGGGGTGCGTACTCCGTGCAAAGCGGATTTTCAAAACCCCAACTCAAAAACCAACCATCAAAATTTTATTTCATGACTTCTAAACAATGTCTTTTGGTGTGTAGATTGCCCACCATGCTAGATTGGCGTGAAAGAGAACACGAAGATGTGGATTTGGCCGCAATTGATCATCAACCCTCCATTGATGCTTTGAAGGCATGCGGTCTCTACAAGTACTGGGCCATACCTGGCATGAGGGCCCAGGTGCCATTCTTGGAGTGGCTGGTTGAAAGGTGGAACGTCCAGGAACAATGCTTTTACATCGGAGGGCACCAGCTCGAGATAGAGCCCTCTGACATATATTTTCTCACTGGTTTGCCTAATAGGGGCGAGCAACTGTCTCTGTTCGGGACTAGGCCGGGTGGCCAATCCCTTGCTAGTCTCCGACTAGAGTGGTGCAACAATCAGAACCAGGAGAAAGGGATAGAAATCAAGTATATATCCCTGCCTGAACTTATGGTAATTGCCTTTACAGTTACCATACTCTGCGGCGCAGCCGCCTTGCACATTGCCACCGGGTCCCAAATGCGAATGGCGATAGATTGCTACCGAGGCACCATTTTCAACTGGTCTGATGCTGTGTTGGCCAACATCAAGGGCCAACTAACTAGGGCAAAGAACGGGCAGTTAAAGACCTTTGGATATGGGCCTGTGAGCTTTGCCCTAGAGAGAGTTCCAATGCTTATCCCTCAGCATCTCACTGTTGCAGTTGGGCCACCTCGGGAGCCCAAGTTGATACGATGGGTTACGGTGATGGCCCGGCATCCTGATGAGGGAGCGGGAGTTGTTCGATTTCCTGCGGGTTACTTTCACTGGTTGGAGAACCAGGTTTTTGCGATTCAGGACTTTCCTTATGCCGGAGTAGATTTTCGTTGTGATCCGGACATGGTTCTTCCACAGGGAGAACAATGGGATGACAGAGGTATTTCATTTTTCACAAGTTTTTAAATTATTTACTTTTTATTTGTTTTTATATCATCTCAAAACTGACAGTGACAATTTTCAAAATGCAGATGTAGGTCCACAGCGTCCGGCCAATCTCCGGCCATTCGAGAGAAGAGTACCAGTTGCACCATCACCGGCCCCACAGGATGCGGCCGCAGAGACCTTAGCCGAGTTGGAACAAGACCTAGAGCGTCTCACGGCGGACATACCAGAGACGACTATAGACGATATTCCTATCCGGCTTCAGCGCTATGTGGTCGCAGTCCCAGGACCTATCAGGGGGTTCCTGTGTAGGGTAGCGCGGGCAGTGGTCTCGTATAGAGAGCACCACCAGTGATTGGCTAGTCACTTTTTGTAGACACATATGACATTTTTGGTTTTTTGTACTTATCATTTTTGCCGATCATAAGGTGTTTTTCAACCTATGATCGAAGACGATGTATATTTTTTGACACACTCCTATCTATATATCATTATTACCGGCTTATCTTGTTAAACATGTGTGATTTGATGTTAATGTTTTTAAATTTACATGTATGATTATCGCAAATGTCTATCTAACATTCGAGAAGCAATTGCATCTGCTAATGTATTAAAAGACCTTGGAATATGTTGATATTCGATGTAATCAAATTCACGTTCCAAAAGACGCACCCTCAAAAATAACCTTAATAACACTAGATTTCTATGGCATAAACTCTATTAAGTTGTAATACAACGAGTTCAGAATCTAACCTCACTATCAAACTCCGAATCCCAAACGAAATAGATTCAGATAATAACTCAATCACTGCACTGTATTCTGCAATGTTGTTTGTTGTTTGACCGAGGCTCACCCCATGCATAGAAACTAACTCGTCAGAGGGCGAATAGATAACCCAAGCTGCGGAAGAGATATTCCGTGTACTACGACAAGCACCATCAGCAAAACCAATGTACGTTTGGAGAGGCATCGACATCTGCAAACATCAAAGGAAAAACCAAGATAAGCAGAATAACGACAAAAACACACTTTCTAAACTAAGCACACTGTCTATTCTAACAAACACACTATCTAGAAAGAGAAAATTAACCTAACTATCCTAACAAAAAATCTTCACACCCACCATTTAAGCATAGTACCTCTTTAGGTAAAGTCCATTTCTGGGTTTACCCAAAGAGTCCCCACCAAAGTCAACCAGCTCATAGGCCCCTTTTGCTAGCTTTCGCTTAACAATGTAGGGCCCATGCCACATAGGAACGAATTTCCCAGCACCTAATTTATTGTTAGCTTGATCGTACAATAGCACTAGGTCTCCTTCCGAAAAATTTCGAGGGGTCACATTTCAATCATCCTGAGCTTTCATTCGTTTTGCATGAGTCTCGATTGCCAGTGCAGCATCGCGTCGAGTCTCATATAATTGAGCTAAGTATAATAAACGCTTCTCCTCTTCGGAAGTAGCTGGAAGTAATTCGACAGCCATTTGAAGTGATGGGATTTCGCATTCAATGGGCAGCACGGCTTCCAAACCATAAACTAGTTGGAAAGGAGTGAACCCTGTTGATGTTTTCACCGAAGTTCGATATGCCCAAAGCGTGGAAAATAACATGTTGTGCCAATTCGACCGATGAATGCCAATGATTCGTCGGATCATGATGACCAAAACTTTGTTGATGGACTCAACCAGACCGTTGGCTTGTGGATAATAAGGAGTTGAGCTATCGTGGCGCAAACCAAGCTGGCCTGTAAGTTCTGTCATCATAATGTTTCGAAAATGGCGCCCATGGTCAGTGATTATCTCTTGTGGGACACCAAACCTAGCAATAATGTGATTGAATATGAAAATCACAGCTTTCTTGCCATCTGCCTCGAATGTAGGCATCGCCTCGGCCCACTTAGTAAAATAATCAACTGCAAGGATGATATACGCATGCCCCCCGGCCGAGTGAGGGTTACATGTAATAAAGTCGATACCCCATTTAGAAAAAGGACCAACGACAATTATAGGGTGGAGAGGAGCTGGTGGTGCGCGCATCTTGCGATCAAACACTTGACAGTTGTGGCATTTTCGAACCGCAATGATACAATCTTTAAACATGGATGGCCAAAAATAGCCAGCACGCAACACCTTCTGGGCTGTGGCATACCCAGACATATGACCGCCACACGCCCCGGAGTGACAGTCATTCAAAACCCTTTCTGCCTCTTCGTGAGTTAAGCAACGTCGGAAAACCAAGTCTGCCCCACGGCGATAAAGAGTATCTCCAATAATTTTATACTGTTGAGACTGGAATCGAATTTTCCGACGTTCCGTCTTAGAAGC
The DNA here is from genome assembly GCA_031772625.1 of Pinus tabuliformis. Lineage (NCBI taxonomy): Eukaryota > Viridiplantae > Streptophyta > Pinopsida > Pinales > Pinaceae > Pinus > Pinus tabuliformis. The sequence continues at coordinate 95,370,674 of CM062812.1, forward strand.
TTCGGGTCGAAAGGATTGGGATTCGAGATAGATGATTATATCTCCGTACCACGGATCTAAAGTGCTGATGAGAAACAAAGATTCGTCCGCAATGGGTTCCTCTGCCACAGTTTCCGTGTCAGCACGCGGGAAGTCACACATCAACTCTGCAAAAACTAAAGATTTCTTAGACTTAGATTTTTCAAACTCTAATTCGAACTCTTGCAGGATAATGATCCATTTAGAGTACTTGCCCCCTAGCAATTGTTTAGTCAAAATGTAGATCATAGGGTTGCAATCTGAAATAACTATAGTTTTACGGAGAAGAATGTAATGACGAAAACGTTGGACAGCCTGAACGGCTGCCAGGGCCAATTTCTCCACATGTGAATATTTTAGCTCAGTGGGATTTAACGTCCTACTAAGATAATATATCACATGTTCCATTGCGAATTCGTCTTCCTGAACTAATACCATCCCAATCGTGGAATGAGAGGCAGCGAGGTACAAAAAGTAATCTTGGTTGTAGTTGGGAGGATGCAACAACGGTGCATGGGTCAACGCGTGTTTAAGTGCATCAAAAGATTGCTGAGCTATCTCATCCCAAGCAAATTGAGCGTTCTGTTTCAACAACCGTGTGAAACCTTTTGTAACTTCGGCGTAGTTAGGAATGAATCGGCGTAGAAAGTTTGCTTTCCCTTGCAAACTTTGGAGTTGGCGAAGACTCGAAGGAGGAGGCAATTTGATGATAGCTTCGACCTTCGAGGGATCGACGCGAATGCCGGCTTTTGAAACTACAAATCCCAGCAATCGTCCCACTTCTATACAGAAGACACATTTGTGTGGTTTCAAACGTATGCGATAATGCCTACACCTCATGAAAATTGCTCGTAAATGGACAAGGTGATCAGCTCGATGTAAGGAATGAGCAGGCAAATCATCGAGGTACGGTTGCACAATGTGTTTGATGTCGTGAAACGCGTAAGACATTGCCCTTTGAAAAGTGGCTTCGGCATTCTTAAGCCCAAAAGGTAATTTGCAATAAGAAAATGTCCCCCAAGGACAAATGAAAGTCATTTTTGGTTGATCGGCAGGTAGCATATTGATTTGATTGTAACTCGAAAAACCGTCCATAAAGGAAAATATTTCACTGCCGGCACAATCATCAATTATTTGATCGATATAGGGCACGGGATAGTTGTCTTTTGGACAAGCACGATTAATATCCTTATAGTCGATGCATATTCTTATTGTTCCTTGCTTCTTGTTAACTGGAACAATATTCGATACCCAATCCGTTAACAGGATCGGATAAATGAAACCTGCCTTCAACAGCTTCTCAACTTCTGCTTTAATTGCAGCCGCCTTCCTAGGGTGTATCTGACGCAGACGTTGTCGAACGGGTTTAGCGTCCGGGTAAGTCTTGATCTCATGAACAACAATGGAGGGATCAATTCCTGGCATTTCCTCATAGGACCAGGCAAACAGGTCACGGAATTCTTGAAATAGGGCCTTGTATGTTTGAATCTCGTCATCTGTACATGAGGCACCTATATGAATGTTCTCAACAATTCCAGATTTGACTGAAATGTCAATAGCAATAGTTTGGGAAATGTTTCCCAAATTCAACTCTGAATCAGGATGTTTCATGGGATTCTGAGCGTCCTTGACATATTCAGCTGTAAAGATTGATGAAAAATCATTTTCAAAGCCATTATCCTCAGGTAAAAACGAAGATCTATGATGAAGATCTTCCCATGGTAGATCGTCTACACTTAGGATTTCGCGAAGTTGCTCGTCAGATGACACAACTTCAGGAAACGTTATCCATTCTGAGGTTGATGTGAAAAGTGATTCTTCACCGACCACATTCATTTGATCAATTTGGGTTGAACGCGAGTCGGTAAAAGATTGCACTGCTTCATAAGCAATTTCATATGGACTCAAAGGCATAGCATCACTAAATGAGTTTATCTCAGATTCTGATGGGACAATCCATGGATCATCATAAATAATAGTATCTGACGTAATCATATGAATGGAAGCGAATGAAGGGTCTGCGTTGATTGGAGGAAAAGGAAAAGTTTCCAGTAAACCAGAATCTTTAACTAATCCTACGCCAACATCCTTATAAGGGATAGGCGTTTTACCGACATGCTGGATACTCTCTGAAGAGGCTGGGTCGGATGAAAAGAAAGCCAGCTGGTCTATTGTCACGATCTTGCCATTAGGTGGAAACTTTATAACTCTAAAGACCGATGAGACGACCGCTCCCATAGCATAAGACCAACTTCGACCCAAGAGAAGGTTGTAGTCCAGAGGGGCATCAACCACCTCCACATCCAGACTAACGGTTTTTCCTTCAACCCCTATAGGCAAATCCTGTAGAATGCCAAATGGATGGAACCCACGGCCATCAAAAGCCTTAAGAATTGTCGGGGATTGATTCAGCGAAGGAGAGCCAAGTGATCTCCAACACTGAATCGACATAATACACGTGGAAGCTCCTTCATCAATTACAGTGCGATGAATAGGCCTGTTTTTTGACTATCACTGGAATCTGGAAAGCCATTTGATGAGGAAGACGTGGTGTACTATTTTCTAGATCAAAGATTATCAGGTTTGGGTCCTGAACGTCAACAGCTCCTATAGCCGACAAAAGTAATTTTCGTTGTGCTGGGCATGATTGCAGCACTTCTAAAGCCGACATCGCTGAGGGTGAAACAGCTAAATCCTCAACAATGTTGTAATTCTGGGCCGCTCTCGCATGTGGATTGAAAGCAGACCTTCGAAGTACACCCTTGGTGGGTGGTTTGATTACTAAGTCAGGGTTAGGTTTCTCGATCTGTAGTGGATCGGAACCGGGAGCTGAGGTTGATGGATTTGACTGAGAAGATTCTGCTTCTTTCGATCCATCAACAGGACTTTTACTACCATAATCGTGTGATCGAGTCGCAATCCGTACATGAGACATCATCAATATGGGTTCTTCACTGGCATTCGAGGAAGAACCTATCATCTTACTCTCCTTCTTTGGAAATGGATCCTTCAAAACAGCAGGAGTTGGGGAACCCTTGACGATTTTCACAACCTCGGCCCGATGAGGGCAATCTCTTGTAAAATGATCCTCTTCACAAATAAGACAAGGATATCAAGGTTTGCGTTTTTCTTCATTGGTTTCTGACTTTTCTTTTTTCTCCTTTGGAGCCTTGTCTGCTTTATCCTTCTTCTTACCTTTCTTTTTCCCACCGTTTTTTGATTTGGCCGTAGATGACTCTACGGCGTGAATATCAGCGGAAATTTCAGGAGAAGATTCTCCTGTCGGGGAGTCAGGTAAGGTGATAATGGGTGAAGAATTCTTTGAAGACTTCTTCTTACTTTTAGTATTCACCATACCAATCATGCCATCAGCAGCATGAGATCTCGAAGGAGCAGCAGCGATTTGATTCGACTTTGGAACATCTGGGATCTTTTCGTGTAACGTACCCGACTGAGTATAAACTAAGTCAAGGTACTGCGCTTGAGCAATGACTTGCTCTTCAGTAACTACTCCGGCCTTGGCTACGTCTTCAGTAATCTTCGGTAATAATGATTTAACAAACCATTCAGCTAAGATTTGGTCTGTGATAAAAACTTTCACTAAACGCCTTCGATGTCGCCATTCATGAATATGGTCAGAAATATAAGTGGACGTCGACTGTTTTAATGAAGTTAATAACTCGGTACCATTATCATATCTGACCGGCAACTAAAAATGTGTTAAGAACGAGGTAGATAACTGACTAAAGTTATAAAAAGAGGCCCGTGGTAACTCAATCTACCACTTGGCCGCGAGACCAATGAGCGTACGCTGGAAAAGACGTAAACGGATCGAATCATCCAAGATAGAATTTGAAGCACACCAGAGGTGGTAAGTCATCACGTGATTTGATGGATCCTCTCCAGACTTACCTTCGAACTTGGGTATGTCACTGGGCAACTTATTTGGCATTGGCGGCCAGAACGGAAGATAATTTATTTGATCGTTCGTTAGGCGCGTCAAGTCTGGTAAATCCAAAGTTGCGATAAATGGCAATTCCCGGTTAGGATCCCTAAAACTCTGTGTCACAAGACCAGTCCCAGGAGGAGGATATCCAGGATAACTTGGAACAGGAATCACATTTGGGATATTGTATCCTCCCGGAAAACCAGGATTAACCGGACCGTACTGGGGTTGTTGTGGTTGTTGATAAGTGTACCCAGGATACGGTTGATACTGGTAAATTGGTTGTTGGACAACAGGCCCGTATTGGTACTGTCCCTGGTACGGTTGATAAACAAATTGTGGTTGAGAAGTAACAACCGTACTTAAACCTGGCTGCCCCACAGGCATCTGAACCATAGTTTGAATCGTAGACCCAGACAATGGTAAAGATGTCTGCGGAGTAGTGGCTGAGACAGTAGAAACCGGAGCTGTCGATACTCCGGAAGTAGGTGTGGGGGAAGGAACAGATGTTGCGGTAGTTGCAGCAGTCGTTTGAGATGGAGTACTAGGTGCAATTGGCAACTGAGTAACTACCGAAGGTACAGAAGTTTGAACACTGGACTGGACTGGTTGCTGGGGTGGACCAGAAACCACAGGTTGTCCAGTTTGAGTTGACAACTGTACGCTTGGCTGCAACACTTGTTGAACTTGCGATGGATCTCACACTACATTTACTCCGGGGTATTGACCCATGACAGGTTGAGGATATTGAGATCCATAACCGGATTGAGGGTAGGATTGATAATTGACAGGTACATTTCCCATACCTTGAACGTAAGCTTGACCTTGAGGTGGTTGATAACCTTGACTTGAGTACTGACCTTGGGGTAGATACCCTTGGGGTAAGTACTGATACTGGGGTTGACCTTGAGGCATATACTGGTACTGAGGTTGACCCTGGGGTACATATTGAGGGTGGGGTTGACCTTGAGGAACGTATTGTACCATGGGTACATACTGTCCTTGAGGTTGCCCCCCAGACGCAAATTGTGTACCTTGAGGTTGCCCCCCAGGCGGTAATTGACTACCTTGAGGTTGAGAACCGGAAATTGAACCTAACATCATATAAATGTCTCCTAAAGCCAATGGTTTATTACCATTGTTTCAATTAATGACCCATGTCCAATGGGTTGAGGAGATGCTCCTGCAAAGGTACCAGAAAGTGATTGATACCTAGTAGGAACAGAAGGACCACCATACAAGAAAGATTCAGGGGGTTGAGTAAACACGGACGACTGACTAGACATATTTACAGGAGTATAAATACCTCCGGGTGGATAAGGAGTACGAGGTGGAGAAAAACCGATCCCTGAGTTGTCTAAGTAATTAGTTAATGAAAGGTACCAAGTAGTACTTCTAGGTGGACTGTAAAAGATAGATTCACGCTCTCTTAGATCAAAAGTAGGTTGATCTTCAAGAATAGGGCCTACTTCTTCTTCTGGAGCAAGTTCTTCAATAGCTATCAAACCAGAAGGAAGATTTTTGGTTATGATTCTTTCTACCCTAGGTGAATCAAGAACACTAGAAGTTGGAGTAACAGGTTCAGATATTTCAGGTTCTTCGCCTAAATCACTAGTAGATGAAAAACTACCAGCAAGCTCAGAAACTGCAACAGCTTCAGGATTATAACCTGTTTCTAGACTTTGGTAATCTGGATGGACTACCAACGAAGATTCTCCTTCTTCAGCTGAACCTACTTTACTGCCACTAGGAGGAGTTACAGGGACTTTCAAACCTTCGTAATGACTCAGGTCGTCTCGAGGAGGTTCACCCCGAAGTCTACGGGATCTCCTCAACAATTCGGCCACGGAGATAAGCTCAGGAGATTGGCCCCGAAGTCTACGGGACTGTCTCGGTAATTCTGCCACAGTTAAAAACTTTTAACTACCGCACACGCAAACAAAGTAAAAATCTCAAAACAAACCACCTAAAGTCTCTAAAGAACCAAACAAATTTGAATCACACGCCTCAAGAATCTAGGGCGCCAAACCATGCACAAACAGTAGCCTTCCAGACCGAAAACACTAGTTGGTGATGAAGCCCAACATCGCCGAATTCAGTACATAAGTGGTGGGTAGAACAGTTACCCCGGCAACCTGCTTAATTAATAGACCGGCACAAGTTCCTCCACTTTAACCGTCTCGAGTGAAGTGAACCCCCCGGAAAATCCAAGTGAGTCTAGCCGACATCTGCTCCAGGTACAGTGGGATCTTCCCTCCACCGTCACCTCGGGTAGAATCCTAAAGATAATGGTCACTAAGGTTACCAACAGCAACAAATACACCTAGGGGAACAGTCTACACTCCGACAGCATGCAAGGGCAGAGTATCGAGCTCAATCCCCTTGTCGACTCCTTGACAATAATCCAAGGTTTACCGACAAGTGACCCCTGGCTCCTCGAAAATGGTTAATCCGAGGTTTACCGTTTGTAATATGTGCGTGTCTAGCGTCGTTCCCAATGAGGGAGGATTGATCCCCTCACTGGTTCGGACATGAGCTCGTGCTTCTCCTTTAAGAGGAGCTTTCCCAGAGTATAAATGCAACAGTTGGATTTATCCTACCACAAGATAAGCTACTTGTTTGGTTTTGCTGTCTTGGAGAGTTAATTACTCTCCTACTCCAAGACACTAGCCTGATCTATATTGGTGTTTCAGAGCCCTAGTAAATAAAAGTTACTAAGTTGATTTTACTTTAAGCGTTAATTTTTTATGGCTTTTCTTTAAGACAAAAGGTAGCAGAGATGAAACTGATGGTGTGTAGACTCAACTCAAAACACTACAAAGATGCACTTAGGATGATTTATGCTACTTTTCTTTTTCAATGAATTCCCTACCTAAGAGAGTTGGAAAATGCAAAATTGATAAAAGCAACTTTCTTAACAGACAATCAAAGAAATAATTTCTTTATCTTTTCCAAAACATGCAACTCATGACCACTAATTATTTTGCGAAAATGCCCTTTTCATTCAAAGACTCAAATGCCACTAAGAAAACTTTCCTTTCAAAGGAGATTTTGGATTTTTTCCTACTTAACAAAGCATTTAAAAATCAAAAAACGGACTTTTACAAATCTATGACAATTAAATCAAAGCTACTTAAAAGCAAATCAAACGAAAATTCACCTAACAAGCAAACCTAATGAGGCAAAAGCCTACTAAAGATGATTCCTGGATGTTTTACTTAGTCAAAATGCAACTAAGGACTAGTTAATGCAGAACCAAAAACCAGTCAAAAACAAAAATCAAAATCTTTTGTTCTTTTTCTCAAAAATAAAATTCAAAGTTCAATCAACAAACTTTTTCGAGATTTGCAAAGAGAAGACACAAAGGTAGGTCTCTCACAAGGGTGAATTCTATGACAGGCCCGACTCCTAAGAGGGTTGAACAAAACCAGGGAGATCCAAAGTTTGACAACCTCTAACGCCAAAGTCACTACAGGACCAGTTAAAAATCAAACCCTAAGGCAAAATCTCTATGAATTCCACTAAAACACTTGACACTGACGAAACAAGTTCAGATGAAGATCTCTGGTAGTAAACCAGTGGATCTGGGTGGAAAAAACAAATTAAAAGCAAAATCTAACAAGCAAAAAGGAGAAAATTGAAATTTTCTCAATTTTGACAGGGTACGCAGGCAACCTGTTTACACAGGTGCGGGTACGCTTTGTGCACACAGTCGCAGTGCGTACAAGTACACACTGTGCTGAACTCAGAGGCTGCGTAATTCTAGCAAAACTAAGAAAAACTAGAAACTAATTTAACCCTAAGCTAGCCCACCCAAACACACAGTCAGACAACCAAAAACCAGAAAGAAAAAGACTTTTCTCAGAACAAAGTTTCAGACAAAGGAAAACACATTCACATCAATGGAGTTCCCCAGTGGAGTCACCATTTTGTCATGCGGAAAGAGTCGATAGTGCGGACACAACCAACCTCCCTAGAAGCTTAAGGTTTTCTAGTGACAAACAAGACAATTAAGAGCAATCCTTCTCTAAATATGCATTCAGCATACAAGAAATCAAGTGTTTAGATCCTACCTGTAACCGAACGATGTTGTAGTAGTCCAGCCTCGTCGATCTGGATGAGCTCCTCCTTCTCTTCGAAACCTGCATTCACTAACAATCAAACGATTAAATAGCACCTGAATATCTCATAAAACAAAACATATTTAACATACAGACCAAGAAGTATATGAAACAACTCATAAATAACAAATTGTTGAGAAGAATGGACTTATTTGTATTAATAGGAAACAAAAGAAACCATTACAACCTGAGCCTTGGTGTTGTGCAAGTTCCTCCCAGGGTCCATCAAGAGTTTTCCTTTACTTTGATCAGCTCACCCACTTCCAAATGAAACAAGAAAGGATGACAATCTCTCCTCACAAGCTTCTACAAGGAAGTCCTAATCTCAGCAGCATCTACCCTTAGGAATTTTCAGCTTTTAACCTCCTCTCCCTCTGGCCCAATGCCTGTATTTATAGTGCTGTAGAAGAGGTTAATCAGGTCCACCATCAATGGGATAAGCCCCTCTTTTGGGTGGGTTAGCTCCCCTCTTCATGGGATAAGTTCCTCTTCTATAGGGATACATGAACCATCTGGAGGCGCTCCATACACGTCAAACAAGCTTCTAGAATACTCTAGAAATAACCACAAGTAACGTTTTTGGAGTGAAACTTGCGCTTATTGACCTTTACAGGAGTACGCACCCATTGCTTTATAGACAGAGCGTACAAGTACGCAGGTATTGTGAACTGGGATTGCGTACCCGCAGGTAAGGCTGAGAGAAACTGCGTACCAGAGATAACTTGACTTTAAATGACTTTTCTCTCTTTCTTTGAGTTTGACATGGAAAGCAGAGGCATGAGACTTGCCAAGGAGGATAGTATGATAGTTGATGGAGCCATACTAACTGCAAATAGTCATGGTGACATTTTTTAGTGTAACAAGAGGTACGCAGAGCAGAAGAAGGATCAGGTGCGGATCTGTGCAGTTTAGACATAGAAGAGCTACGGATATTCGCAGGTTTCTATTGGTGAAGTTGCAGACTTTTCTTGAAATATTTGTTGGCTGCCTTTTATCTATTGCTGTAGAGTTCCGGGTTTAGATTACTGGTATTACGTTTCTGCTTACTGCATTCTGAGAAGTTATTGGTTGACTCATTGTGTGATTGTAAAAGGAGATTGGTTGGTTCACATGTACTTCATGATTATTTGATGTTCATGGATCCAGTCTGAAAATTAATGAAACGAGGTCCTTGGAAGAAAAGAAGTAGGTCAGCACCTACGTACTAGTAGATCAGCTAGTACAAGAGCTAAGGGGGTTGTAGCTCCCTTCCAAGAAAGACTGGAAAACGAGAGAGGGTTGTAGCTCTCAGCAGGTTGGAGCCTACGTACTGGTAAAGGACTGCACCAGTACAAAATCATTGTAAAAGAAGTTTCTAATTGAAAGAAGATAGAGACATATTGTAGTAGGTGGTTTTCACCCACATTGGGTTTCCAACTTTTATCTGGTGTTCTTTGGTGTGACTATCTGTTTTTTCTTGTTCTTGCTCATTATTATATGGTACTTACATACAAATTAATGATCAATATCTGAAGAATAAATTAAAGTATAAATCTGGAAGATATATTGAAAAGAATTTAATAATACTGATTCACCTCCCCTCTCAGTATTATTTCCAACAAGGCACAGGTTCCCTACCTAGTATTCAACATTCACAAAATACATGGCCCAACATGTGCTTAAATCGAATAATAGAAAAGTAAGAACAGTAACAGCAAGCTAGAGTAACATCAAAGTAAATAATAATAACATCAACCCAGAGTAACAACAGTTCAAAATTTTTGTCAAGTTTATAAAATAGTAAAGAAGGAACAACAGAACATTAACAAAATAATCAAATACATATCTATTCACACGAATAGCTCTCATAGCACCTGATTAGGAGAGTGGGCCAAACTCTCCGATCAAGGATGTGGCGAAGAGTATAGATCACACGAGACTATAGAATATTGGGATTTGCATTAATAAAAGTCCATGATTCTAATGCGCTTAGCCTTACTTATTAAATTCATCGTTTCAAGAATAGGATTTAACAAACTCAGAAATGGTGGCAATCACGCCTGCCCACAAATATACAATAATTGTTTAGGTAGAAACATAATATAAAGATAGCAGTCAAGGTTGATCATTGGCTTCTCGATGGTTGAACATTTTTAAAAATACTATCCTTGAATAATGTTTCCAACCCATTAGCAACACCACGTTGACTCGTATCCCATTGAGCATCATTCATCATGATTTTACAAGAGAAGTCAATCAACAAGCCATCTAAGAAATGTACCCCTATGACTACACTTTATTAATCAATATTTCAAGAAGACTTGCCAATTTAATATACCTTCATTATTTGGAGATATAAATTGAGCTCATAAAAGCTATGAAATGGATAAAAGGGATAGGTAAAGGTGAGTGAAAATGGGTAATTTTATTGACCGACATATCCCCCCAACTGTCTTGTTTGCATGTCCTCATGCAAACCGTTTCCTGCACAAATCAGGGTTATATCAGTTGTGATTGGCTTGAAGCTGAGTAAGATCATATTGTTTATCCATATCATCCCGAGGAGCTTAAACCCATCTGATTGAATGATATCCTTCCACCAGTCTTCATCCACAACATAAGTTAGTCCATACTGATAAGAAGGTAGCCAGATAATAAGAAATTGGAACCTTAACCCCATCCAATGAACTCCACAGTGTTGTATACAAGAAATTTAGCGTGGAACTCTCCCCAATGCTCTGAAAAAGTTGGGTGCCCCAAAGGGTTCTTATACTCATACTATTGATGATGAAAACATGCAACACTTCTGACAAGAGTCCTTGGCTTCTTCCTAAAGAGTGCATATCTTTCTTGTGCACATGTCGAAACACCATCATTGTGTCTTGAGCATCCAGTCTTTTCATCCTTCTAGTTTGAGAAACCAATGATGTTTAGTAAAAATATCCCCAAATTGGAAATGCTCCATTCTAACCATCAATGGATGATTTTCCTGGTTTTCCTTGAACATATCGAGGGCCTTTTCCCATTTGACTTGATTAATCACAAAATATGTAAAAGCTCTCAACTGAATATCTCCTACAAATGGTACTGGATTGAATGACTAATCAGTTCCTAGGATATAATCATGCAGGTATAATTCACATAGAAAATGTTGGTTAATATGATTGTGAACTCTCAGAATCCTCAACAACTACATGGGATCTTCTATGTTGTGACTTATCTCATGGTGAGTACTTTCTAGATAGAAAAATAGATATTTTTCATGAAGGAAAAGGGCATAATAGTTAGCAGGGGGCCTACATGCCATTATTTGTTGTGTTAAGGTGAACATCTCGTCCTTATCAATTTTCAGTAACTGAACTTGTCCCTACAACTCTTTGATCTCCTTCTACAACTTTTCCTATTGTTGTTTAGCCTTTTCAATTTGAGTAATATAATTGGTAGCCACCCTTACTGCATTCTCCTGAATATCCTTTATTTCTTTCCAATGGGCCTCTATGGGAATTGGTCCACGTTGGAAACTGAAAGTAGTGGCCTTCCATTTCGAGATCTCTGCCGCCAAAAGAAACTCCCAAAATTATTCAAGATGGAGGAGCATCTAGGTTTGTGTAGATTTTGAGGTCATATCCTTATCCTCTGTCTGAACTTCAATTGAAACTGTCCCACCAATTCCAGAGGTTGTGATTTCTCAGTCAATATTAATTTTTCACCTTTTCCTTTCTTGTTTTCACAACTGCATCACCCATTTCCTTAGTTTAGTAATTTCTATATTCAACTAAATGCTCTCTTTAAACAATAGTCGGTACCAACTCTGAATGGGGGCCTTCCTTGTTGCAAGCTCTTCGACAAATTCTCGTTTCACCATAGTCTCTCCCATCTATCTCTAGGCTGGTACCGATCCTTGTGGAGCATCATCGATAAAATCATCAACCAGTTCTTATTTTACCACAACTCTCTCCATTTTTTTGGATGCAGATACTCATGGAGATGTAGGTTTTAACCCCGTACAAAAATTACCTACATATAAATTCTAAAAAGAGAAACTAAACAATGGCGAGAGCATAAAACATAAAACATATATACATAGAGATTTTCCCCTAGATCCCAAAACCAGGACTACCATATTGATTTTTCATTATATTCCTTTCAGTGTTACAATACATATATATACATGTCGAAGCATCAATAAACCCTAATCCAATAACCCTTGATTAAAACATAACCATAATTCCCTTCACTAGATCTACAAAAATACCATGGAAAAAAAACCATCATGACCAAAACCATGTGAAAAAACCATGCAAAAAACCATAGGTAGGTTTGCCCACCTAATATAGGGTCCAACAAAAAAATTCTTGGGGGTGCTGCCCCTATGACCCCCCTGTTGCGCCTGGTGTAATGAACAGGGGTTTCTATCACCCCCCCTGTGAAACCCCCTCGTGCTTGGGGCTAGTCGTGGAAAGAATATAACTCACACCCAACATTCTCCCACTTGTTGTTTTCTTTCCACAGGGGGCCATAAGAGAGCTTAGTCATTGGTCTAGCCCTGCAACACCCATTGTTTCTCTACACCAACAAAACTTCTCAGTGATCACAGACTATGTCAATGCATCTACAAGATTCTTCAAAGTGTCCACCTTTACTAGAAACACCTTTTTTCCTCAACCATATCCCTCACAAAGTGGTACTGAACATCAATGTTCTTTGTCTTTGAAATATAAGCAGGGTTATTTGCTAGGAAAATTGCACTTTGGCTATCATAGTCTATCCTTATATCTTGTTGTACCAACCCCATACTTAAACACAATCTCTACAGCCAAACTGCTTCCTTTCTTGCATGAATGGTTGCCATGTATTATGCCTCTGTAGTTGAAAGTGCCACTATAGACTCTCTCTTTCTCATCCAACTGACTGCGCCTCCAAACAGGTTAAATACATACCCACTTGTAGATCTTCTCTGATCTAGATCTACAGCCTAGCCTGCATCAAAAAATCCATGGATTTCAAAACTCTATCCAATCATGGTCCTCCTTGGTATCACAAACCATAATCACTAGTGCCATGCAAATACTTGAAAACCTGCTTCATTACTGTCCAATGCTCCTTCCCTATTTTTGACATAAACCTGCTCAATACTCCCACTGCATGTGCAATGTCTGGTCTAGTATAGACCATTTCATACATCAGGATTCTGACTACACTTGTGTATGGAACACGGGACATGTCCTCTTCCTCTTCTTATGCCTTGGGACACTGTTAAGGAGCTAACTTTACACCAACAGGAAAAGGAACCTTCACCGGTTTACTACCCTACATATTAAACCTCTGCAATATTTTCTAAACATAGTTCCTCTGGTTTAACCAGCGCTTCTATTTTTCCCGATTTGATTTAATTTCCATGCCAAAAATATAGTTTGTAGCACCAAGATATTTCATGTAGAATTTAGAGGAAAATTGGGTCTTCAATTCCTGTATAATTTCTTTGTTATTTCCAATCAACAACATATCATCGACATACAAGACCAAATAAATAACATGATCACCAATTAACTTAAAATACACACAGTGATCTACTTTGTGTCCGGTGAAGCCAATCCCCTGTATATATGTATCAAATTTCTAATACCACATCCTTGGTGCCTATTTTAACCCGTATAGAGACTTTTTTAACCTGCATACTAGTTCTTTCTTACCCTTCACCGGAAAGCCCTTAGGTTTCTTCATGTAGATCTCTTCTTCCAAATCCCCGTGAAGAAATGTTGTCTTCACATCCATTTGTTCTACCTCAAAATCAAAATTAGCAGCAACAGATAAAAGTAAATATCACCAACATCAATACCTGACACCTAGCAATAACCTTTTGCTACCAACCGAGCTTTGTATTTCTCCACCTTTCCTTTTGCATTCATCTTCTTCTTAAACACCCATTTGCTACCAATGGGTTTCCTTCCAACCAGAAACTCCACCAGATGTTATTTTATCAACCATGGCCTCTTTCTATAGTTTTCTATCCTCTGAAACTACTACTTCCCTGACAGTTCTAGGATCATATTTCACCTCTCTAAACACAACATCATAGTTGTACACAACCTTCCTTGTTTATGGGTTCCAAATCTTATAACATTTTAAACCATCCTTATACCCAATAAAGATGCACCTTCCAGATTTACTATCCAACTTGGTTCTTTTCTCCTTTGGAACATGTACATATGCATCACATCCAAATACCCTCAAATTTGAAAGAGAGGGTTTCTTACTACTCCATAACTCTTGTGAAGTCTTATCCTCCAACATTGATGAAGGTGATCTGTTGACTAGGTAACATGTACTCTCCAATGCCTCTGCCTAGGATTCTTGTCCTAACCCGGCACCACTAAGCATGCTTCTTGCCTTTTCTATCAACATCTTTTTCATTCTTTATGCAAATCCATTTTGCTAAGGTGTGTATGGAGTAGTCTTCTGTCGTGCTATACCACACTTCTTACATAACTCTTCAAATTCCTTCTTGCAAAACAATTGACTGTTATCTATTCTCAACACCTTTATCTTCTTCTCTATCTCTTTTTCCACCAGAGCCTTAAATTCTTTAAACCTTTCAAAGACTTTAGATTTCTTCCTAAGGAAATATATCCATGTATTCCTTCAGAAGTAATCTATAAATGATACATAGTACACAAACTTACCTAGTAATGGAACCGACACAGGTCCAAACACATCATTATGCACAAGCTCTAATATCTAGTTTTCCCTCTTAGCACCAAAGGGGAAACTCACCCAATTCTACTTCCCATATACATAATTTTCATAGAAATCAAAGTCCAAAGAGAAATTAGACATACCTTCTATCATACCATTACCATGAAGTACTCAAAGGCCCTTCTCTCCTATATGTTCAAGCCTTTGATGCCATAGCATGGTCTTTTCTCCAGAGCTAGCCACTAGATTTTCTACTCCACTTTCAAGAACCACAGAACTGTTGCACCTATCAATGACAATGCTACCCAGAAACTTGTACAAAGTTCTAATATGAACTCCCCACATCAATACCAGTGCTCCCTGAACCATCTTGCAGGTATCTTTCCTGAACATTGTTTTTACAGTTGCATCATTCATCTTGCTTACAGAAATTAGATTTCTAGCCAATGCAGGAATATGCAGAACACCCAGAAGTTTTATAATCCTTACACCTTGCAACTTCAACTTGAATTTTCCATGATCAATGATTCTAGCATTCTTTTCATTCGCTAATAAGACATCACCAACATCATATTTATCATACTCACAGAACCACTCCCTGTGGGGAGTGAAGTGAAAGGATGCACTTGAGTCAATCAATCATGCCTCATGATCTACATGTGTACTTGAAGAAGAAGCCAAGTGCACATCCCCACCTTCACCTGAGGTGGTTTTCACCTCTGCAGAAGGAGCATCATCGGATCCCTTTCCTTTCTCAAGAGCTTTAGATCTATAGTCCTTTTTGAAGTGCCCTTCCTTTCTACATTTCCAACACACCTTTACAAGTTTTCTTGAAGATTAATATCTCCCTTTAGATTTATATCTTCCACTCGAGGATTTATTTTTCTTTCTGTTCTGGGACTGCCCTCATACAAACAAGGCATCACCATTCTGGCCCTCCGTATTTTTCCATCTCATCTCCTCCAATGACAGGGATGAGACTATTTCATCAAAATTCAAGGTAGTCGCATTGCTACCTATTGTAACAACTAGATTATCCCACGAATCTCACAGAGAACACAACAAACTAATGCACTTATGTTCATCTAAATTTTTTACATCAACATATAAAAACTGACTTACCATAGTATTAAAGGCGTTCAGATGCTTTGTCATCGAGTCTCCATCCTTTATCCTCGAGGTTTACAACTTTTTCCATAGGAACAATTTATTCACAAGAGACATAGATTGGTACAAAGTCCCTAACTTGTCCCACAAAGAATTCATTGAAGCTTCCCCTCATACATTCAACAATAATGAATTTGAGATACACAACTATATTGTGCTCTTTTCCTTCCGATCCAACTTCACCTAGTCTTCAACTGACATTTCCATTGGTTTAGTACCCGGATCTACCGCGATCCACTCATGTTTATCCACCAGCAGATCCTCCATCTTGAGTATCCACAAATCAAAACTCTAACCATTAAATTTCTCGATTTTTTCTTTCCACTTCTCGCCATCTTCTTTCAACACAAGAATTGATCTTGTGGATCTCCCACTAAACAAGGTCTACCACATACCAGAGAAAAACCCCTCAACAGAAAAGGTGTCCCCTTGAAGCCAAAACAAATCTGATACCAAATGTAGGTTTTAAACCCATTTATAAATTACCTGCATATGAATTCTAAAAACAGAAAATAAACAATGGCAAGAGCATAAAACATAAAACTGATATACACAAATATTTTCCCCTAAATCCCAAAACCAGGACTACCAGATTGATTTTTTATTATATTCCTTTCAATGTTACAATACATATATATACATGTTGAAGCATCCATACACCCCAATCCATTAACCATGGATTAGAACATAACTGTAGTTCCCTTGACCACATCTACAAAAATTACCATGGATAGAAAACCATCATACCCAAAAAGATGTACGAAAACCCTGCACAAAACCATAGGTAGCTTCGCCCACCTAATATAGGGTCCAAATGTTTTTTCCCCTAGGCGCTACCCCTGACCCTGTAGAGGGGGGGTACCAACCCCCCTCAAACCCCCCGAAAGAGAGGGCTACCACCCCCCTATGCCCACCCTGTTCCACCTGACGCAACGAAAAGGGGGCCTGTCGCCCCCGCTGTGATAACCCCACGCGTGGGGCTAGTCGTGGAAATAATATAACACACACCCAACAAGAGCGTCATCGACTCATTCGTATTTAGACTTAGGTACCACCGAATTTCCCTTTATTTGATTAGATGTCAGTACTAATCCTTGTGGAATAGTACCTACAACACGTTGTTCCTCTAATCGATTTGGAGTTGGCATTGGTTCTTATAGAGTAGTGTCGGCCACAATATCTTCTCCTATTCACTCAAGAATTGATACTGGTTCTTGTGGAACAGTATCAATAGCCACCTTTCCTTCCATCTTCTTTGATCCTGATACTGGTTCTTGTGGAGTAGTATCAATGGCGACCTCTTCTTCCATCTAATCAAGAGATGATACTGGTTTTTGTGGAGCAGTATCAATAACGACTTCTTATGTTTGTTCAAAAGTTGATACTGCTTCTTGTGGAGCAGAATCAACAACTTCTTCCTCCATTTGTCCAGAAGGAGATATTGTTTCTTGTGGAGCACCTGACGAAATCAGAGATAGGCTAAGAGTTTAAAATGATATTTAAAGAGGGTAGTGATTTGACCTTCATAGGTGATATATTGCATTAAGAAGTATGCAACCTCTTCCCAAGGTTGTGGAAAAAATTTCTGCTCATAACCCTTCCCTTTCCAGATCACGTTCTCCCCCGCCTGTAGGAATATGTTGTGGCCAGCAACAACCCCCCCCTCGTTCAAACTAGTATCGGCCACGATGCTAGAATGAATGGGGACCCTTAGTTAATTTTCAGAAAAAACAAAGATTTCTTTTGAAATTACAAGCATAAGCTTAGGAAAGGTTTCTTGGACAACTTAAGCCTAAACCTGTGTTCATAAAAGCAAATCTTCAAGGTCGCATCACGAAAAGGTAAGAAACACCTTCATCTCCCTTCTAAAGGCCAATATGCACATCGCCTCGGCATTAATAGACCACATCGCATCGCAATACGTTAGCATCCATGAACAAAAGCTTATGAGTCTGTCGATCTGCGATGTTGCGATCGCATATCGCAGAAATGAGGCGGGGTACGTTTGCAAACATTGAATCGTGGCGATCTGCGATATTGCGATGTGCGATATTGTGATCTGCGATGTTGCGATCACTACCGTTTGCGATCGCGTGACATGCAGGATGCGTTGGCAAGTCATAAAAGCACCTTGATACGACTCCTTCGGGCACACCACCGAAAGAAAATCCACTTACTATAACCTGACTTGGAAATTATTGCGCTTTTAATGTTAGTAATGAATTAGTTGTCAGTTATTAAGTGGCGTTAAGACGCGTGCCTTAATGCGGATTTGCTTCACGTAAGGTGGCGTATCTGATTTATCTCTTGCATTCAAAACTCTCCCATCACCTTTCTGATCAATCTTTCCATTTCTCTCATAACCTGCAGGAGCAAAGTGCGAAGGCAAAATCAAACAGAAACGATAAGCAAGATGGGGAAGAAGAACAAAGCTCAGAGCTCAGAAACAAGAGAAAAGACCAAGGAGATGGCGCCCCTTTACACAGATACCGCATGCAATAAAGATGCAGGCATTTCCACATGGGAAGGCATGTATAGGCTGTTAGAAGAAGAGAACCCTAGAATAATCAAGGCAACTGCTGCTGTCGCAGATGCACCACATCCTTCAGAAGCATCCCTGGAAGACCTAGCGTGCTCTTTCCTCCACAGAATAGCGGCAAGGCTGAAGATCCTACCGTATACAGACATGATCAAGTGGATTTTAGATGACGCGGAGTTGCATCATAGGCAATTCAAAGTCAAAGGACATGGCCTCGTAGGATCGTTCGTGGCTCAAGACCTGAAGCTCATGTATCACCTTCCTGAACCACAAACGATCTACAATGCAGATTTTGTTAGGAAGTTCGCAGCTGAGAATCCGGACCTATCAGACACTACCAAGGAATGGTCAAAAAGGGATGAACCACTGTAAAAAGATAAGAACGGTATGTATAGCACTGGTTCCCTTACTTCTCCGTATTGTTTTGCTGCAGCCATGCTCTGTAGGCTATTTGGTAAGCTCGATATCAATAAATTTCCATCTGAATGGCTACAGTTAATTGATGCCACAACTAACTCCGAGATAATATATTGGGCCAAAATCCTTTCTGACACTCTATACACGGCGGTTCTCCACTATCGTTCTAAGAGATCCTTCTCCCAAAGGTTTTATCCTCCTTTTTATTTGTCTGCCTATATAATGGACTCTGTCTGTCTTGTATCGAAATTCCCTACTATGGGCTGGCAATGGACTACCCAGGACCCATTTCCCATTCATGTCTATCATAAAATCTTGTGGGATTCCCAGTTTGCCCCCCATTTTTACCAGATTTGCCATGGGCTCATACTGCCCATGCATAGAATGATATATGATAAGGACCCCCCAAGGTGCTCTCCCGAGGCACAAAACGATATCACCTCCATAGCAAGATGGTTTGGGGAAGAATGGTTTACCTACATCCGAGTTTTTGGAAGCACAGCACCTCCTCATGTCCTACCCTTGTACATCCCAGATAAATTGTTGGCCCGAGAGATCGCTTATCAGACTTGTTCTGAAGGTGGTTTAACTAAGGACCTAAAAAACAAGAAGAAGGCCATTTGGCCTCCATTCCCCGTCACATGTGGGGCCTTCTCTTTGTTCTATGTGGGACACGCTTTTGGCGAGGTGGAGAATGTGACGTGTCTCCAACTATTTAAATTCTCACCAAGGCCATTTGACCCAAATAAGGTGGCCCAGGAATTTACAACTAACGTCAGGATAAGTGTGTTCTCTGGACATAAAGATCTATTTGACGACCTCTTTCAGAGCAAGAACTCGCTCAAAGAAGTTTTGCAAGAAGCTCAGTCGAGGTTGTCCCCAGACGACCTCCGGAAATTCAAGTTGTATAGAGAAAGAAGGCTGGCTAACATTCCACTGGAAAGACTGCGAGTGGCTACCAGAGAACCAACTCCGAGTGTCAGCCTCAGTGAACACTCCAACGCCTCCAAATCTGATTCCAGCGCCATAAAAGAAATATCTCCAGATCCTGAAGAGTCCGTCCACAAAGAAGACAAGAACGAAGAAACAATCAAGGACACGGCTCAATCAAGTTCGATGGCTCAACAGCAAGTTGTCGTCTCGCCACCAAGAGAAGTTCCCCCTCCCGTCACCGAAGCACCTCTGGTTACAGCAAAACTAGATAAAGAATGGGAGACCTTCAATGAACTAATAAATCTTGAAGGCCAAGCCCCGCAAACACCTGTGAGCAATACACAGGTGGTGCAAGAGGTCTTCTCAACCATAGTCAGTAGTACCGTAGAGACAAAGCATCTTCCTATCGCTCCATCCTCAGAACTTCTACTCGGCGTAGAAGAAATTCCTCCACTGGACGTATTCTACAGTCCACAGCACAAGGCAGTTGTAAGGAGACAAAGAAAGAAAAGGAAGCTTGAAAATGCACTGTCTCAAAATGCTGAACACCTAGATGTCTTGTGGAAAGACCCGAATAACAATCCAACAGAGAATCTCACGAAATTGTCTCAAATTGCAGGAGCATATGCTTCTGCAACTATCGACAAGGCCTTTGAAGTTCAGCAACTTCTAAAAGAACGTGAAAGTCAAATACAACTGCTACAACAACAGTTGCGACAAGCCAATGAGAACGCTGAAGCTTCCAAGTAGCTCGAAAAGCTACAAGAAGACTTTTTCCAGATGCAGGTGAACCATCAAAGAAGTATTGAAGAGAAGGAAAAGCAGCTGCAGATGGTGCAAGACATGCATAAAGATGAACCCAAGCTGACAGAATTTATTTCAGAGTCCATCGGCTTGAACGACCAACTGTCACAGCAACAGGAAGATATGGTGCGCAAAATATCACAGTGGAGGGATTTTTGTGAAATAAGCGACAAGATCACCAACCAGGTGATGGAATTGCGGAACGACTATGACCAGACCAACAAAAGAGTAACAGAATATCTGGCTTGGCAAAATGACGAGGAAGGGAAAAGAGCAGGGGCACCCAAGATTAATGAAAATCATAAAGAACTGCTCTTTAACAAGTGGGACGAACAAATCACACAGGCGGAGCAAGCAGCAGAGTCAGCGGCAACACAGGCGAACATACTTATCGACTGTGTGAATGAAAATTTACACAGGGCCAACTTAATTTCAGAGTCCACTCTGGGGTACCTACCAATCGCGTCGCAACTAGAGGCAGAATGGAAGCAGAAAGCAGAGGCAAACAGGGAGACAATCTGGGCATTGTCTAGGCTAAACTGGGAAAGTTATTGGACTTACTTAGTTAAGCCCCACAGCCAATGCATGACAGTAAGGTGCATCATGAACGTGGCTGAAAAAGTAGTGCCAGCTCTTATGGATGCCGTTTTCACAGCCCAGTTAAACACAGAAGTCGGCCAACCGACTCTTCTCAAGCCCATGCTTGAAAACTGCAATTTGAGGGACCAAATTAAGAAGTAATTTCATTTTAGAAAGTTGTTTTTTCTTGCTTTTTGTTTTACTGAATTAGAAAAAGGGTGGTCATTTGAGAACCGTGCCCTAAATTTTGTAATAATACTATTATTAATATTAGATAGTAGTATTTCAACCCTTCTCACTGCATTAGAGAGGGGTCCAGAAATTTGTCAAAAACTTGTCCTCGGAACATGCACTTCTGCACCCTCAGAGGAGGTTTTGATGAATGGAAGGATCGAGATTTATTTATGTTTGTATCTTAATGTCTGCTACTGATGTTACACTTCTGTACTCTTGGTAGATATTAGAACAAGTAGAGGTAGATCGTTATTTCTTGAAGTCTGTGAGTAGAATTTAATCATAAATGGTACTTTTATCTCCTGACGAATTTCTGCTTATATTCTTAGAGTGATATACAGCTGATATTGTTTGTATGTTAATGTATGAGCATATGGGTTATCATTTGGCACTTCTGTACGGTGGACTCATGTATTTATGCTTGACATATGAATGATTTGATTATGCGATATGTTGTTCACAATTGTTTTGTGTAACTTCTTATGCAAAACAGTTCATCTTAAATGGTTTATATTCTTATGATAGCTGAATAATCTTTATTACCAGTTATTATATGAAATCTTTCTAGATTGCATAATGGAAAAGGTACATCCCGGGTTAGTGTAGATTCTATATGTTGTTTCCACTAGATTTGAGTAGCTTAGAGTTAGTTTGCAAGTTAGATTTACAGTAGTTTTAGAATGCTTCCAGAATCAACATAATCAAACTCTACATACACACACACACATCCCATGCATCGGGAAGCTGGTCCCATTATCCCCAGTCGGACCCGCTACTCCAAACGGGCAAGGAGCCGCCAACCAGGTTCCCGACCGGGTGGGTATCCCCCTTGTTGTCGACCCGACTTCGGGGCCCTCAACATTTCTGGCGCTAGAAGGAGGGCCTGAACATATTCTCTGTTGGAACGTTTTTAAACTAGAAATCTTGGAAAAGGATGTCTGCTTACAGAATTCCCATTTGGAGTTGCATCCGTGTTCCTACCTCTTCCAACACTCCACCAGATGTGGTAAGACTATTATCTCAGGTAAAATTTAATGGTGAGAATAATTCTTCTGCATTTCATCACGCCCTGCATTTCATTCAAAGAGTTTTGAGTGCTGCTATTCAAAAAATTGACGAAGGCGTTTTATGCAGGATTTTTACTCTTACATTCACAGCGGAAGCTAGAAGATGGTGCAGAAACCTCCCAGTTGCATCAATCCACAGCTGGGACCAATTCGTTAAAGCTTTCATCTTGGAATTTGATTGCTATGATTACGACCAGGTATACGATGAAATCGCCTATCTGCGGAAACAAAACGAACTCGTAAGGGATTTCAATATGCGATTTCATCTTAAGTGTCTACAATATGATCTTGAGGATGAACTCGCAGATGAAGAATCTTCCGATTATGATGAGGATTCCTTACCTCCTGTACCTGACCAAACAGAATTTAGCCTCGGAGTTCTGCATGCTCTACCATCAGAAAACGAAGGCGAAAGTACTGAAAGGGAAAATAACCTAGCACCAGAAGACGACTTTAACATAAAGTCAGGCAATATCATCTCAGATCAACAAATGTTGATGCCAAGGTTAGATCCACCTACTGTTTCTCTTTCGAAAAGTATCAACGCAAAAAGGTATGATCTAAAGCCCGATACTTATAGTAGATCTGATGAACGAAATTTGTTTGATGCTCTTAAATGCATTGTTCCAGATTCACATTTTTCTCTTTACCCCGATGTTTTTAGTAATGACAATTCTTCCCCTCATGATATCAAGCATATTTTAACAGAGGGTTATTCACACGAAACATCACTGGGTTTCCAAAGTAAAGAGACCACTTTAACACAGCCTACGATTCATATCAAACAAGAGCTGCCTCATCTCCATTGTCTGAAAACACATAATGAAAAAGAGGAACCTAGGGAAAATGGTAAAATCATTCGTGATAGTTGCTTTGACAATTATGATAATGTTGGATTGTCACAAGCAACTCAACTAGGGTCAGATTATAAGAAACGTTTTAGATCAGAAACTGTTCCATCCAATCCTCGTCTCAAAGCAAAATCTCATTTGAATAATTTTACTCTCCAAGGCGATGCTCCTATCTATGATTCATATCCTGAAGAAAGCTCCACCCCTATTCGCAATCATGATTCAAGCCCTGATTCACAAAACCCGGCCAGTTCTTGTGAAAAGGAAAAAGTTACAAGTGACTCCCAGAAGTGCGACACCACTATGTGTATAGACACCCAATCATTTCTTTCTCACTCACGTTCATCTTGTATAAAATCGAATTCCTGTTTAAATTTTCAAATTTTTGATAGATTAGATTTTAGCGATTTATATATAAACACTTTCATTTCAAACGAAATCGCTGAAGACTTAACGTCAACAAACTACGGGTTACAAGCCGTCGAGGTTAAGAAACCTATTTTACAATTTGGCTTGTTATCCCTCCTATTGAAAGATCACCGATCTACAAAAGAAATCTATCTCAATCTCTATGATCCAATAGGTACCCAGTTGGAAAGAACCTATCATGAGAAAATAAAACCAGGCAGAATTCCAATTGAGTTCATAGGTTCTTGTTCCCTATCCAACAAATTTGGTCCAAGGGAAATTCAATTCTTTTTAACGCTTAGAAGATTCATACGGCCAGGAATAATAATGAATCGTTGGTTCCATTGGAAATATCATTTTACGTAGTTATTCCCTGTACATAATTAGAATAGGAGTAGGAGTAATTTAGCTAGGTTATTAGTTTTGCTTCCAATAATTGATAGGCAAAGTTAGTTATATTCTCTACATGACCCTAGAGAATAATTGCCTCTCCCAAATAAAAGTTTGTTCTGGCTAAGCAATATTTGACGTTTGCGAAAGAAACTATGTCTCTGTTAAAGATTTTGAACTTCGACTCTCTTGAATGGCAAATCTTTTGGGAATTTAATCTTTATTATCGATAGATCTTTAACCCAGAAATGATGATAAGTTCAAACCCAGAAAATTTTAAAGAAAGCTATCTCAGTGGGGAATTCGTTTTAGATCAGCACAATAAAAGGTATCAATATTAGAATAAAGATTCTCTGTGAAAACAGCCATTATCAAAAGTAGCCCTATCATTGTCGTCCAGAACTTTCTTAAGGAAAGAGAATTTGACTTCCTCCCTGCTAAAGGAGAATGCAACGATTCAGGAGAATAACCTAAAAGGATGCTATATCTCAAAGAATAAGAGGTCTCATCACGAGCCGACTTATCATGATCACATATATTATAACTTGCTGACTTTGCCAAAACTGTCTACCAAAACAGGGCAACGAATCAAGATTGTTGCGATCGAAAGACAAGGGGTCTCATCACGAGCCAGCTTGTTCAGCAAAAGTATAAATAAAGTGAATGACTGTGTCATAATTTGGCTACCAAACCAAGACATTGTTCTTTAGAGAATAAAAAAAAAAAAAAGGGGATAATTCTTCTGAAAAAGTTGCAAGAAACTGAGGCAGGATAAAGGATCATTCCTGGATAATAGGTAACCCTGTTGAGGCTATGGACGCCTGCTGGCAGCAGTGGCTCTACCTGCGACAAAGGGACATTCTTTAAAAAGGGTTGATACATAGAGAACACTTTATTTTTATGTTTTACAAGACCAAGTAATAACTGATCTAAACTCGAAAACAACCTGGGAATGCAAGTAATTGGAATAGAATGGGGCGAAGACAAAACATCATTGACGCTTTAAAGTATTGTTTGTCTTATCTTTTTATAATAAAGTTCGAATTCCCTGAGAAAATTTTTGAAAAGGTCTGAAAACGTCAATAGAAAAAGAGCAGAGATAACTGGTTCTCCCAAGTGAATCGCCAATTGTTGTGGCCAGCAACAACCCCCCCCTTGTTCAAACTAGTATCGGCCACGATGCTAGAATGAATGGGGACCCTTAGTTAATTTTCAGAAAAAACAAAGATTTCTTTTGAAATTACAAGCATAAGCTTAGGAAAGGTTTCTTGGACAACTTAAGCCTAAACCTATGTTCATAAAAGCAAATCTTCAAGGTCGCATCACGAAAAGGTAAGAAACGCCTTCATCTCCCTTCTAAAGGCCAATATGCACATCACCTCGGCATTAATAGACCACATCGCATCGAAATACGTTAGCATCCATGAACAAAAGCTTATGAATCTGCCGATCTGCGATGTTGCGATCGCATATCGCAGAAATGAGGCGGGGTACGTTGGAAAACATTGAATCGTGGCGATCTGCGATATTGCGATGTGCGATATTGTGATCTGCGATGTTGCGATCGCTACCGTTTGCGATCGCGCGGCATGCAGGATGCGTTGGCAAGTCATAAAAGCACCTTGATACGACTCCTTCGGGCACACCACCCAAAGAAAATCCACTTACTATAACCTGACTTGGAAATTATTGCGCTTTTAATGTTAGTAATGAATTAGTTGTCAGTTATTAAGTGGCGTTAAGACGCGTGCCTTAATGCGGATTTGCTTCACGTAAGGTGGCGTATCTGATTTATCTCTTGCATTCAAAACTCTCCCATCACCTTTCTGATCAATCTTTCCATTTCTCTCATAACCTGCAGGAGCAAAGTGCGAAGGAAAAATCAAACAGAAACGATAAGCAAGATGGGGAAGAAGAACAAAGCTCAGAGCTCAGAAACAAGAGAAAAGACCAAGGAGATGGCGCCCCTTTACACAGATACCGCATGCAATAAAGATGCAGGCATTTCCACATGGGAAGGCATGTATAGGCTGTTAGAAGAAGAGAACCCTAGAATAATCAAGGCAACTCCTGTTGTCGCAGATGCACCACGTCCTTCAGAAGCATCCCTGGAAGACCTAGCGTGCTCTTTCCTCCACAGAATAGCGGCAAGGCCGAAGATCCTACCGTATACAGACATGATCAAGTGGATTTTAGATGACGCGGAGTTGCATCATAGGCAATTCAAAGTCAAAGGACATGGGCTCGTAGGATCGTTCGCGGCTCAAGACCTGAAGCTCATGTATCACCTTCCTGAACCACAAACGATCTACAATGCAGATTTTGTTAGGAAGTTCGCAGCAGAGAATCCGGACCTATCAGACACTACCAAGGAATGGTCAAAAAGGGATGAACCACTGAAAAAAGATAAGAACGGTATGTATAGCACTGGTTCCCTTACTTCTCCGTATTGTTTTGCTGCAGCCATGCTCTGTAGGCTATTTGGTAAGCCCGATATCAATAAATTTCCATCTGAATGGCTACCGTTAATTGATGCCGCGACTAACTCCGAGATAATAGATTGGGCCAAAATCCTTTCTGACACTCTATACACGGTGGTTCTCCAGTATCGTTCTAAGAGATCCTTCTCCCAAAGGTTTTATCCTCCTTTTTATTTGTCTGCCTATATAATGGACTCTGTCTGTCTTGTATCGAAATTCCCTACAATGGGCTGGCAATGGACTACCCAGGACCCATTGCCCATTCATGTCTATCATAAAATCTTGTGGGATTCCCAGTTTGCCCCCCATTTTTACCAGATTTGCCATGAGCTCATACTGCCCATGCATAGAATGATATATGATAAGGACCCCCCAAGGTGCTCTCCCGAGGCACAAAACGATATCACCTCCATAGCAAGATGGTTTGGGGAAGAATGGTTTACCTACATCCGAGTTTTTGGAAGCACAGCACCTCCTCATGTCCTACCCTTGTACATCCCAAATAAATTGTTGGCCCGAGAGATCGCTTATCAGACTTGTTCTGAAGGTGGTTTAACTAAGCACCTAAAAAACAAGAAGAAGGCCATTTGGCCTCCATTCCCCGTCACATGTGGGGCCTTCTCTTTGTTCGATGTGGGACACGCTTTTGGCGAGGTGGAGAATGTGACGTGTCTCCAACTATTTAAATTCTCACCAAGGCCATTTGACCCAAATAAGGTGGCCCAGGAATTTACAACTAACGTCAGGATAAGTGTGTTCTCTGGACATAAAGATCTATTCGACGACCTCTTTCAGAGCAAGAACTCGCTCAAAGAAGTTTTACAAGAAGCTCAGTCGAGGTTGTCCCCAGACGACCTCCGGAAATTCAAGTTGTATAGAGAAAGAAGGTTGTCTAACATTCCACTGGAAAGACTGCGAGTGGCTACCAGAGAACCAACTCCGAGTGTCAGCCTTAGTGAACACTCCAACGCCTCCAAATCTGATTCCAGCGCCATAAAATAAATATCTCCAGATCCTGAAGAGTCCGTCCGCAAAGAATACAAGAACGAAGAAACAATCAAGGACACGGCTCAGTCAAGTTCGATGGCTCAACAGCAAGTTGCCGTCTCGCCACCAAGAGAAGTTCCCCCTCCCGTCACCGAAGCACCTCTGGTTACAGCAGAACTAGATAAAGAATGGGAGACCTTCAATGAACTAATAAATCTTGAAGGCCAAGCCCCGCAAACACCTGTGAGCAATACACAGGTGGTGCAAGAGGTCTTCTCAACCATAGTCAGTAGTACCGTAGAGACAAAGCATCTTCCTATCGCTCCATCCTCAGAACTTCTACTCGGCGTAGAAGAAATTCCTCCACTAGACGTATTCTACAGTCCACAGCACAAGGCAGTTGTAAGGAGACAAAGAAAGAAAAGGAAGCTTGAAAATGCACTGTCTCAAAATGTTGAACACCTAGATGTCTTGTGGAAAGACCCGAATAACAATCCAACAGAGAATCTCACGAAATTGTCTCAAATTGCAGGAGCATATGCTTCTGCAACTATCGAAAAGGCCTCTGAAGTTCAGCAACTTCTAAAAGAACGTGAAATTCAAATACAACTGCTACAACAACAGTTGCGACAAGCCAATGAGAACGCTGAAGCTTCCAAGTAGCTCGAAAAGCTACAAGAAAACTTTCGCCAGATGCAGGTGAACCATCAAAGAAGTATTGAAGAGAAGGAAAAGCAACTGCAGACGGTGCAAGACATGCATAAAGACGAACCTAAGCTGACAGAGTTTATTTCAGAGTCCATCGGTTTGAACGACCAACTGTCACAGCAACAGGAAGATATGATGCACAAAATATCACAGTGGAGGGATTTTTGTGAAATAAGCGACAAGATCAACAACCAGGTGGTGGAATTGCGGAATGACTATGACCAGACCAACAAAGGAGTAACAAAATATCTGGCTTGGCAAAATGACGAGGAAGGGAAAAGAGCAGGGGCACCCAAGATTAATGAAAATCATAAAGAACTGCTCTTTAACAAGTGGGACGAACAAATCACACAGGCGGAGCAAGCAGCAGAGTCAGCGGCAACACAGGCGAACATACTTATCGACTGTGTGAATGAAAATTTGCACAGGGCCAACTTAATTTCAGAGTCCACTCTGGGGTACCTACCAATCGCGTCGCAACTGGAGGCAGAATGAAAGCAGAAAGCACAGGCAAACGGGGAGACAATCCGGGCATTGTCTAGGCTAAACTGGGAAAGTTACTAGACTTACTTAGTTAAGCCCCACAGCCAATGCATGACAGTAAGGTGCATCATGAACGCGGCCGAGAAAGTAGCGCCAGCTCTTATGGATGCCATTTTCACAGCCTAGTTAAACACAAAAGTCGGCCAACCGACTCTTCTCAAGCCCATGCTTGAAAACTGCAATTTCAGGGACCAAATTAAGAAGTAATTTCATTTTAGAAAGTTGTTTTTTCTTGCTTTTTGTTTTACTGAATTAGAAAAAGGGTGGTCATTTGAGAACCGTGCCCTAAATTTTGTAATAATACTATTATTAAGATTAGATAGTAGTATTTCAACCCTTCTCACTGCATTAGAGAGGGGTCCAGAAATTTGTCAAAAACTTGTCCTCGGAACATGCACTTCTGCACCCTCAGAGGAGGTTTTGATGAATGGAAGGATCGAGATTTATTTATGTTTGTATCTTAATGTCTGCTACTGATGTTACACTTCTGTACTCTTGGTAGATATTAGAACAAGTAGAGGTAGATCGCTATTGCTTGAAGTCTGTGAGTAGAATTTAATCATAAATGGTACTTTTATCTCCTGACGAATTTCTGCTTATATTCTTAGAGTGATATACAGCTGATATTGTTTGTATGTTAATGTATGAGCATATGGGATATCATTTGGCACTTCTGTACGATGGACTCATGTATTTATGCTTGACATATGAATGATTTGATTATGTGATATGCTGTTCACAATTGTTTTGTGTAACTTCTTATGCAAAACAGTTCATCTTAAATGGTTTATATTCTTATGATATCTGAATAATCTTTATTACCAGTTATTATATGAAATCTTTCTAGATTGCATAATGGAAAAGGTACATCCTGGGTTAGTGTAGATTCTATATGTTGTTTCCACTAGACTTGAGTAGCTTAGAGTTAGTTTGCAAGTTAGATTTACAGTAGTTTCAGAATGCTTCCAGAATCAACATAATCAAACTCTACAGACACACACACACATCCCATGCATCGGGAAGCTGTTCCCGTTATCCCCAGTCGGACCCGCTACTCCAAACGGGCAAGGAGCCGCCAACCAGGTTCCCGACCGGGTGGGTATCCCCCTTGTTTTCGACCCGACTTCGAGGCCCTCAACAGAATAGCTCTGGAAATTCTGGCATGGGTGCTCTTCTGATAAACCACTTTTGTCCATCCTATGGCAACCCACTAACACCCAAAATAACTTCCTTAATTACCTAAATTTCCAGTCCACAGACCCTGGAGAAATTCCCTTCCAGACTTAACGCATAATCAATTTTCATCCTTCAATAAACCCTTGTAACCTTTCAAAGTAAGTCTGCCACCCCGCATTCTTGAAGATTTTCCATACTTCCGTTTGATGCCTAACCTTCTCTGTGTTTTTTGGTTCATGTCTAATGGCTTGGCCACGCATTTTCTTGTCAGTTACTTTGTAGTAGCACTCAGAGTAGCAGCAAATCATTAAGGAGACAATTAGCCAATAAAATATGTTGTAACAAGAGTGACGGTAAGTGAAGTGTATCTAGTGAGAATTATGGAAAAATTGGCGGTGAATATGCTAATGATTATTGTAATTATTCCAATACATTGGAAATGACCGCATTTTTAATGTTGGCATACATATTTCGTACAAAATGCAATTTCCAATGACCATGGTGTTATAGACATTTTTGTGCCTCGCAGCATGGAGCATGAAATGTCGATAATTACAGGGATCCAAAGTCCATAAACATGTTGTTCTTACCCCTAGAGGAACAAGGTCAACAAACCACAGCACTTCAGATCAGTTCTCCACCTGAAAACACTTAAAAACAGGCAATTTCAAGATCATGTCAGCGACCCCATTGAGCATCTGCACTGAATGTCAACTGCTCCACTTTGTACCTGTGCTGAATGTCAAAAGAGCTGAAGGCTACCTGCGCTGGGCGAGATTGGCCAAGTGGCACAGTCATTCTGCAAGGTGTCAGATGCCCAGGAAGCTTCCAAAAGACACTTGGATCAGCAAATTCGCCCTATGATGAGTAAGAGGTCCTTGATCTCCATGTGGAAGCAAGGATCTCCAAGTGGACTCAAGAACTGAAGTTTAACTGAAGAGAGAGAGGACACAAGGCAGCTTCATGTCAGTCTCAAGCTGACTCATCCTTTCTCCATTTATCATATATATAGAGCTCTCTCATGAGGTCTAAGGGGGCTGGAATTTTGTGCAAAGCAAGGAAGTGCTGTTGGTTTGAGTTTAGATCTATTGGGTGATTGCTTTGAAGGAGGTGAAGAGGAGATTTCTTGCTACTGGGAGGTGTTGCTGGATTGGGCCTCTATGGTTGTAACACTCTCAGAACTTTACTTCTTCCATTAATAAAGCATTTGAGGTTCTTCTATATACATGTGTTGCAATGATGTATTGTTGTATTTGTATATTTGATCTATTCTAATCCATGAATCAGTTATGAATGTATGCTTCTTGTAGTTTCTTTCTCTTGCCTTTTTGCAGGATCTTTGTGTAGCTGGGCCAGTGAAAGAGCAAGGAGCTGGGAGCAAGAAGAAAAGAGAGAAAATTGGATCAACAATAGCGAAAGACATCGGTTGGTGGATCTCTTTCTCCTCTCTTTACTTTCATAAAGAAGAAATCTTAAATAGCTTTACTTTCTGTTGTTGCTGAGGTACTATCACCCTTAGAGTAGGGATAGGGTCATTCCGAGTCGGATACTTTTCCCCACAACAAATTGGCGACTCCACTGGGGAAGCTGTATCTTTTTGGTTGTTTGTGTTTCTTGCTATTCATTTCATAAACAAAGGGAGTACCGAATCGAACTGCACTTGAATCTTTCAATTGCAAAGTAGAGGGCAGCTACTCTAGCTCAGTTTCTGGGCATGTTTATGATTTGAAGAGCTAATCCACAAGGACTCTTCAGCTCTTAGTGATAGATTTTCATCCTCCTAATCAACCCTTAGTGTGTACTTGACTTACAGCTTCTGATTTGGCCAAAAACTGTGAATTTTTGAGCAAATTGTGACCCGGAAACTGTGAAAACGCAACTCTCATTCTTCAGTGCAGGCTGTCCAAAGGCAGTCTGCATTTCAGCGCAGGTAGCCCCTTCGGGAACTGCGCTGAAGGTCAATCTGACAGACCAGAGCCTGTGCTGAACCAGTTTGGCAGTGTCCTACTGGGGTTTCCCACTGTGTCCTTGCCCTGTTTTCACTGTTGTTTTGCTGCCTGTTGCTTGTCATTGTACCTATCTGAAACCAACTGTCCTTGCCACTATTCCGCCTCGGTTGTATGAAGAAACTGTGATTGTTCTTTGTGTATTTCTTGTTTCATTTACAGTTTCCCATAGCGAAAAGCGAACTAGTCTTGTTGTGACCTCTTAGATCAAGAACTGTGATAAGTGTCGTAGTGATCTTGAGAGTTAGTTTGATTGTTGTTCATAGCTGATTGAGTTTGTTTGCTTTCGTCATATGGTTTGAATTCGTATATTTCTAGTGTCGAAACAAGTACATGTAAGGTGTCTTTTGATTTTAGACAAGCTTGTTTGTTTGCACTTGAAATTGAATTCGAAATTATACAACAGCTTTCTTTTTTGTAATACATCAACATTAAGAAAGAGAAAAGAAATACCTGCATCTTGCATTTGCATTTTTGATAAGTTTGTATGATTGATCTAGGAGAAAGTGCATTAGTGTGTGCTTTGTGATCTGTGTGAAAAGATGATGTCTTTCTTTTCCCTCAGTAGTTAGGATTTTCAAAGTTAAAAGATTGTAAAGCTTGCTTATCATCTTAACTGCATTTAGGAATTTGTACCAATACATCTCGTGGTGATCCTGAAAGACAAACTACTAAACAAGATCAACTTAAAATATATTGAATGAATCTAAAAACGCTTTGTAACATAACGTTCACAGTAGAGGTCTAGGTAGAGACGTGTTCCGGCGTCGTTAAACGTAGTGACTGTCGATCTCTACGAAGGTGGGTGATTCCTCCTGAGTGACGATAGCACTAATACGGACTTGTGCTCCCACGTACCGTCGCGTATATTGGGAGACCCCTATAGGCATTTATCCTTTATCCTTAGGAAGCCGTGTCGGCCACCCTACTGATCGCGATGCAGTGAACACAGCATTCACGAAGATCGACCACCCGTACCGTAAAACGTATTCTGTGGTTTCGCGAAAGGTTTGGCACACCCTCTGCCTAAATCTCCAGAGAAGTTTCTTTTGGCCTTTTTCAAACTCTATAACTGAAAAAGTCCATCCGAGCATTTGTCACTTCGGGCTCGTTAAAACATCGAAGGAGACTAGAGTCATCTTTAGCTTTTTCTCGACTCTTAAAAACTGAAAAAGCAAGTTGTGTCTAAAAGCGTCTAATAAAATTCATTCAATACGGAAACATAATTCCCCTTTTTGTATTTTAGTTGATCGAGTAATCCACAACCGTGGAGGAAAGTCAATTAAAACTCCATCGTTCGAGGAGGCTTGCGAGTCAGCCGTCTTTGTCTCCGGAATCGAAAGTAGTACGAACGAAGCGAACTCGCTTGACCGGGTCAAAATCTCCCATTAAAGTTAGAACAACAGTTCCAACAACATCTGAGATTCTGGTCACTCCTAGTATTTCTGGAATCCCTGCCTCTATTGAAGAAGTTCAACAGCCACAGAGGGACAGTTGCACTGATCCTGGTCTGAGAACAAGTGCTTGCATAACTGAACCGGTTCCATCTGTAACCGGTCCACAGAGTCTTGTCGCTCAAACAACTGTCGCTATCGAAACAACCCCTTCTTCGGCACCAGAAATCTTTTACGGACCTGACGGTCTTCCTCTTCCTCCTGGTCTAATTGCAATCGAGGAAATCGTAGAGGACCAGCAAGCAAATACTCCAACTCATTTTGGAGTAGGTGTAACTCTTTTTCCTTCTGCATCAGAAGTTTGTCCATCACCAGTGGAAGTTCCTGTAGAATCGCTGGGAAGTTTATTGGATAGATGTTATAGACATTTTTGTGCCTCGCAGCATGGAGCATGAAATGTCGATAATTACAGGGATCCAAAGTCCCTAAACATGTTGTTCTTACCCCTAGAAGAACAAGGTCAGCAAACCACAACACTTCCTATCAGTTCTCCACCTGAAAACACTCAAAAACAGGCTATTTTTGGATCATGTCAGCTGCTCCACTGAGCACCTGCGCTGAATGTCAACTGCTCCTCCTTGTACCTGCGCTGAAAGTCAAATCTAATGAAGGCTACCTGCGCTGGGCGAGATTGGCCAAGTGGCACAGTCATTCTGCAAGGTGTCAACTGCCCAGGAAGCTTCCAAACTGACACTTGGTTCAAGGAATTCGCCCTATGATGAGTAAGAGGTACTTGATCTCCATGTGGAAGCAAGGATCTCCAAGTGGACTCAAGAACTGAAGTTTAACTGAAGAGGGAGAGGACACAAGGCAGCTTCATGTCAGTCTCAAGCTGACTCATCCTTTCTCCAAATCTCCTATATATAGAGCTCTCTCATGAGGTCTAGGGAGGCTGGAATTTTGTGCAAAGTAAGGAAGTGCTGTTGGTTTACAGTTAGAGCTATTGGGTGATTGCTTTTATAGAGGAGAAGAGGAGATTTCTTGCTGCTGGGGAGGTGCTGCTGGATTGGAGCCATTTATGGTTGTAACCTTCTCAGAACCTTTTTCTTCTATCAATAAAGCTTTTGATGTTCTCCTATATACTTGTATTGCAATGATGTATTGTTTTTATCTGTATATTTGATTCATTCTAATCCATGCATCAGTTATGAGTACATGTTTCTTGTAGTTTCCCTCTCTTGTTTTAGCAGGGTCTGTGTGTAGCTGGGCCGGCAAAGGAGCAAGGAGCTGGGAGCAAGAGGCAAAGAGAGAAGACAGGATCGACAAAAGCGAAAGACATCGGTTGGTCAATCTTTTCTTCCTTCTCTGTACTTTCATAAAGAAGAAATATCAAAGCTTTACTTTCAGTTGTTGCTAAGGAACTATCACCCTTAGAGTAGGGATAGGGTCATTCCGAGTCGGATACTTTTCCCCACAACAAACTGGCGACTCCGCTGGGGAAAAGCTGTATCTTGTTGGTTAGTTGTGTTTCTTGCTATTCATCTCATAAACAAGGAGAGCACCAAATCGAACTGCAATTGAATCCTTCAATTGCAAAGTAGAGGGCAGCTGCTCTGGCTCAGTTTCTGAGCAAGTTTATGATTTGAAGAGCTGATCCACAAGGACTCTTGAGCTCTTTGTGATAGCTTTTCATCCTCTTGATCATCCCTTAGCTTGTACTTGACCTATAGCTTTTTATTTCAGCAAAAACTGTGAATTTTTGAGCATGTTATGACCCGGAAACTGTAGAAAACGCAACTCTCGTTCTTCAGTGCAGGCTGTCCAAAGGCATTCTGCATTTCAGCGCAGGTAGCCCCTTCGGGAACTGTGCTGAATGTCAAACTGACAGTGCAGAGCCTGCGCTGAACCAGTGGTACATTGTGCTACTGGGGTTTCCTGCTGTTTCTTGCCCTGTTTTCACCTTTGTTTTTTGCTGCCTGTTGCTTGTCAATGTACCTATCTGAAACCAACTGTCCTTGCCACTATTCTGCCTCGGTTGTATAAAGAAACTGTGATTGTTCTTTGTGTATTTCTTGCTTCATTTACAGTTTCCCATAACGAAGAGCGAACTAGTCTTGCTGTGACCTCTTAGATCCAGAACTGTGATAAGTGTCGTAGTGATCTGAAGAGTTAGTTTGATTACTGTTCATAGCTGATTGAGCTTTTGCTTTCGTCATATGGTTTGAATTTATATATTTCTAGTGTCGAAACAAGTAAACCGTAAGGTGTCTTTTGATTTTAGACAAGCTTGTTTGTTTGCACTTGAAATTGAATTCGAAATTATACAACAGCTTTCTTTTTGTAATACATCAACATTAAGAAAGAGAAAAGAAATACCTGCATCTTGCATTTACATTTTTGATAAGTTTGCATGATTGATCTAGGAGAAAGTGCATTAGTGTGTGCTTTGTGATCTGTGTGAAAGGATGATGTCTTTCTTTTCCCTCAGTAGTTAGGATTTTCAAAGTTAAAAGATTGTAAAGCTTGCTTATCATCTTAAACTGCATTTAGGAATTTGTACCAATACATCTCGTGGTGATCTTGAAAGACAAACTGCTAAACAAGATCAACTTAAAATATATTGAATGAATCTAAAAACGCTTTGTAACATAACGCTCACAATAGAGGTCTAGGTAGAGACGTGTTCCGGCGTCGTTAAACGTAGTGACTGTCGATCTCTACGAAGGTGGGTGATTCCTCCTGAGGGACGATAGCACTAATACGGACTTGTGCTCCCGCGTACCGTCGCGTATATTGGGAGACCCCTATAGGCATTTATCCTTTATCCTTAGGAAGTCGTGTCGGCCGCCCTACTGATCGCGATGCAGTGAACACAGCATTCACGAAGATCGACCACCCATACCGTAAACGTATTCTGTGGTTTCGCGAAAGGTTTGGCACACCCTCTGCCTAGATCTCCAGAGCAGTTTCTTTTGGCCTTTTTCAAACTCTATAACTGAAAAAGTCCAACCGAGCATTTGTCACTTCGGGCTCGTTAATACATCGAAGGCGACTAGAGTCATCTTTAGCTTTTTCTCGACTCTTAAAACATGAAAAAGCAAAGTTGTGTCTAAAAGCGTCTAATAAAATTCATTCAATACGGAAACATAATTCCCCTTTTTGTATTTTAGTTGATCAAGTAATCTGCAACCGTGGAGGAAAGTCAATTAAAACTCCGTCGTTCGAGGAGACTCGCGAGTCAACCGTCTTTGTCTCCGGAATCGAGAGTAGTACGGACGAAGCGAACTCGCTTGACCGGGTCAAAATCTCCCATTAAAGTTAGAACAACAGTTCCAACAACATCTGAGATTCTGGTCACTCCTAGTATTTCTGGAATCCCTGCCTCTATTGAAGAAGTTCAACAGCCACAGAGGGACAGTTTCACTGATCCTGGTCTGAGAACAAGTACTTGCATAACTGAACCAGTTCCATCTGTAACCGGTCCACAGAGTCTTGTCGCTCAAACAACTGTCGCTGTCGAAGCAACCCCTTCTTCGGCACCAGAAATCTTTTACGGACCTGACGGTCTGCCTCTTCCTCCTGGTCTGATTGCAATAGAGGAAATCGTAGAGGACCAGCAAGCAAATACTCCAACTCATTTTGGGGTAGGTGTAACTCTTTTTCCTTCTGCATCAGAAGCTTGTCCATCGCCAGTGGAAGTTCCTGTAGAATCGTTAGGCAGTTTATTGGATAGACTTAAAATGTCTGAGCAACCGTCGACATCTAGGACTGTGCCAAATGACACAGCGACGGCAGAAGCTCCTGCTGTCACTCCGACGATGTTTGCCGGCATACCAGCTGTCCCGACTAGCTCTCAACAGCTAGAAGGAGTCCACCCAGGGACTATTACGACAACTTGGTCTGTTCCAGTTTGTTCTTCCGGTATAATACCCGGTAATTCTTATGTTGAAACTAGACAAATTGATCCCTTTGGAAATCAATTTGGGCCATCCAGTCCTCAAAGGCAATCTATACCCTTGAGCTCTGGATTGTTACCGTATGGGGGGCAATATGCCTTTTCACTTCCCCCTCCGGGAGGATACCCATACGGCAGTTTTCAACCGCATTCAGGTTTGACTGAAGTTACGACGAGTGGTTGGGTGCCTATGTTGCCCCAACAACCGAGAGTTGTATATTCCATGCAACAATGTGTACCTATGTCTAGCATCCCGACGACGCCAGCAATTGTAACCGTGTCGCAAGTTCAATCGATGCCTGTTGTATGTCAACCTCAAGTTGTAATGCAACAGCCCCTTGACCCTGCAACACAACCACAATCGCCAACTGCCGGGATGACACAGATACAAACGGGAACCATAACCCCGCATCTTGGTCCGTCGGTTAGTATAGCACAGCAAAACATGGCTTCACAACCATGGATGGTGCAATACCAACAACCTCAGTTTCAACAGGTGTACCAGGGATCTGAGCAACAGATCTTTGCAAATAGTGGGCAACCCTATATTCAGAACGGGTTAAATCAACCACTTTACAATGGCCAAGCCCACCAGCCATATCAGTCCTATCAACATCAGTTGCATTATGCTGGTATGCAAAGACCTACTGCTCAGGCGATTCCATCGTATCCTGGGTACGCCTCGCCAAACCT
The DNA here is from genome assembly GCA_031772625.1 of Pinus tabuliformis. Classification (NCBI taxonomy): domain Eukaryota; kingdom Viridiplantae; phylum Streptophyta; class Pinopsida; order Pinales; family Pinaceae; genus Pinus; species Pinus tabuliformis. Next base: position 95,408,765 of record CM062812.1, read on the forward strand.
GAATCAGCAGTTGCCATTCGTGGCGACCCTAGAATTACCAGATTTACATCGATTGACGAACGATCCAATCGCCTATGCCCATTGGTGGCCAGCGATTCCTCACAAACTTCCTTCGGACATTCCTAAATTCAATGGAAATCCTGGCGAAGACCCGTCGAATCATGTGATGACTTTCCATCTGTGGTGTTCGTCGAATACCTTGAATGATGATTCGATTAGGCTTCGCCTTTTCCAGAGGACATTGACTGGTCCGGCGGCTAAATGGTATATTGAATTACCTAGAGCCTCTTTCGACAATTTTAGTTCCCTAGCCACGACTTTCTTAACACACTTTCAGTTACCTATAAGGTACGAAACTGGAACAGAGATCTTAACCAATTTCAAGCAGACAATAGCCACACATATATCAGATCATATACATGAGTGGCATCGTCGTCGCAGAATGGTAAAGACTTATGTTCCAGGTCAGCTATTAGCTGAGTGGTTTATAAAGTCGCTTCTTCCGGCTATAACAGAAGATGTGGCTAAGGGAGGCGTCGTAACAGAGGAGCAGGTTATTGCTCGTGCCCAGTATCTAGACTTAGTATATACTCAGTCTGGCACGCTCTATGATAAGATACCTGACGCCCCCAGACCAGAATTTTCAATCCCTCCTCCTCCTGGATCGAATAGCGACTCTCATGCCGGTGATGGTGTGATTGGCACTGCAAACGCAAAGTCGACAAGGGATTCGAATAAGAAACCCCGTAAGACTTTGAATCAAAAAGCAAATCAAGAGATTCTTGCTTCAGAGGTAAATGCTGTATCTACGAATAAAGGCAAAAATTCCAATCAACCAGGAAGCAAGAAGAAACAAAACGAAGGGAAGAAGAATAAACAGGGTGAGTCATCCCCTCAAAAAACTTCTTCAAGCCCTCCTAAGAAAGGGAAACCAAAGAGTCCATGTCATATATGCGATGAGGATCATTGGACAGCAGATTGTCCATACAAAGCTGAGCTTAAAAGATTCTTTAAGAGTTCGAAAACCTCAGCTGTGTTGACTGATCCGTTTCCCAATCAAGGTCAAAATCTGGTTGATAGTGGAAATGCTTCCCCGTCGCAAGTGCTAATGTTATCGATCTCTAAGCAAAATGATGCTTTGATTTCGACAAGGAGTAAAGATTACGGGAATCCACAAGTGTCGAACGACAAAGGTAAAAATCAACCTAGTAGTTCGACAACAACTTCGGCAGAAGTTGTACCCCCCATCACGCATGAGTTAACAATAAAACCGCCAAAGGGAGTAGTACACAAGTCGACGTTTAATCCTCGCGCCAGGGCGGCGCAGCATTATAACATAGTGGAAGATTTGGCCCAATCGCCATCCGCTATGTCGACTCTTGAGGTACTGCAAAATTGCCCATCCCAAAGACAGGCGTTGTTATCAGCAATTGGTGGAGTGGATCCTAAGGATTCCAATCTTGTATCCTTTGATCACCAGGGATACGATCCTCAGTTACCAGCTCAACTAGCTTTCCTTATTCAAGTGAAAGCCCTCAACAAGACTGTTCACCGAACAATTATTGATGAGGGGGCATCTACATGTATCATGTCGATGAGTTGCTGGAAAACTCTCGGATCTCCAACCTTGTCGCGATCTTCGACGGCACTGAAAGCATTCGACGGAAGGACGTACACCCCGTACGGCATCCTAAATAACTTGAAGGTTGAACTGGAGGGAAAAATAGTAGAAATTGATGTTGAAGTAATCGATGGAAACCTTGATTACAACATCCTACTGGGAAGGCCCTGGATATATGCCATGGCTGCAGTTGTGTCGACCTACTTCAGGAAGATTGCATTTCCCTTCCAAGGAGGTATTACAATCGTCGACCAACAAACATTTCTCCCCAACAGTTCACAAGTTACGCGAAGCATTCCGATGATCCATGGAAGCAATCATTCGCTCCAAAATATCGGAGTAGGTCTCCTAAAAGACCCTACCTTAATGGGTACTTTTGCCCTACCGCCTCCGAGTGATCTGGCAGAAGTGGCCACAGTGGAATATGAAACCTTCTATATCTAATGGATCTAAAGGGTCGAGGATAGTTCCCATCTCATGTCAACCTCATTAAAAAATGAAATAAAGAGTCGAGGATAGTTCCCAACTCATGTCAACCTCGTTAAAAAATGAAATAACGAGTCCCGAGGACGGTTCTTATCTTGTGTCAACCTCATTAAAAAATGAAACAAATCCCCTTTCTCAAAGGTAAACCTTCATTCCAACCACCGTGTTGAATGCAATGAAGCTTGGGGGGCATGCGCCTCGATTTGTGTTATTATGCTGGGGGCATGCAAACTTATCATCGAGCAGTTTTAGCACATAGTTCATGCTCGTTAAAAAATAAACGCAAGATTCGAGCAATTTTACCGCGGAATTTATGCTCGTTAAAAAATAGAAAAGCGTGAGCAAGAGTTTCCACCAGAGTTCAAGCTCATTAAAAAATGAACCTATCCCGGTAAATAACAATTGCGATCGTAAATTTATCAGCCTTAAAAGCCTTGGTCGTGTTTTCATCCATCACCTCCACCGTCATTTGGCCGATCGTTCACCCCCATATGATTGTTTACCCATTTTGAGGAACAGCTGCGAAGAGTGATTTCACCTAGCCATCCTTGTGACACTGCCGTGATTGGAAAATTCCAACTTGTACCTGGAATCAGTTGCTATCCCTGTTTATCACTCGTTCCTCAAAAGACGAGTCATCTTTGAGCTCTTTTCTGACTCGTAAAATATGAAAAGTTTGCCGAGTTTTGGCCTTCCAGCTCGTTAAAGGGACCGGAAGAGCTATCCCTCATTTAGACTTTAATCTTTTTGGACCTGAGGGATTATTACACAAAAAGATCGAGCGCTTGTCTTGTTCGGCTCGTTAAAATTACCGAACACCCATCCCTTCTGGATTGTTTTATACTTTTTTGGACTTAAGGGATTAGACGACGAAAAAGGAATTATGGAGTTAACTTTCTGTACCTTTTCAGACTCTCTAAAAATGAAAAGGACCGAGTTTTCCTTGTCGTTAGACTCGTTAAAATGATTAAATAGCGACAAACTTGTCTTTAGACAAGAACGAGTTTCCCTATCGCTAAGCTCGTTAAATCATAGCGATGGGCTTGCCCGAAGGGTAGGTTATAGAACAAGCATATGTTATCCTCCTCAAGCTTGACAAAAATAAAGAGGTACTGGTCAGAAATGACTGGGGAAAAATTGGGAGAACCTCAAAGCTTTCAATAGTAGCAAGTCGCTCTTGAACATGACACTTTTCCTCCGTACCACATCGGGTTGGGTTGTTTCATTCACCGGTCTCATCACCATGGTCTTCGCCAAACCATCCACATTTGGGGTAATGCTACCGATCCATCGCATTAGTGTCATTATATGTTCAAGAGAGGTCATTCTGGAAGTGTCAACCGTGTCCCATCCACTACCATACATTATCCTTCATCCGTCCATGATCGCCACCCTGAATCATATATCACAGTTTGTTTTCACCTCCACTAAAATCATTAGCTCCATTCTGTGTCATTGATGTGGGATTCATTAAGGCCCTCCTTTGACGGATCGCTTCTTGTCGACTTCAGCTCATTATCCAAGAAGTTGATCTAGGAACAACCCCTTCAGTACTTTGAAGCTTGCATGCCTCAATGGCAAGTTTCTCACTTCCGGCGACAGGTATACATCAATGACCTTCGACCAGAAGATTTTGCGTGGCATTCGACGCCAAGTCCTTTATTCACGCCACGTGAATTGTACTACAGTACCTTGAGGGTCATTATCATTATCGGTGATTCCTCTCGCGCTTGTTAACGGTTTTCATCATTGACCGGTAATCAAGCGATGTCTTTCCATGTTCGACTTCAGCGCAATTCTCACATGGATCGACTTGTACTTAGAGTGAAGATCGAACGAGTTTGAAGACCCCGGATCTAGTTTCATCCATCTGGGCTGCGATATATATTCAGAAAATATAAAAGCATTTGTCATGTACATCATTGCAGCAGATGATCATCCTATTCAAAGGATGATAATTTCAGCAGAGAATTATCAGTCTACCATCAGATGATCGTCTGTTCTATGTACCAAAATGTATTTATAAAGCTGAGCATGGGAATGCCCACCTCAGCTAGATCATGAAAATAGAATGAAAAAATAATGTATTGTATTGTATTGTATTACAGGGCACCTCTCAGCACTTGAATGAACTTCGGATCCTCTGGATAAAGCATTTCACCCGATAAACAACCTCATACTTTAGGGGGCAACTGTTATAGACATTTTTGTGCCTCGCAGCATGGAGCATGAAATGTCGATAATTACAGGGATCCAAAGTCCCTAAACATGTTGTTCTTACCCCTAGAAGAACAAGGTCAGCAAACCACAGCACTTCCTATCAGTTCTCCACCTGAAAACACTCAAAAACAGGTTATTTTTGGATCATGTCAGCTGCTCCACTGAGCATCTACGCTGAATGTCAATTGCTCCTCCTTGTACCTGCGCTGAAAGTCAAATCTAATGAAGGCTACCTGCGCTGGGCGAGATTGGCCAAGTGGCACAGTCATTCTGCAAGGTGTCAATTGCCCAAGAAACTTCCAAACTGACACTTGGTTCAAGGAATTCGCCCTATGATGAGTAAGAGGTACTTGATCTCCATGTGGAAGCAAGGATCTCCAAGTGGACTCAAGAACTGAAGTTTAACTGAAGAGGGAGAGGACACAAGGCAGCTTCATGTCAGTCTCAAGCTGACTCATCCTTTCTCCAAATCTCCTATATATAGAGCTCTCTCATGAGGTCTAGGGAGGCTGGAATTTTGTGCAAAGTAAGGAAGTGCTGTTGGTTTACAGTTAGAGCTATTGGGTGATTGCTTTTATAGAGGAGAAGAGGAGATTTCTTGCTGCTGGGGAGGTGCTGCTGGATTGGAGCCATTTATGGTTGTAACCTTCTCAGAACCTTTTTCTTCTATCAATAAAGTTTTTGATGTTCTCCTATATACTTGTATTGCAATGATGTATTGTTTTTATCTGTATATTTGATTCATTCTAATCCATGCATCAGTTATGAGTACATGTTTCTTGTAGTTTCCCTCTCTTGTTTTAGCAGGGTCTGTGTGTAGCTGGGCCGGCAAAGGAGCAAGGAGTTGGGAGCAAGGGGCAAAGAGAGAAGACAGGATCGACAAAAGCGAAAGACATCGGTTGGTCAATCTTTTCTTCCTTCTCTGTACTTTCATAAAGAAGAAATATCAAAGCTTTACTTTCAGTTGTTGCTAAGGAACTATCACCCTTAGAGTAGGGATAGGGTCATTCCGAGTCGGATACTTTTCCCCACAACAATAGACTTAAAATGTCTGAGCAACCGTCGACATCTAGGACTGTGCCAAATGACACAGCGACGGCAGAAGCTCCTGCTGTCACTCCAACGATGTTTTCCGGCATACCAGCTGTCCCAACTAGCTCTCAACAGCTAGAAGGAGTCCACCCAGGGACTATTACGATAGCTTGGTCTGTTCCAGTTTGTTCTTCCGGTATAATACCCGGTAATTCTTATGTTGAAACTAGACAAACTGATCCCTATGGAGGTCAATTTGGGCCATCCAGTCCTCAAAGGCAATCTATACCCTTGAGCTCCGGATTGTTACCGTATGGAGGGCAATATGGCCTTTCACTTCCCCCTCTGGGAGGATACCCATACGGCAGTTTTCAACAGCATTCAGGTTTTACTGAAGTTACGACGAGTGGTTGGGTACCTATGTTACCCCAACAACCGAGAGTTGTATATTCCATGCAACAATGTGTACCTATGTCTAGCATCCCGACGACGCCAGCAATTGTAACCGTGTCGCAAGTTCAATCGATGCCTATTGTATGTCAACCCCAGGTTGTAATGCAACAGCCCCTTGACCCTGCAACACAACGACAATCGCCAACTGCCGGGACGACACAGGTACAAACGGGTACAATAACCCCGCATCTTGGTCCGTCGGGTAGTATAGCACAGCAAAACATGGCTTCACAACCATGGATGGTGCAATACCAACAACCTCAGTTTCAACAGGTGTACCAGGGATCTGAGCAACAGATCTTTGCGAATAGTGGACAACCCTATATTCAGAACGGGTTAAATCAACCACTTTACAGTGGCCAAGTCCACCAGCCATATCAGTCATATCAACATCAGTTGCATTATGCTGGTATGCAAAGGCCTACTGCTCAGGCGATTCCATCGTATCCTGGGTACGCCTCGCCAAACCTAAATCAGCAGTTGCCATTCGTGGCAACTCTAGAATTACCAGATTTACATCGATTGACGAACGATCCAATCGCCTATGCCCATTGGTGGCCAGCGATTCCCCACAAACTTCCTTCGGACATTCCTAAATTCAATGGAAATCCTGGCGAAGACCCGTCGAATCATGTGATGACTTTTCATCTGTGGTGTTCGTCGAATACCTTGAATGATGATTCGATAAGGCTTCACCTTTTCCAGAGGACATTGACTGGTCCGGTGGCTAAATGGTATATTGAATTACCTAGAGCCTCTTTCGACAATTTTAGTTCCCTAGCCACGACTTTCTTAACACACTTTCAGTTACCTATAAGGTACGAAACTGGAACAGAGATCTTAACCAATTTCAAGCAGACAACGGCCACACATATCTCTGATCATATACATGAGTGGCGTCGTCGTCGCAGAATGGTAAAGACTTATGTTCCAGATCAGCTATTAGCTGAGTGGTTTATAAAGTCGCTTCTTCCTGCTATAACAGAAGATGTGGCCAAGGGAGGTGTCGTAACAGAGGAGCAGGTTATTGCTCGTGCCCAGTATTTAGACTTAGTATATACTCAGTCTGGCACGCTCTATGATAAGATACTTGACGCCCCCAGACCGGAATTTTCAATCCCTCCTCCTCCTGGATCGAATAGTGACTCTCATGCCGGTGATGGTGTGATTGGAGCTGCAAACGCAAAGTCGACAAGGGATTCGAATAAGAAAGCCCGTAAGACTTCGAATCAAAAATCAAATCAAGAGATTCTTGCTTCGGAGGTAAACGCTGTGTCTACGGATAAAGGCAAAAACTCCAATCAACCAGGAAGCAAGAAGAAGCAAAACAAAGGGAAGAAGAAGAAACAGGGTGAGTCATCCCCTCAAAAAACTTCTTCAAACCCTCCTGGGCAAGGGAAACAAATTTATCCATGTCAAATATGTGATGAAAAGGATCATTTGACGAGGAACTGCCCGTTCAAAGCTGAGTTAAAGAAGTTCTTTAAAAGTTCCCAAACTTCAGCTGTGTTGACTGATCCATTTCCCAACCCAGGTCAAAATATGGTTGATAGTGGAAATGCTTCCCCGTCGCAAGTGCTTATGTTGTCGGTCTCTAAGCAAAATGATGCTTTGATCTCGACAAGGAGTAAAGATTACGGGAATCCGTCGGTGTCGAACGACAAAGGGAAAGATCAACCCAGTAGTTCGACAACAGCTTCGACAGAAGTTGTACCCCCCATCACGCATGAGTTAACAATAAAGCCACTGAAGGGAGTAGTACACAAGTCAACGTTTAATCCTCGCGCCAGAGCGGCGCAGCATTATAACATAGTGGAAGATTTGGCCCAATCGCCATCCGCTATGTCGACTCTTGAGGTACTGCAAAATTTCCCATCCCAAAGGCAGGCGTTGTTATCAGCAATTGGTGGAGTGGACCCTAAAGATTCCAATCTTGTGTCCTTTGATCACAAAGGATATGATCCTCAATTACCAGCGCAACTAGCTTTCCTTATTCAAGTGAAAGCACTGAACAAAACTGTTCATAGAACGATTATTGATGAGGGAGCATCGACATGTATCATGTCGATGAGTTGCTGGAAAACTCTTGGATCTCCAACCTTGTCGCGATCTTCGACGACATTAAAAGCATTCGACGGTAGGACATACACTCCGTACGGCATCCTAAATAACTTTAAGGTTGAACTAGGAGGAAAAACAGTGGAAATTGATGTTGAAGTCATTGATGGAAATCTTGACTATAACATCCTACTGGGAAGACCATGGATATATGCCATGGCAGCTGTAGTGTCGACTTATTTTAGGAAGATCGCATTCCCGTTTGAAGGAGGGATTACGATCATCGACCAACAGAACTTCCTCCCTAATGGTTCACAAGTTACAGGAAGCATTCCCATGATCCATGGGAGCGACCATTCAATCCAAGATATCGGAGTAGGCTTATTGAAAGATCCCACAATGATGGGAGCTTTCGCTTTACCGCCTCCTATCCATGTAGGGAATATCCCGTTTGTAGCAACATGCAACATGGTATCTTCCTTGAAGGTCGCAGAAGACAAGGTCGTCATGGATCATTCGATGGTTTTGCCACCAAGCCCTATAGAAATATTGTAGCAATCAATGTTTCAGGCATGGGAGGCGAGCCCAAGTCAACGCTCGTCAAGCGTTTGGGTAGATAGGTCTGGAGAATATGGTACCCCATTAGATCCCTGGTCAAAAGTTCATGGGACTGACGAAGGAATCTTACAATCAATGATGATTGAGGGGGCACCATGGAATGATCACCACCATCGTTCCCTTCTTCCGGAGTGTGAAGAAGATACTCAACGCGACCTATACCACCCTTCAGTGTTTGAATTCCTAACAAATACTGTAAATACGGTGGATTCAGAGCGAAACCTATCCAATATTGAAGAGACTGTAGCCATAAATATCTCGACAAAACCTGATATTGTAGAGAATATTCATGTCGGCAAAAGTTGTTCCCCTTCAGAACTGGAAATATATGGTGCTCTCTTTCACGAGTTTAGAGATGTATTTGCGTGGTCATATGATGAAATGCCAGGCATTGACTCGAGCATAGTTGAACATGAAATTAAAATGTATCCTGATGTCAAACCAGTAAGACAATGGCTTCGACAGGTACACCCTAAGAAAGTCGCTGCCATTAAGGCAGAAGTTGAGAAACTTCTCCATGCTGGATTCATCTACCCGGTTCCTCTAATCGATTGGGTATCGAATATTGTCCCTGTTATGAAAAAACAAGGGACGATAAGAGTGTGTGTCGACTATAGGGATGTAAACCAAGCTTGTCCAAAGGACAACTACCCTACACCCTTCATCGACCAGATAATTGATGAATGCGCCAGATGTGAAATATTTTCCTTTATGGATGGGTTTTCCGGGTATAATCAAATAAATATCCGCCCACAGGACCAGTCTAAGACTGCATTTATTTGTCCGTGGGGCACATTCGCTTATCGAAAATTACCCTTTGGTTTAAAGAACGCAAGGGCGAAGTTTCAGAGGGCAATGAATTATGCCTTCCATGACATCAAGAACATCGTTCAACCATACCTCGACGATCTTCCGGCTCATTCGCGAAAGCGGACTGATCATCCGCGGCATTTGAGAGCGATATTTCTACGTTGCCGACACTACAAGATAAGACTCAATCTGCACAAATGTGTGTTTTGCGTCAGTTCTGGTCGTTTACTTGGCTTTGTAGTCTCTAAGGATGGGATTCGTCTCAACCCCTGTAAGGTTCAGGCTTAATTTGCCTCCACCTTCAAATTTGCTTCAAATTCAGAAACTCCAAGGGAAAGCAAACTTTCTGAGGAGGTTCATTCCAAATTACGCAGATTTTGCCAAAGGTTATACTCGTCTTTTGAAAAAGGATGTACCTTTTGTGTGGGACCAGGTCGCGCAAGCTTCGTTTGAGGCTCTGAAAGATTCTCTAGTAAGAGCGTCATTAATGTACGCCTCGGACTATCAAAGAGATTTTAACCTGTATCTAGCTGTAGCGGATACGACCATTGCAATGGTTTTAGTGCAAGAAGTCGACGGAATTGAACACCCCATCTACTATTTAAGTAAAAACTTAAATGACATAGAAATTAAATATTCCTATGTTGAAAAACTAGCGCTTGCTGCTGTTCAAGCGATTCAAAGGTTTCGACATTATGTCCTCTTTAGGAAAACTACCATTCTGTCAGATTGCAACCCCATGACGTATATACTGTCGCGACAGTTGCTGGGGGGCAAGTATTCAAAATGGATAGCGATCCTTCAAGAGTTTCATCTAGATTTTGTAAAATCCAAATCGAAGAAAGCTCTAGTTTTCGCGGAATTATTGTGCGATCTCCCATCGTCGTCCAACGATGAAACATCGGAAGAGTCAATCGTGGATGAAAATTTGTTTCTGATATCTGCAAGCGATGAGTGGTATGGAGATATCATAGTTTATCTCCAAACCCAAAAGTTTAGGCCTAATACCTCACACTCGGAACAGAAGCGTATACGATACCAATCTAAAGACTACATGATCGTCGGTGATACACTTTACCGTCGTGGTGTCGATACAGTTCTGAGGAGGTGCCTTACCCATGAGGAGGCCGAGAAAGCCCTGAATGATTGCCATTCAGGCGCATGCGGGGGGCATCAATCTGGATATGCAACAGCGCAGAGAATCTTACGAGCAGGATACTTCTGGCCAACCATGTTCAAAGATTGCATAATCGTAGTCAGAAGTTGCCATGCGTGTCAGATTTTCGATAGCAAAACCAGAAGACCACCCGCACCTTTGTAGCCTATAGTTGCTGTTGGGCCTTTCGCCAAGTGGGGCATCGATTTCATGCAATGTAACCCCACCTCGACCGGGGGGCATGGGTATATTATAGTCGCTGTTGACTATTTTACCAAATGGGCTGAGGCAATGCCTACATTGGATAACACTGGTGAAACAGCTGCCCTTTTCTTTTTCAATCATGTAGTCGCCAGGTTCAGTGTACCGCAGGCTATAGTGACAGATCATGGATCGCATTTTTGCAATCACATGATGGTTGAATTAGCTGCCAAGCTAGGGCTATCTCACGACAGCTCTACCCCATATTATCCGCAAGCCAACGGACAAGTTGAGGCAATCAACAAGGTCCTGAAGCGTATGTTGCAGAGGATGATTGGGGTTCACAAGAGAAGATGGCACCTAATCCTGTACTCAGCCTTGTGGGCTTACCGAACATCGGTAAAAAACGCCACTGGGTTCACACCGTTTCAATTGGTGTATGGCCTGGAGGCAGTCTTACCGATCCAGTGCGAAATTTCGTCTCTTAAACTCGCAATTGACCTCCTCCCCGGAACCTCAGAAGAAGAGGCTCGTTTCTTGGAGTTAATCCAGTTGGATGAAAACCGTCGTGACGCCACTTTGGCGAACAAAGCCCATAAGAAATGAGTCAAGGTGCAGTTCGACAAGAATTTCAAACCTCGTATCTTCTCTGAGGGTGACTTGGTTTTGCTTTACGACCAAGAATACGACAACTTAGGAGCAGGAAAATTTAAGTCCTTATGGATGGGTCCCTATATTGTTAAAAGGGTGCTAGCAAAAGGAGCCTACGAGTTAATGGATTATGACGGAATACCACTGGCGCAACCCCGCAACGGGTTGTACCTCAAGCGTTACTATGCCTGAGTAGTAACCTGAGTGCTTTTGTTGTATTTTGTTTTCGCTAAAGTGTTTGTTTCGGTTGAGTAATCCACCTTTCTCGTTTGTTGCAGATGTCGAATTTTTCTGAAACATATGTGGGATATGCCGACGGAGCGAGTCGTAGTTCGCGGAATTTATCCTCCGCAGCCTGGGCCATTTTTGATCCAAGCGGCGATTTAGTGAGTTTCAGAGGTGTGTGTATTGGGAAATCGACGAATAACATCGTTGAGTATAGCGCGTTGATTGAACTCCTCTCTGATACCATCGCCCATGGTATACGCCGACTAATCGTCAGGCTAGACTCACAGCTTGTAATACTACAACTCAATGGTATATATTTGGTCTGCAATCCAGCTATTTATCGAATGTTTCTAAGGGTTAAGATTTTGGAAAGACAGTTTGATTCAATTCAATACCAGCATATTTCCAGAAACTTGAACACATTAACAGATTCATTAGCAAACTATGTATTAGATAGACATTTACGACATGTATAAGAGAGAAATGCATCGGTGCTATGCAAGTGGATCACAAATCAACCAGAATAAACCTCGAAAATCAAAATATATAAAGTTGTTTATAGTTTGTACATAATGTTCTATAACCAAGACAAAATGGGTCATATGACCTAAAACTCAAAAAGATGCTAGGGGGCAACCTAGCCTAGTGGTGCTCATGATAGTACGTCACGGCCTGTGCAATCATGCGCAAGAGACGAGTCCATTGTCTAGGCACGCCAATAGTATGCCGCTGCAGCTGTAAAGGTAACTCGTCAATCTGTACATCTGGAAGACCGCGAGTAAGGCTCTCGACCTGCTCCTGCACAACTGTAAGGGTCTCAGTATCGTCAACGTCGCGAATAACAACTCTCCTAGCAGGCTCTGCTGCTGGGGCAGCAACGGGCGATCGTGGACGAGCTGCTGGACGAACAGGACCAACATCTGCATGCACCCAAGAGTTTTGATTAAAAGTCTTGATAGAATAAAGCACAGCGACATTAGGAATAAAAACAGTAAATAGTGACATGGTCAGAGATTTTACCAATAGCACCCCATTGCTCGCCATCCGGTAGCACCAAATCCGGATCACCTCGGTAATCCATACCCACGTATGGATACTCAGAAAATGCCATCTCCTGGCGCTCGAACCACCTAAAGAAGGCCTCAGTAAAAGTAATCTGAGGTTGACCAGCATGTCGGGACATGTGGTCGACCCACCTCTGCATGCATGGCTCGGTCGGAGAAGGCAAGTCAAGTATGATGTACTGAGGTTGCATCAATGGGATTTTCTCCAAGGCAAAGGCAGTCAGAATAGAACCAAATCCAAAGTTCTTCAGCTTCCCGTCCTTTACCTTGGTCAATTGACTTTTCATCTGAACAAGTACTGCATCACACCAGTTAAACACTTTCGGTTGGAGACACTCCAAGGCGTGCTGCATGTAAGATCTGTTGGCAACATGTAAAGCTGCGCTACCGGCCATCCTACCAATGGTAAACAGAATGGACCTGAGAGACCTGTCAGTAATCTCATGGATAATAATCTTGCCGTCTCTGCTCGGCTGAGAACCTTCCCTGCAATACTGGCGGACATAATCTCTGGTGGAATCAGTCCCTCGAGCCGTACCTGACAAGGAAATGGGGGCACCCCGCCTTGACAACCCAGTCAAGAAGTACATGTCCTCTATGGTCAAGGGGATGGACTTCCCCCTAATCTGGAATACTTGGTTAACAGGATCCCAAGCATCAAGCATATACTGCAGTAAAGAAATCTGTGCTCTCATGCTAGAGATACGGAAGAACTTCAGCAGGCCACAGTTCCGCAGCGCGTTCACCGTGACCGGGTCATGGAGAGAAATCATGTCCTCCTCTTCGTGTTCTCATTCTCGCCATGTAAGGGACATTTTGTTCAAGGTTCCCTGCAAGCAAACAAGAGAAGGAGTAAGTTCCTGATTTTGATGAAAAACTGGCGAAAAAATCATCAAAAAATGACCTGCAAAGATCAGGTTCTGGGCCCAGCGCAGGCTGCCTTAAGGCAGCTTGGCATTCAGCGTAGGTTTCAAAAGGAGAACCTGCGCTGATGCTAGGGCGTTTTGGTAAAACCCCTGGGGCTCAGAAACACTGAAAAACAGGCATGAAACTGGAAAAGGAAACCATGAAAGTGAAGGGCTAGGGTTTAGCTCCTACCTGGTCCAAACGGCATCGAAAATCGTCCGCAGAATCTCCCGGAATCAGCTGGTGAAAATCAAGGAAGAAGAGGCACCTCCAGAGCTCCAACAAACCAAATGCAAATGAAGTGGTAAATGAGAGGTAAAAACACCTTTTTATGACTTTTTACATAGTTCAAAGTTGAATATTAGGGTTATAATCTCATTTTCATGAAAATATTATCCATTTCTAACAAATTTTGTTGCGGCAATTGAAAGTGCAGTACTATATTTGAAAAGAGAAAAGCTAGTAATAGTAAAAAATCAAATTTGACCATGTAATCGAGCAGTTTTACCGCGGAATTTATGCTCGTTAAAAAATAGAAAAGCGTGAGCAAGGGTTTCCACCAGAGTTCAATCTCATTAAAAAATGAACCTTTCCCGGTAAATAACCATTGCGATCGTAAGTTTGTTAGCCATAAAAACCTTGGTCGTGTTTCATCCACCACCTCCACCGTCATTTGGCCGATCGTTCACCCCCATATGATTGTTTACCCATTTTGAGGAACAGCTGCGAAGAGTGATTTCACCTAGCCATCCTTGTGACACTGCCGTGATTGGAAAATTCCAACCTGTACCTGGAATCAGTTGCTATCCCTGTTTATCACTCGATCCTCAAAAGACGAGTCCTCTTTGAGCTCTTTTCTAACTCGTAAAATATGAAAAGTTTGCCGAGTTTTGGCCTTCCAGCTCGTTAAAGGGACCGGAAGAGCTATCCCTCATTTAGACTTTAATCTTTTTGGACCTGAGGGATTATTACACAAAAAGATTGAGCGCTTGTTTTGTTCGGCTCGTTAAAAGTACCGAACATCCATCCCTTCTGTATTGTTTTATACTTTTTCGGACTTAAGGGATTAGATGACGAAAAAGGAATTTTGGAGTTAACTTTCTGTACCTTTTCAGACTCTCTAAAAATGAAAAGGACTGAGTTTTCCTTGTCGTTAGACTCGTTAAAATGATTAAATAGCGACAAACCTGTCTTTAGACGAGAACGAGTTTCCCTATCGCTAGGCTCGTTAAAACATAGCGATAGGCTTGCCCGAAGGGCAGGTTATAGAACAAGCATATGTTATCCTCCTCAAGCTTGACAAAAATAAAGAGGTACTGGTCAGAAATGACTGGGGAAAAATTGGGAGAACCTCAAAGCTTTAATGGTAGCAAGTCGCTCTTGAACATGACACTTTTCTTCCGTACCACATCGGGTTGGGTTGTTTCATTCACCGGTCTCATCACCATGGTCCTCGCCAAACCTTCCACATTTGGGGTAATGCTACCGATCCATCGCATCAGTGTCGTTATATGTTCAAGAGAGGTCATTCAGAAAGTGTCAACCGTGTCCCATCCACTACCATACATTATCCTTCATCCGCCCATGATCGCCACCCTGAATCATATTTCATAGTTTGTTTTCATCTCCACTAAAATCATTAGCTTCGTTCCGTGTCATTGATGTGGGATTCATTAAGGCCCTCCTTTGACGGATCGCTTCTTGTCGACTTCAGCTCATTATCCAAGAAGTTGATCTAGGAACAACCCCTTCAGTACTTTGAAGCTTGCATGCCTCAATGGCAAGTTTCTCACTTCCGGCGACAGGTATACATCAATGACCTTCGACCAGAAGATTTTGCGTGGCGTTCGACGCCAAGTCCTTTATTCACGCCACGTGAATTGTACTGCAGTACCTTGAGGGTCATTATCATTATCGGTGATTCCTCTCGCGCTTGTTAACGGTTTTCATCATTGACCGGTAATCAAGCGATGTCTTTCCATGTTCGACTTCAGCACAATTCTCACATGGATCGACTTGTACTTAGAGTGAAGATCGAACGAGTTTGAAGACCCCGGATCTAGTTTCATCCACCCGGGCTGCGATATATATTCAAGAAATATAAAAGCATTTGTCATGTACATCATTGCAGCAGATGATTATCCTATTCAAAGGATGATAATTTCAGCAGAGAATTATCAGTCTACCATCAGACGATCGTCTGTTCTATGTACCAAAATGTATTTATAAAGCTGAGCATGGGAATGCCCGCCTCAGCTAGATCATGAAAACAGAATGAAAAATAATGTATTGTATTGTATTTTATTACAGGACACTTCTCAGCACTTGAATGAACTTCGGATCCTCTGGATAAAGCATTTCACCCGATAAACGACCTCACACTTTAGGGGGCAACTATTATAGACATTTTTGTGCCTCGCAGCATGGAGCATGAAATGTCGATAATTACAGGGATCCAAAGTCCCTAAACATGTTGTTCTTACCCCTAGAGGAACAAGGTCAGCAAACCACAGCACTTCAGATCAGTTCTCCACCTGAAAACACTTAAAAACAGGCAATTTCAAGATCATGTCAGCTGCCCCATTGAGCATCTGCGCTGAATGTCAACTGCTCCACTCTGTACCTGCGCTGAATGTCAAAAGAGCTGAAGGCTACCTGCGCTGGGCGAGATTGGCCAAGTGGCACAGTCATTCTGCAAGGTGTCAGATGCCCAGGAAGCTTCCAAAAGACACTTGGATCAGCAAATTCGCCCTATGATGAGTAAGAGGTCCTTGATCTCCATGTGGAAGCAAGGATCTCCAAGTGGACTCAAGAACTGAAGTTTAACTGAAGAGAGAGAGGACACAAGGCAGCTTCATGTCAGTCTCAAGCTGACTCATCCTTTCTCCATTTATCCTATATATAGAGCTCTCTCATGAGGTCTAAGGGGGCTGGAATTTTGTGCAAAGCAAGGAAGTGCTATTGGTTTGAGTTTAGAGCTATTGGGTGATTTCTTTGAAGGAGGTGAAGAGGAGATTTCTTGCTGCTGGGAGGTGTTGCTGGATTGGACCTCTATGGTTGTAACACTCTCAGAACTTTACTTCTTCCATTAATAAAGCATTTGAGGTTCTTCTATATACATGTGTTGCAATGATGTATTGTTGTATTTGTATATTTGATCTATTCTAATCCATGAATCAGTTATGAATGTATGCTTCTTGTAGTTTCCCTCTCTTGCCTTTTTGCAAGATCTTTGTGTAGCTGGGCCAGTGAAAGAGCAAGGAGCTGGGAGCAAGCAGCAAAGAGAGAAAACTGGATCAACAATAGCGAAAGACATCGGTTGGTGGATCTCTTTCTCCTCTCTTTACTTTCATAAAGAAGAAATCTTAAATAGCTTTACTTTCTGTTGTTGCTGAGGTACTATCACCCTTAGAGTAGGGATAGGGTCATTCCGAGTCGGATACTTTTCCCCACAACACATGGGTATGTGTGAAGGGTACAAGTAAAGATATTATCTGAGTGGGTAATGATTCTATTTTAACGATATGATTGGGTGATTTAAATGAGGTACGATAATAAAAATAAATGGTATCATTATTATTTAATATGATAATCTCCCCCCAACTAAGGTATGGCCATCCTCGTTCATGATTGATCATGTCATTAATGAAATATCAATTAAATTCATGGAGTCATTTGGGGATGTACCTGACGACTTACCTTAGTGGAGTGTCAGTGTCAAAGTAACAACACCAAAGGAGTATCAACATTGGTGGAGTAACAACACAAGTGGATTATCTGCATCGGTGAAGTAACAGCACCAGTGAAGTATCTGCATTGGTGAAGTATTAACACCAGTGGAATATCAGCATCAGTGGAGTAACAACACCAGTGGAGTAACAACACCAGTGGAGTATCAGCATCAATGAAGTAGCAACGACAGTGGAATATCAACATCAATGGAGTAACAACACTAGTGGAGTATTAGTATCGATGGAGTAATATCACCAGTGGAGTACCAACAAGGGAAAGGGAAAAAGGTACTATATAGGAAAAAGAGAGTTGCAAATGTAGTAGAAGAAAAAATCAATTATATATATATATATATATATATATATATATATATATATATATATATATATATATATATATATATATATATATATATATATATATATATATATATAGATATATTAGTATTTTTTTCTTTTTTTTTTAATTCAATATGGGGTGCAGAAGAAGAATTTTCTGTACAAATTATTTTAAAACTAGAATCACCACAAATTTGTCTAATAAAAGAGTCCCTAGAGGTCAGACTGTGATACAACCTGAGGCGATGTCCATTTACAAGTAAAGGAGTATGCGCATCGTCTATTGTTATGATTTTAATAGTTCCATTGTTAAACATTTTGTCAACCTCATATGGACCCATCCATCTTGAGTAGACCTTTCCTTTAAAGTCCTTGAATCCGAAATCATGGAGCAATGCCCAATCACCTTTTTGAAACACCTTTTTCTTAATAAATTTATCGTGCCACTTAGTTAGCTGCTGCTAGATTGTGGTAGTGTTATGTACAGCCACTAGATGGATTTCATCTAACTCATTAAGCTGATTTAGTTGGTTTTTTGGGCTACAGTAAGATCTAGACCTACTTACAAAGATTTTTTGAGTGTTTTGACCTCGAATTCCACCAGAAATAAAGTGGATTTTCCATACACAAACTCATATGGTGAAATTCCTTTGGTATTTTTCCATGTAGTTCTATATGCCCAACGTGCTTCAGAAAGTTTTTTAGCCCAATTCTGATGCTGGTTAGACACAGTCTTTGTAAAAATATTATACTTTATTTTTTCTCTTGATCTGACCATTCGCTTGAGTGTGATATGGAGATGTTACCCTATGTTTGATTCCATATTTTTCCATAAGTACTGCTATTAAATGTGATGTAAAATATGCCCCTCCATCTGAAACTATTTCCCTTGGGGCCCCATACCGAGAAAAAAAATCTTCAAATAAAAATTCTGAGACAGTTTGTTCAGTGGCTTTTACAATGGCTCTGGCTTCCACCCATTTCGTCACAGTTTTTACAAACAAGAATATGAAATTTCTGATGAGAAGGAGGCTTAAATGGCCCAAAAACATCAATATCCCATTTCTCAAAGGTTTTAAGGACTAGATGAGGCTGTAGTGGAATTTCATTTGATCGAATAGGATGACCCGTTCATTGGAAGTTATCACACCCCCAAACATATTTTCTAGCATCTTGAAATATAAAGGGCCAATAGTATCCCATCTGCAATGCCTTATGACCGATTCGTTTATCATAAAAGTTCCCTCCACAAGGTTCATCGTGGGAAGCTTTCAAAACATCATAGATCTCGTCCTCACCTACACAACGTTGGATCTGCTGATCTGGTCCAGTGTAGAAGAGGTGCCCTTCTATCCATGTATAGAGGGCACTTTTTTGGATAATCCTCCGTCATTCCTTCTGTGATAAATGATGAGGTACCTTTCCTATAGAAAGATAGTTAGCAACATTTGAATACCAAGGAGTGTAAGTAGAAATTTCAAAAATATGTTCACCAGGAAAAATGTTATGAAACTAGCTCACAAAAAGATAGAAAAGATAGATCAACGCCTTAGAATTCAGCCTCTTCGAGGGGGTAACCTCCTTTCCATTACACAAATGAATGATTCTTTGATGATTCAAATGACAAAACCTCCTTTCTATATATAGGAGTCTAAGGGGTCACAATATAACCCAACCGACCTACCAATAATAATATAAAGGCACAAAAATAACAATAGAGGGATTCTATGGGGCATAGCAATAACAATATGGGGACAATAGGGGCACAACAATATTAAT
This sequence comes from Pinus tabuliformis, assembly GCA_031772625.1. Lineage (NCBI taxonomy): Eukaryota > Viridiplantae > Streptophyta > Pinopsida > Pinales > Pinaceae > Pinus > Pinus tabuliformis. The sequence goes on from CM062812.1 coordinate 95,428,118, forward strand.
AAGGGATACAACTACAATAGTAATGGGGTAATCACTAGTATTATAGGGACCTAACATGCCCCTCTCCTTCAAAAAGGTGTTGTCCTCAATGCTTGAGTAGTTCTGGATGCTTATGTATAAAATTCTGATCCTCCCATGTGGAATCTTCAGTGGATAAGTTCTTCCACTTGATGAGATACTTCGAAATTGATCAATTTCGTAGGTGTCGAGTTCTTGTTTCTCTGACTGCTTCCGATTAAAATATAATTTTTCCTTCCTCGTCAAGTTCTAGCAATATTGTTTGAACTAGGAGCTTGTTGCCTATAACCTTCTTTAAACATGAAACATGGAAAACTGGGTGCACTCGAGAAGCTGCAGGAAGCTCCAATTTGTATGCCATAGTACCAATCTTTTACAACACATTGTACTGAACATAATACTTTGGTGATAATTTATTATCCTTCTTAGCTTGCTTGAGGGACATTTGTTCATATAGTTGTAGCCATAGGAATACCTAATCACCTACATCAAAACTTCTTTTGCTGCGATGTTGATCTGCCTGTTGTTTCATTCTATTCTGCACCAACACGAGGTTATCCTTTAAGAGTTGGAGGACTTGTTGTTGATGATCAATGTGATGTTCCATTGCTTAAACCTTATAATTTTCTCTTAAATATGATGTGATGGATGGTAGCTGATATCCATAAAGTGCCATAAATGGGGTCATTTTTGTTGCTGTATGGAAGGAAGTGTTATACCACCATTCAGCCAGAGGCAACCATTTGACCGAATGTGTCTGTTTATCAGATACAAAGCAACTAAGATATCCTTCCAATCATTTGTTTACTATCTTAGTTTGCCCATCAAATTGAGGATGATAATATGAGCTATGAGCTAACTGAGTACCGAGACAATAAAATAATTTTGTCCAAAAATTTCAAGTGAAAATGGGATCTTTGTCACTTACAATAATCTTTGGGGTTCCATGTAGCTTTTGAATTGTTTCCATGAATGCAGTAGAAACTGTACTAGCTTTAAATGGATGTGATAATGCACAAAAGTGTGCATACTTGGTAATTCTGTCAACTACCACCACGATGACACTGTTTTCCTTAGACTTGGGTAAACCTGTGATAAAATCCATTGAAACCTCCTCCAAACGTTGGCTTGGAATGGATAAAGGTTGCAATAGACCCAGGGTCTTAATTGTTTCAACTTTATTTTGTTGGCAAACCAAACATTCCGCCACAAACTTTTGAATATCTGATTTAAGGCCATCCCAAAAAAATCCTTCTTAACGTCGTGGTAAGTTTTTAAAGATCCTGAGTTCCCTCCTAAGGGAGAAGTGTGCAATTCCATAAGAATCTTTTGTTTGAGTTGGGACTTCTTACAGAGGTATAAGCGATCTTTGTACCATAACGAATAATTTTCCCAGCTAAATGTATCAGATGTACTGGAATATTGTTGTAACTTTCGAATAAGTTCCAAAACTTCTTCATCATTCTTCCATTCCTCCCTTGCTTCGTTTATCCAATTTGGTTGGATAATAGAAATGACACACAACAATGCTTCCACATCCTCATCCTTTCTTGAGAGTGCATCTGCCACCACATTTTTCTTCCCTTTTTTGTAGATGATTTCAAAATCATAACCCAACATCTTTGTGACCCACTTTTGTTGCTCTTCAGAGGATAATCTTTGTTCTAGAAAGTATTTAAGGCTATCATGATCCGTTTTTACCTTGAAGTGTCTTCCCATTAGGTAGGGTCACCATTTCTTAAGTGCATGTAGTATTGCCAACATTTCCTTCTCATAAATAGCTTTGTGTAAAAACTTTCCCTTGATTGGACGACTTTAAAAATCAATGGGTCTTTCATCTTGCATTAAAATAGCACCAATTCCATTTCCTGAAGCATCACATTCCACTATAAAGTTTTTTGTGAAGTCTGCTATAGCTAAGATCGGTGCTTGGCACATTGCCTCTTTAAGATGTTTGAAGGCCTTTGTTGCTTCTGGAGTCCATGAAAATGCATCTTTCTTCAATAATGTTGTTAGAGGTTCTGCTATTCTCCCATAATTCTTAACAAACTTGTGATAATACCCTATCAACCCAAGAAATCCTCGCAGATGCTTTATGGATGTGGGGATTTTCCATTCCTTAATGACTTTAATTTTTCTAGGGTCTACCTTAACTCCTTCATGAGATACAATATGACCCAAATATTCCACCTCTTGTACTCCAAAGATACATTTGGATCTTTTTGCATATAATTGTTTCTCCTCCAATAGTTGTAGCACCCTGTCAACATGTTCAACATGATCCTTCTAAGACTTGCTGTAGATTAGTATATCATCAAAAAATACTAACACAAATTTTCTAAGGAAGGGTTTGAAAATGGAATTCATCAATCCTTGAAATGTAGAAGGTGCATTGGTAAGGCCAAAAGGCATGACCAAAAATTCATAATTACCCTCATGAGTTCTAAACGTTGTTTTTGGAATGTCTTCAGTCTTCATTCTAATTTTATGATATCCTAAACGAAGATCCAACTTGGCGAAGTAAATTGATCCATGTAATTCATCCAATAATTCATCAATGACAAGAATGGGAAACGTATCTTTAATAGTGAGCTTGTTGAGCTCCCTATAATCCGAACACATGCACCATGATCCATCATTCTTGTGCACCAATGCTACTAGAGCAGAGAAAGAACTTTGACTAGGTTGAATTATACCAGCCTCTAGCATTTCTGCAACCATACGCTCAATTTCACTCTTTTGGGCATAGGGATATCTGTATGGCTTGATGTTTGGAGGAACACTTCCTGGAGTCAGATGAATAGCATGATCATGATCACGAATATGTGGGAGACCTTTGGTAGTCTCAAATACCTTGGAATGATTGTCCAAGACTTTTTTGAGATCTGGAGAAATAGATGATTTCGATGTGGAAACATCTAGCGAACATAATTGTGCAATTACACCTCTTTGTTCCTTTTTTAGAAGATTTGTCATACCATTAGAGCTGATTATCTTTCCCAGTTTCCCTACAATACCCCTTAATTCAATATCCTTTCCTTCCGCAAAAAAATTCATGAAAAGTTCTTGAAAATTTAAAGCTATTGTACCCAAGGATTGTAGCCATTGGACTCCTAGTACAACATCAGCACCTCCCATTGGAATGGAAAGCATGGGGCTGGTCAATACATATTCTCCCATGGATAGCTTGATATTATGGCACTTTCCAAAGAAATTTATCGTTCCTCAATTTGCAACCATCACTTGAAACTCTGGCGCTAGATATAGGAAGCAATTCAATTCTTTTGCTATCTTACAATGAAGCGATTGAGTCATCCCAAAACTAGCCCACACAAGGGCGCCAGACACAGAAACTAGACTTCCATAGGAGCTCGCCCACGCAGGGGCATTAACCATTTCATCCCATGCAGGGGACACCGACCTTACCCAGATCATTGACACAAAATTCAGGAACAAGGAAATAGACCCAGACACGTAAGAGACCAGACGCATTGTTACTTTAACAAGTTCAAAATAAAACAAACAGCAAAAGACCATACAGAAGGACATAGAAACCTTATGTGCGGGCGTCCTCAGTCGTCCATTTGCACCTCCTCAACCCGACACTAGCCATAGGCTTCTCTTTCAGCTGCAGTGGGATAGGTGTCTTCCTCCTCGCAAGTTCCCGGCTTCTTGTCTTGCTTGCGTTGCATTACGTATTCCGGGGCTGAGGCCGCATCCTTAACCTTCTGCTCCTTGTCCGCTTCAGAGGCCGTTGCTTCATGGTTCTGATTGTCATTCATCCTCTGCCCCTGTTCATCCAGGGCGTCCTCATCTTCCCTGGCATTTTCTATGAACAAGACAGAGACATGCGCGCTAATCCGCGGATTGTTCATGGCGCTGCTGAAATTGAATATAGCCGAACCAAAGGCAGGCAGGGCATTCGAGCTCGAAGCCCCTGCATCCATGAATTGGCTGGAGTGGAGGGGGTTGGCATGAGTAGAGCGAGCGAGGTGACAGTGGAAACAATGGACAGCATTGTCCGCTTCTTGACTACGCGTGGTTCCCCCCTGGAGGTACCTCGGCGGCTAAGCATACGCTGTCGAGGTCTCACCATTCTTGCGGGATGCGGAGGAGCAAAGTTCCAAACGACCACTAGGTAGTTCAAATCTCCTGCAACCAGACCTCCTGCACCCAACTCCAAATGAGGGATAAACCAGAAAGATGGATAAGAAATCCCGACAGAGACAGAGAGGTCGGGCACCTGCAAAACCCCAAACATTCTCTGATCCCAAGCTTCGATTTCCCTTATAACTTCAGCAGCTCTGCTTTGGAGCTCCCCCGCCATAACTGTTGCTGTCACCTGAGCCAATTTACCTCGCGGGTCATTAAATCTCTTCTGCCATCCCACCTTATACCAGCTGCAGTCGATGGCGATGTTCTTTAATGCTGCCACATGATGGCCATGGGCTGGCATGTGGCCATCTCCCAACGCCCGTCCCATCTCATATATCACCCGCATCAGGGGCGTTGCATCGTTCTGGACCAGTTGAGAGCACTCTTGAGCCTTGTCATGTGTTAATATAGTGTTCAGCTGCCCTATGATTAGAGAGTGATCAGTCTCCACTCCAACATTGGCCATGAAGTCCGCAACCCTGTTGCCTTCCCGTCTTGTGTGAGTGAAGGTGATTGCTCTGTTGTTATGGAGCTCATGTTCTATGTCTTCCAGTCTTGCTTCAAGCCTCCAGCTGGTGGCGATATTCCTGGCCTGAGATCCATTAAGGATTTTTTTGGCCATGTTTATAAGGATCTGAGAATCTCCTTCCACCTCTAGGGGGTGATAGTTGTGTCCTCCAACAAGTAGTAATCTCCGCCATAGACCCTCTAGCTCAGTTGAGTTGTTGGTGTCCCATCCAATGTTTCCGAAATACAGCATTAGGGGGGCACCTTCATGATTTCTTATTATTCCTCCAAAGCCTGCGAGACCAGGATTCCCTTTTGAAGCACCATCGAAGTTGAGTTTGAAAGTAGACCTTGCTGGGGGCTTCCATGTGTTCTGATTTTTGTTGTTGGTTTTAGAGTGGTCCATCTTATGAGAGCCTTGAGTATGATGAATTTTCCAGTTGTCCATAATGGTTTTTTCGCTGGCTAGCATAGGCCAGTCCTCCTCCTTCCAGGATTTTAACATAAGAGTCTCCTGAAGATTTCTGCATAGCAGGTTCCAAATGTTGTCTATCGTGGAGTACTGATTTTTAAATATACGCTTGTTTCGCTCCTTCCATGTGCTCCACAAAACTAGCCTGGGTACTAGTTTCCAAACATCTTCTTTGACACCGAAAGCTCGCTTTTTCCCAGAGTTGATTTGCCAGGGGGCAAGAGTCCAGCAGATGTTGGAGAGTTTCCTCATGGGCGCCGCAATTGTAACAGATGGAGGGGCCATGAAAATTTCTTCTTCTAAGCTTGTCCCAGGTTAAAATTCTCTGATGTCCTACTAGCCAGAGAAAATGACAGATTTTGGGCCAGGAGCCCGAACTCCATATTTTACTCCAGATTGGGTCCTGAGGAACGGATTCATTGCATAAGATTTTGTAGGCCTCGGATGTGGTGTAGGCTCCTTTCGGCTGGTATCCCCACCTTAGAATGTCTCTACTCTCGTCACACCTAATTTTCCTTTTGTTGAGTTCCCTTTCCAGCTCCACAGAGAGTTGGATATCTTCATTTGTTAGAACATGGTTACCCAGTTTCCAGATCCTGAATCCCTTCTCAGAGTCCTGAGCCCAGTATTGCCTAATCTTCACTTGCTGTGTCTCCTCCTCAATGGTGTCTGGAGGCAGGTTCAGAACATTACTAAGAGTAGGCATTTGGTTCCAGGCGTCTGTCCAAAATCTGGTGGTGAGACCGTTTCTTACTTCCCAGAAACTGTGCTGCTGAATCATTTGATAGTGTTCTTTGGCTGCATTCCAAATTAGCGATCCTTTATCATTGGGCTTTAATCTGATGAGTTCTTCCTGGGGTCGATGATTGGCATACTTTGCCATCCATAATGTAACCCATGGTTTGCCTGGACTTGTGAGCCATTGCCACCATATTTTGGCCCCCATGATGGCATTGTTGTGCTCGGGATCTCGAAGTCCAATGCCTCCTTTTGATTTTGGTTTGGATACAGTGCTCCACTTTACCAATGCCCATTTGCAATTAGTTGCATTTCCACCCCAAAGGAAGCATCTCTGGATATTCCTTAGTCTTTTTAGGACCCACTTCGGTGCAACTAGGATTGAAAATAAGTACAGCGGCATTGCTTGTAGAACGGCCTTTATGAGCACTGCGCGGCTGACTAAGTTCAATGCTCTGTGCGTCCACTGGTTGAGATGGGATTCAAGCTTTTCAATGAGGTTGCGCCAAGAGGAGTGCTTGATGGTTGAGACAGTGAGGGGGGCCCCAAGGTACTTGGAGGGAAGGGTGGCGATAGGGAACCCCAAAATGCGGACTATAGCAGACTTGACAACCAGAGGGGTATTAAAGAAGAAGATCTGCGATTTGGAGCAATTGATGCTGGTTCCAGAGGCTTCGGCAAAGTCATTGAGCACAGCTTTAAATCTGGAAGCTTCTTGAACGGAGGGGTAACCAAAGAGCATGGTGTCATCAACAAATTGCTGATGGGAAATGGCAGGCAGCTGATGAATAGAGAGACCTTTAAGTTGATGAGTGTGAAGGGAATTATTAATGTGACGTCCCAGTCCTTCAGCCATTAAAACAAAGAGGAAGGGGGAAAGAGGGTCCCCTTGCCTTATGCCTCGGGAGGGGGCAAAGGGTCGAGAAGGGATCCCATTCACGAGAATGGAGAAACTAGTGGAGGAAATGAGGCTAATGACCCAGCGAATCCATGTGGGATTAAAACCGAAAGCAGTTAGCATTTGCTGTACATAATCCCAGCTGAGTTTATCAAAATCTTTTGAAATATCCAGTTTTAGGAGCATACCTGCCTGTTTTGAGTGCTTGAGAGTGTGTATGATCTCATGCGAGAGGATGATGCCATCCATGATCTGTCTCCCCTCCACATATCCTGACTACTCCGGAGAAATGAGCATTGGCAAGAGGGGCTTTAGCCTGTTTGCAATGACTTTGGAGATGACTTTGCATATTACATTGCAGAGTGTGATCGGTCTAAACTTATCCGGTTTGATCGAGTCCTCCTCTTTTGGGATTAAGACTATGAATGTGGTTTTGAGTGAGGGAAGCAGCGAGTGATTCACTCGCGATTCCTTAACCACTTCCCATACTTCCAATTTTATTAGCTCCCAGAACTTGTGGAAGAAAGTGGTGGTGAAACCATCCGGGCCGGGAGCTTTACTTTCTTTAAGCTGAGCCATAGCTACGTCCACTTCCTGTGTTTGGATTGGACTGAGGAGGAGTTCATTGTGCTCCTCCGTGATTAATTTTGGCACATTGCGTATGATTCTTTCGATTGCTGGACGTCTGTTGATGTCAGGCTCTTGATGGACTTGCTTGAAGTGGTTGAGGAATTCCTTCTCAATATCTTCGTGTTGTTCCACCCTTTCTCCTCCTGATGTTTGAATGTAAGGGATATTATTGCACATTCTACGTTGCACTGTGGTTCTGTGAAAGAATTTGGTATTTCGTTCTCCCTCTTTTAACCATCTGATTCTGGACTTTTGCTTCCAGTATATCTCCTCCTGCTTTCTTCTCTCCTCAAGTTGGTTGTGGATGAGTTGCTCCTGCTTAAGGGTTCTCTCTGTGTGGCCTTTTGTACTTATTTCTTGCTGCAATTCCTTCAGAGCTTTATGGAGATCATCTTGCGCCCTGAAGATGTTTCCAAAGGTCTCTCTGTTCCATCGCTTGAGGCAGAGCTTTAAATGTTTGAGTTTCTGTTGGAACTGGTACATCTTGGAGCCGTCTGGGGGCCTGAAGGATGTCCATGTAGAGTGAACCAAATCTTTCAATGAGGGATGGGTGAACCAAAATTCCTCGAAGCGAAAAGGTCTTCTTGTGGTGCTGCCAGGACGCTGCCATTGAAGGGCTACCGGCCAGTGGTCGGATCCAGAATGTGGAAGAATGGTTGCCGAGAAGTCTCCCCCTAGGTGAATCGAGTTGTCTGAGATAAGGAACCGATCTAGCTTGGAGGCTATTTGATGCTTGCCTGCTCTTCGATTACTCCACGTGAAAGTGCCATTGCAATAATGTAGATCTATCATGGATGCGTTCTGGATAAAGTCTCTAAAGAGGGTGTTTTCCTGTTCCAGCCTGTTTCTGCCCCCAATCTTTTCCTCTAATTTTGTTATCATGTTAAAATCCCCCCCAACAATCCAGAGCGGGTGCCTTCTATTGGAGTTAAGAGCTTCTATGGTCTGGAGGAGAGCAATTTTTTCCTTGGCTTCCTGCGGGAAATATACATTCGAGAGATGCCCATGTATATTCGTGCCTATTATGTGAAAAGCAGCTTGAATTAGACTATGAGAAGCATGAAAGTCCGTGAGGGTAAGTGCTTGGGAGTTCCATGCGATAGCCAGCCCTCCAGATGCCCCAGAGGCATCCACAGCCACCGAATGACTACCTGGCCAGGCTTTAGAGAGGATCACTTCTAGAGTTGAGCTGTTACATTTTGTCTCTTGGAGAAAGCATATTTGCGGCTTTTCCATTCTTAACATATTTTTTAGCATTCTGAGTTTTCCTGGGCTGTTGAGCCCCCTTAGGTTCCATGAAATGAGCTTCATGATTCACTATTGGTAGAGGGCTTGTAGTACTTCGTAAGCTTAGCATACCTGCCTGAGTCTACCAGGATCTTCCCTACCGCTATTGTTCTTTGGAGATCAGTTCTTCTTCCTCTTTTTTTGGAGTCTTTTGGAGTTTGGCTTAAATCCCATTGGCTTCCTGCTTGGATACCTAGCTGGTGCTGATGGTATGCTCTGGAAATTACCATTTCCAGTTTGTTAAGCTGAAACTCTGGGATGCTTTCATAAGCTTTCTTCTTGCATGCTGCTTCAAGTTCCAATATGTCTAATCCATTTAGATCTATACTCTCTGGTTCTTCCTCCATGCGCTGCATCTGGTTGTCCTCTTCCGAGGGCATGTTTGGGCTTTGGAGTGGGTCTGAGGACCCGTCAACCTCCATTTCATTTTCTTTTTCCCCTTGCTTTTCCTTGCTTTCCGAGGGGTTATCTGGGACCGCTTTGGTTGGAGGAAGGTTCGAGGAGGGGGCTGAAAGAGGTGGTTGGGTGGAGGAGGAAGGGATATCAGTGTTGGGGGGAGAGGAAGTGTTTTGCTCTTCCGTGGTTTGAGCCAGGATTCCAAAGCTATTTCTGACCGCAGGGTCAGAGGTGTTATTTTGCTGGGGTTTCTTCCCTGTTGTTGATTTTTTGTGAGCTCGTTTGCGGGTAGGGGCTTTGGTGAAGCCATCATGGGTCAAAGAGTCAGAGGGGATAGGGGCAGTAGCTTTGACATTTAGGGGGAAATCTCTAAAAATATGCCCTATGGCATGGCATTTATGACATCGAAACGGGACATGTTCATAGTCTAAGGGTTGAATCCATTCATAGTCACGGTGAGAGAGACTTACCGATTCTGGCAAAGCTTTGTCCAGGCGCATAAAGACGCAGATGCGAGCGTATGATGTGTATCTTCGCATTTTCATTTCTTCGGCAACCTTTATGTATTCCCCTAGACCATTTCCAATGTTTCTCAGGATATCCTCGCCCCAATACTCATCTGGGAGTGAGTATAGTCTTATCCAGACCGGAGCCCAAGTGAGGTCCTCCTTATCCGGGTTGAACCTGGGTGCCCAGTCCCTTAAGTATAGACCTGCTGAGTTGAAAAAGTAAGGTCCCTCCACTAGGATTCTGTATTTGTCTTCCAGGCAGAAGAAGATCGCTGTGAAGAATCCTTTTGGGCCTAGCTGCAGAGTTACATCGCCCTTCGGCTTCCATTTCGCTGCGATCCAACTGTGTAGGGCTTTTTCCGTCGGCCAAAACCCTATAAATTTCCCGATGAGCGCATGATCTTGCATAAACTGGATTCTTTCTTCTATTTTCTCTCCCGGCAGTTCGATTCTGGGTCGATCTGTTGCTATTGGTTTGCAGGTGGTCGAGGAGACCTTCGGGGTATCTTCTGGTCGGTTATTCCGCCCTGTTTCTTCATCCCCCTTATTATCCGGTTTGTTCTTGCCATTGCGCTCATGCTGGCGCGGGATCTCCTGATTGATCACATTCTCGTTGATCGATCCAAAGCGTATCGTTCCTTCTATTTGGTTCTGCGCTTTATTTGCCATGGGGGAGGTCGCCGTAACCCCCCCTGGGGGTTATCCATTTGCCTTCCGGTCCCTTCCAATGCAGATGAGTGATCTCTGGGTGCAGGGTCAGGTCCTCGATGGCTGTCTGCGCAGGTCAGGCTGCGTCGTCTGAGGAAAGTACGAAACCCTAGCAGTCAGGCTGCTTCAGTCCCATCCCTCTCTCTTCAATGCCTTCGATTCATAAATTGGTTATTACTAGCATGGTCTTCCAGCCAATGCATTACAAGATATCGTCGGATTCATTTCTTCTTTATCTAGGCTTTATTCCTGGAGTATATCCTCTTCTTTTGACCTTTCTTGCTCCTTTTCTTCTTCCTCTTTACAATCTATGTAGAATAATTTCTTCTCAACACACTTATGACCTTTAGTGTATTTGTTATCACAACTATAAGAAAGCCATTTTGCTCTTTTTTCTTCCAATTGTTGTGGTGTCAACCATATATGTTGTGGAAGACTAGGGGCAACAACACTTCCATCTTTATAGTTGTGAGTGGTATGCTTCCTGGTTGCCATAATTTTGCTTTCCATTTTTCTTGCTAACCTTAATTCCTTCTCTAATGAATCAGGTTCCCAGAGGTGAACATCATGTTGGATATTATCCTTTAAATTCCCTATGAACACATCAATCCTATGCTCCTCTGGAATATTTTGTACCCTTATGTTCAATTTTTGGAACTCCTCAATGTGCTCCATTATTGAACCCTTTTGTTTGAGACTTATCAATTGGCTAAAAAAAGTGTTGCTTTTTGTATCCTCATAATATGCTGTCAATTCTTCTGTAAAAATTTCCCAAGTGATAATTTCTTTACGAGAGCAAAGCCATTGATACCATACAAACTGATTTGGTTCCAAATATAAAGTTGCAATACGTACCTTTTGTGTGTTTTGCACATTATTGAGATCAAAAAATTGCTCCATTTGTAATATCCATGTTGCGGGATCCTTGCCATCAAACTTCCTCATATCAATTTTTGGAATATGGTGGGTATTCGATCCAACATTATAGTCTATGAAATCATGATTTACATTTCTTTTGTTTGCATCATGAGTTTCCTTTACTACCCTTTCACCATTAGTAAGTATTTCTTGTAGAAAATTTGTCAAATCTGTCTTCAAATCTGCCATGCCTATCTTGAAATCTATCTTCAAATTGTCCATCTTAGCTTCCACGCCATTCATCTTAGCTTCCATGCCCTTTATCTTAGATTCCACGCCATTTATCTTAGCTTCTGTTAGCTTTTGTGACAGTGACATTTGTTGCACTTGGTCTTGTAATTTTGATATATCATGTAGCATTTATTCCTCTTCTTCATGAGTCATGCTAGAGCTTTCAGGTTGCTTACTAGGTGTTTGCATTTTCTTTCCTCAAGGCATCAATTATTGATAATAATTCTCTACTATGCCCTTTGAATTCCTTCAAAATAATTTTTCAAACCAAGCTTAGGCAAAAATTTTAAAAAAATCTACACACATTTTTTCACTTTGTAGGAGCTTGATATTGCCTGTAATGTATCTATGGAATTTTGGATCATCCAGTTTTGAAATTGTGATTTGTAGTAGCCCTCTATGTCCTATTTCCAATGCCACCAGTCTGATCCAAATTGGATTCTCCGAGGAAGAGTTATGCCAAATCTCCCACAGTGACCTGATTATAGACTAGTTCAATAGAGTGAACTTGTACGACGTGCCACGTGTCCCTGTTTTGACCTTTGGCTCTGAAAAATATATACAAGAAATTATAGTCCATCCTCTTTCTTTAACTTTTACGAATTTTCAATCCGATGCTCAGAGAGAAAGTTTTGAAGATTTTCCCCAGGTCACCTGTTTGGAATGTAATTCAGGAGTCTGCAAAAAGACCAACTTCCTCAGATCATATCTCCGCAAATATAGCACGAAAAGCTTTGAAATTCGGATCCAAGGTTCAGTGCGATTTCATCTCAAATGGGTTTTTTTTTCACTTTTGAAATGTCACAGAAACAAAGTTATAGCGAAAATTCCACGATGACCTATTTGGAGCAGTGAAACCCTAGAATCGAAAGCTTTGATACCAAATGTTATGAAACCAGCTCACAAAAAGATAGAAAAGATAGATCAATGCATTAGAATTCAGCCTCTTCGAGGGGGTAACCTCCTTTATATTACACAAATGAATGATTCTTTGATTATTCAAATGACAAAACCTCCTTTCTATATATAGGAGTCTAAGGAGTCACAATATAATCCAGTCAACCTAACAATAATAATATAAAGGCGCAAAAATAACAATAGAGGGATTCTATGGGGCACAGTAATAACAATATGGGGACAATAGGGGCACAACAATATTAATAAGTGATACAAATACAATATTAATGGGGTAATCATTAGTATTATAGGGATCTAACAAAAACTATCTTCTATAGTTGTATATTCATCATTAATATTCAGCCTGGACAGGAAATCTGCTACCGCATTATCCTTTCCTAGTTTGTCTACAATAGTGATATCAAATTTCTGTAACAATAATAACCATCTTGTAATTCATCTAAGACTTATTGTTTTGTTCATCATATACCTAATGGTTGAATGATATGTGTGCACAAACGTGGGGTACCCTTTAATATATTGCTGAAATTTGTTAACATCATAAATGACAGCAAAAAATTCCTTCTTAGTTACCGTATAATTAAGTTCAACAGGAGTTAAATTATTGTTGACGTAGTAGATCACATACGTGTTGGCATTATGATACATATGTTGTACTTGATGGCAACCCACTCATCTCAGATGATAAATTATAGTGCAGCAAAGTTCACTCACTTTCATGAAGATAAAAGTTTCTTTCATGTAGAGAAAAGTTCGCGCACTTTTATGCAGAGAAAAGTTTATTTCATGTAGAGAAAAGTTCACGCACTTTTATGCAGAGAAAAGTTTATTTCATGTAGAGAAAAGTTCACGCACTTTTATGGAGAGAAAAATTTATTTCATGGAGAGAAAAGTTCACGCACTTTTATGCAGAGAAAATTTTATTTCATGTAGATAAAAATTCACGCACTTTCATGCAGAGAAAAGTTCCTTTCATGAAGAGAAAATTTCACGCACTTTCATGGTTGGCTCATGGTATTAGTCCGACAGTTTTTTATCCTATGGTTTTGGTCCGTGGTATTGCATCCAAAAGTGTTGATCTCACGCACTTTCATGGTTGGTTCATGGTATTAGTCCTATAGTTTTTGATCCTATGGTTTTGGCTCGTGGTATTGCATCTAAAAGTATTGATCTCACGCACTTTCATGGTTGGTTCATGGTATTAGTCCAACAGTTTTTTGATCCTTTGGTTTTGGACCGTGGTATTGTGGAAGGCCTAAGACTATAAAAGAGGAAGGAGATCATTTGGCAAAGTATCATCGAATGAATTGAATATCTAATAAGTGCTAGACCTGAAATATTTGTGAGTGGGTTATGGTGCAGATCTGGATCTGAATGAAGGAACAACCTTAGCGCATAAAGAAGGATAAGTTCTTTTGATGGGTCATAATCTTTATGCTTAAATAATAGTATCTTTGCATGATTTTGATCTGTTATATGAGGTGCATGCTTGATCTATAAATCTGACAATCTGGGTTAATTAGTGTCTGAATATTTGAAAGAAGGAATTATCCTTTATAGATCTGCACGCAGGTTTCAGGTTGTTGAAGTAGCGTATATCTTTAAATTTTGATCTAGTTGCCTCTGTCTATTGTTGTAGTATTCTAGGTTCAGAATTTGGTGTGTGGTTACTGTTACTATGTTCTGGGTACAGTTGTCAGAGAAGTGTTTACTTGGTTCAGTGCTAATTGGGAAAAGGAGATTGTTTGATGCAGATATACTTGATGATTGATTGATGTTTATGGATCCAGTCTGAAGATTTATGAAACTTGGTCCCTGGAAGAAAGAGAAGGTTGTAGGCTTCAGTAGGCCAGCACCTACGTACTAGTATCTTGGCTAGTACAAGAGCTAAGGGGGTTGTAGCTCCCTTCCAGGAGAAGCTGGAGAACGAGAGAGGGTTGTAGCTCTCTGCAGGTTGTAGCCTGCGTACCGGTAAAGGACTGCACCAGTAAAAAATCATTGTAAAAGGAGTTTCTAATTGAAAGAAGATAGAGACATATTGTAGCAGGTGGTTTTCACCCACATTGGGTTTCCACCTTATATCTGGTGTTCTTTTGTGTGACTATTTGTTTTTCTTATTCCTGCTCATTATTTTATGATACTGACATACAAAGTAATGATCAATATTTGAAGAATTATTCAAAGTATAAATAAGGAAGATAGATTGATAAGAATTTGATAATACTGATTCACTCCCCCCCCCCTCTCAGTATTATTCCCAACAATTGGTATCAAAGCAGGTCCTTCTGAAGAAGCTTGATCGCTTGAAGGAAGATCTAACATCATGAGCAACTACCAGAGGGAAGCATCAATCAGGCCACCGATTTTTGATGGAACAAACTTCGTATATTGGAAGGTAAGAGTTACTGCCTATCTTCAATCTTTGGGTACAGAAGTATGGGACATTATAGAAACAAGGTATACTTTTCCATCAGCTACTCCTACAGATTCAGCTGAGAAGAAAAATATGAAACAAATGCAAAGGTGGTTAATACTCTTCTAGGATGTCTATCTCAATCTGAATTTGTGATGGTTATGCAATATAAATCCGCAAAAGAAATATGGGACAAGATTGTTTTGAGCTACGAAGGAGATGAACAGGTAAAACGTGCAAAACTTCAAACCCTCAGGATTCAGCATGAGAATCTCAGAATGTATAATGATGAAAGTGTGGCTAAATATTTCCTTCGGGTAGAATAGATTGTTAATTGTATGAAACATTTGGGTGAAGAAATAAAAGAGGTTGTTGTGGTTGAAAAAGTCCTAAGATCATTGTCCCCCAAGTTTGAATCTAAAGTGTCTGCAATAGAATAAAAGGAAAATATACGAACTCTTACTATGTCTCAGCTACACGGAATTCTAACTGCTTATGAAATGAGAAAAGGAGGTCCATCAGATTGGAGAGAAGTTGCTTTTAAGGCTTTAGGCAAAGGAGACTACTATGAATCAAGTCACGTGCCAGAAGAAGAAAAAGAATCAAATTTTGTCAGAAATCTTCAACGGGGTACTGGAAGGTTCAGAGGTAAGCTACCTTTTAAATGTTTTGCTTGTGGAAGAGTAGGTCATTATGCTGCCAAATGTCTTCATAAGTATAAGATTGACAAAGGAAAGGAACCTGCCAGATGGAACAAGAAACAGAATGCAAATAAGAAAAGTTACTACACTAATGAAGACAGTGATGGTCTATCAAATAGTGATGAAGATGAACGAGGTAATGACTATAAACTTTTAGTGGCATTTGAAGATGATGATTACATGGATGCTATAGATGTGGATAGTTTTTATGAAGAGATTTCTAGACTTAAGACATGTATAGAAGAAAAGAATATAATCATTGATACTCTACAATTTCAAATTGATGAAAAAGAAAAATATCTTGAAAAGTTAGAAGGTGAAATTGTTGGCCTTAGAAAAGAAATTGAGAAATGAAAGGCTATTAATCTTAAAATTGTCAAAGGATCTGAAACTCTGGATGAGATCATCAATGTACAGTGTTCTTCGCTAAACAAGATAGGTTTGGGGTATAATGGAGAAACATCTCAAGCATCCACCTCAAAGAGTTATCTTGATGCAGCAAGAAGGAATGAGCAAAAGCACAATGGAGATCACCAGGTAAAGCAGGGACGAATTACATCAAGAACGAACAAAGACTATCAGGTAAACCAGGGGCAATATGTCTTAAGGATGAACAAAAGCTACAACCAGCCACAGGTAAAATATTCTCAATTTGCTTCAAGAATGGATGACAATAGAAATTACAATCATTTGGCCGGTAGATTTGATAATCACAGAAGTTTCTTCAATGGGCAATGTTTCTTTTGCCATAAATTTGGTCACAAAGCAGCTCAATGTGTTGCATATAAAACAATCATGACTAGAGAAGCTCAAAAACAAAGAAGTATGATCGGGATTACAAAAAGGACCTATAACAACTTTTCGGCTCTTGAAAATGAAGTTGAATGTTCTATTTGCAATAACTTTGGTCATGAAGATTCTGAATGCAGGAGCAGGTTTCAGCAGACAAAGGAACAAGCCTCAAGCACCAAAACATGGAGAATAAAGGAACCACAAACAGAAAGATGTGGGATAGACTTTTATGCAGAGGGACAGGAAAATCTATGGTACATCGACAGTGAATGTTCGAAGCATATGACAGGTGATAAAGAAAAACTTGAATCATATTCTGCTTTAGAAAAGGGAAAGAAAGTTTCTTTTGGAAATGAAACTCCAACAGCTATAAAAGGAAAAAGCACAGCTCAGTTAAAAGAAAAGGTCAAAGTTGGAAATGTTTTGTATGTTGATGGCTTGAAGCATAACCTTCTGAGTGTCAGTCAGATGTGCGATCAAGGAACCGAGGTAATATTTCCATCAAATGGATGTAGCGTTCGTGATCTTGATACAGGGAAAATAGTGATCAAAGGTAGAAGAACTCCAAATAATCTATACATATTTGAAGAAGGACAACAACAATGCTATTTGAGCAAGGATGATGAACATTGGTTATGGCACCGGAGGTTGGGGCATCTAAGCTTTTCACAAATAAGGAAGGCATGCAAATATCAGGCAGTTCGTGGTCTTCCAGATATCAAAATTCCAGACAACACTATATGCAAATCATGTCAGTTTGGTAAGCAAACCAGAACCAACTTCCCGGAGAAGGAAGGATCAGCCAGCAGGCCTCTTGAACTAGTCCATACAGATGTATGTGGTCCTTTCAGGACGAGGTCACCTCGAGGAGAAGAATACTTCATATTATTCATTGACGATTTCTCCAGGTTTGTTTGGTTAGGACTTTTGAAGCACAAAGACGAAGCATTCGAAAAATTCAAATCCTTCAAAGCCTTGGTTGAAAATGAATCAGGTTACAAAATTAAGTGCCTCGGGTCCGACAGAGGTGGGGAGTTTACCTCAAATGAATTTTTCGATTTCTGTGAAGAACATGGGATAAGAAGAGAATTCTCTACAGCAAGAACTCCTCAGCAAAATGGAGTGGTGGAAAGGATGAACAGAACAGTCCAACAAATGGCCCGTGCTATGCTTGATGAGTCCAAAACTCCCGCAACTTTCTGGGGTGAAGCTGCATATGTTGTGGTTGTTATTCTCAATAAAACAAATGTCCAAGTGAATAGCACTCAAACTCCTCATGAACTCTGGTATGGTGAGACTCCTTCGGTAAAACACTTCAAAATCTTTGGGAGCAAATGCTATATTAAGAATACTGATGAGCAACTTGGCAAACTTGAACCTAGAGCAGATCAAGGCATTCTTCTTGGCTATTCTCCACACAGCAAAGCATACAAGTGCTACAATAAAAGACTTTGAAGAATTGTTGACAGCATTGATGTAGTGGTTGATGAAAAAGGATACATTCCTAGGCAAGTAAATCATGAAAATATCGAAGAAGATGAAGACTACCCTCAAAGACAGAATGATGAAGAAGAAGAACCTCAAGAAGCACCAGAGGAACAGATAAGGGTAGAAGAGAAGACTCCATCCAGGTACGTTCAGAAGAATCATCCAGAATCTCAGATTTGGGGCAAAAAGAAGCAGGTGTACAAACAAGAAGAACAATTGCAGAAGCTTCAAGCTATTTGGCATTACTCTCATCCACTGAACCACAAAATGTAAAAGAGGCATGCAAAGATGAATGTTGGGTCAAAGCAATGGATGAAGAACTTGAGCAGATCGAAAAGAACAACACTTGGGAGTTGGTTCCTAGACCAATGGATAAGAATGTTATAGGGACAAAATGGGTCTTCAAAAATAAGTTGAATGAAAATGGGGAAGTAATTAGAAACAAGGCCAGACTTGTTTGTAAACGGTATGCGCAGCAAGAAGCAATAGATTTTGAAGAAACTTTTGCTCCTGTTGCAAGACTTGAGGCCATCCGAATGTTCCTTGCTCTCTCAAGCTTTCAAAAGTTCAAAGTATTTCAAATGGACGTGAAATCAGCCTTTCTGAATGGAGACTTAGAAGAAGAAGTATACATTGAGCAGCCAGATGTTTTCATTCTTGGAAATGATCCAAATCTTGTATGCAGATTGAAAACGGCTCTCTATGGTCTTAAACAAGCTCCAAGGGCTTGGTACTATCGTTTGGACAAATATCTTCATCAACAAGGTTTTTCGAAAGGATCAGCAGATAGCAATCTTTATATAAAAATTGAAAATGACAAATTGCTGATACTTGTTGTGTATGTAGATGAAAATATCTTTGGCAGCAATGAAGAATCTATGAGTCAAAGATTTGCCTTGGTGATGCAGAAAGAATTCGAAATGTCCTTGCTTGGATAATTGACATATTTTCTTGGCCTGCAAACCCAACAAAATGAAGGAGGGATCTTCTTGTCTCAAACTAAGTATCTCAAGCAGATTTTGAAGAAATATGGCATGGAAGATGCAAAACCAGTATGTACACCCATGGTCACAGGATGTAGCCTTAGTGCAAATGATGAATCAGTAGCAGTACATCAACCAACCTACAGATCTATGATTGGAAGTCTACTTTATTTGACAGGTACCCGACCAGACATCATGCATGCAGTGGGAATAGTTGGAAGATTTCAGGCAAATCCAAAGGAAACTCATCTTCAGGCAGTAAAGAGAATCTTCAAATATCTTCAAGGGACTCAAAATTATGGCTTATGGTATCCTAGAGATACAGATCTCACACTTCATGCTTATACTGATGCAGATTGGGCCGGAAGCGTGGATGACGGGAAGAGCACAAGTGGTGGTGCATTCTTTATGGGTTCCAGATTAGTATCTTGGTTCAGCAAGAAACAGAGTTTGATTGCCTTGTCTACAGCTGAAGAAGAATATGTTGCTGCTGCATCTTGCTGCACTCAACTCCTTTGGATGATGCAGACCTTGCAGTATTTTCAAACCACTTGTACACCACCCATCTCCATCTTATGTGATAATACAAGTGCAATCAGCATTTCAAAGAACCCAATCATGCATTCAAAAACCAAGCACATACCAATAAAGTATCACTTTCTCCGGGAACAAGTGCTTGAGCAAAAGGTCAAGTTGGAGTATGTTCCTTCTAAGGAACAGGTTGCTGATATACTCACCAAACCATTGCCTAGGGAGACCTTTGAATACCTCAGGCAAAAGCTGGGATACTCACCAAACCATTGCCTAGGGAGACCTTTGAATACCTCAGGCAAAAGCTGGGGGTTGTTGATGCATCATCTTGTTATTGAATCTCTTCTGATTTTTGGTTGTACGCAAGGTTCATCTGAAGTATATGCGTACATGTGCTGGGTTGCGGGTTCGTCAAAGATCGAATGGCATAGGTTCAGGGGGAGCATATCATGCATTGTTGGCATTATGGAGGAAGTACAGAAGGAGATCATGGATGCTGGTTTGAATATTGCTGCAATACGTATCTATCTCTTTCATGGTCATTTATGGTGTTTGATGGA